>JBBGZY010002306.1:0-130000 GCA_037952925.1 Lithobates clamitans
TTTTAGGAAGCATTTTATTGCATTAAAAAAATATACTTTTTCAATGTCTTTTAAAGTTTACATTTTAAATATTTAGGGTCCAAAAAAATAAACCCAGCACGTCCAAAACCATCAGTTTGGTAGTCATTATCTGGTGATTCCGAACCAGGGATTGTCAGCAATTTTATCAAAGGCTGCCTTGAAAACCACCTGTGGCACCAAACCACTCCACTGCTGAAGACCCTCACTCCGTCTATATCTCTCCCCCCCAAAAAAAGATCCAGACCTTCAAGTTTTACAAATGATAGCTTCATCTTCATAGCTGCCCACTGGGCAAATTTAAAGCAAAAACATTGGAGGCTTTAAAACCTCATCTGCAAAATCAGCTCAGCTACCCTCCCCCCTCCGCCTCAGCTACCCACCCGCCTCGGCTACCCTCCCCCCTCAGCTACCCTCCCCCCTCAGCTGTACAACATTCACCCTCTTCCCATTAACCCAGCCCCCCCCCCCCCCAAACCTCCCTGAATTGTGACTATTAGAATTTATAAATTTTTCCTCCACCCTACTTGGTGTAACTCCCCAAAACAGCATAGCTTCTAACATTCCTTCCAGCATTTGTGTGTTTGGAAGCATCTGATACAACTTTAGCAGATATTGATTGTACAGATACAAGACTGGTCTGCACAACCGATGAATTCTTCCTCTGCTGAGCAGGGGCAAAAATTGTCATTCTTTCGTTAGCAACATTAACCTCCTCCTCACCACCACCACCACATCCATTGCTCTATCATTAAATGCCATTGTCATTATTTGCTGGACATATTCTTAGCTCCTGCTGTCTTCACAACAGTGTCCATACTCACTGCTTCACTGATAGAAGTTTCACCTCCACCTCTTCTCCACCAGGACAGGGCTTCCAGCTGAGGAAAGTGAAGGCTGTGTTCTGACACAGCAACAGGTGGATCATTACTGACACAGCTGTAAGGTTGTCACTTTTTCTTTGTGGCAGATAACCGGTGGCTACGTTTATGTGCAAATAGTGCATGCCTGCTACCGGTAACCAGGCATGCACTATTGTACATAAAAGGTGTCCCCATAAAAGATGTCCAAAGTATGCACTATTGTACATAAAGATGTCCTCAGTCATCTGCCACATGTCACCAACAGTTTCCCCCTCCTGGTTGACCCATGCACCTTATGTCAAGATGTTTTATTACACAATTTAATCCACAATGATGGTGGGTCCCATAATTACACTCATTATACCTAATACTGAACCTCAGGCAATTGATTACCTTTGAATTTTAGTGTGAAAACTTGCTTCAAACTTACTGTTAATCACCTGATTAATTTTGTTCCCGGAGCATAGCCAGTGGATCAGGTGGCTGATGGACAGGCTATTCCTACTATCCACTGCATGTCAGATAGTTTAAGCTGCGCAAAGTTCTGGCGCACAACAGAAGTTTGCAGGGATGGATAACCCTGCCCATTGTTTCGGAAATATTTATACCTCACTTAAACGATTAACGATACAAATATAAGTGATTAAACCTTTTTCTATATAAGAATAAAAACGAACGATAACAGGAAAAAAGATAAACAATTCAATTATTTACACAGAAAAGAAAGTTAGAATAATAAGAATTTATCATATCTCCAGTGGTGTCATAAGTACATTGTTGCTCTAGGCTGCAAGGTTAATTTAGGCCGAACTCATAAATGTTTGCAATAAACATATACAAGATATACAGACTCATAAGACAAATCCTAGGATACAAAAAGGTTAAGAAAGAAAGATAAACAGAGATTCCAGTATACATTACTCAGACAGCATATCCCCTAGATGGTCTCGGGCTGGACAGCGTAAAACCATTTAGCCCTCTCTCTTTTATATGCATTCTCCACCAATCAACAGATGCAACATATTGATTGGGTCAGAGATGTCTCAAAGTCTGGTTGGCTACATTTGAAGCCCCTTTGCAAATTGGCTTACAGCTGCCTTAAATTCTGATTCTTCTGGTCATATCTGAAGCTGTCTAAAAGTTCATGCTCGAACATTGCTGGGAGATTGCGACCCCTTAGTGCCTAACAGTCTATGAATTAATGAACAATCTCCTTTTGATCTCCCAGCCCAAACAGTCCCGACAGTAGTATGTTAATGGCCCCCTGGTGAGTTGATTCAATTAACACCTGGGGACCACCAGTGTATTGGAAGCATGTTAATGGCCCCCTGAAGAATGGATGCCTTAAGTTCTGCCAATACCCTTTGATCCAATCAACGCCTGGGGGGCCTTCTCGTGTAACTACATTCCTAAGGTGAGCTATGTTCTATTATGATATTAAGAAACATATATATATATATATATATATATATATATATATATATATATATATATATATATATATATATATATATATATATATATATATATACACACATATCCTATGGGGGCAAGGCAGTTTAATTGGAGTCCTTGCAATGGTCCACTTGAACCTCCATTGATATAAATATGAAATTCAATATCTCCATCACACCATAAGCAACCGGTTTCACAGTAAACAGGTTCTTGGGCATGGAGGAGTGGCTAAACTTGTCAGGGCCCCCCAGGTGATGGAACACCAGTGTTAGGTACCTGGTAGTAGAGCCTGACTTGTAGGAGAAGACCTCTCATACAACGCTGGTTCAGGAGCCACTGGAGTGGGGACAGTGGTCTCCTGAGTGCAGTGGGGTAGGAGTGCCTGTTGGAGTAAAGTCTCTGATGCTGAGGTAGAGATCCCTCCAGGGATGGTTGGACTGCAGGTGAGATGGAGACTGGAAGCAGCAGACTGACACACTGGAGATGAGAGATCACAGGAGCTGGAGGTGCAAGAGCAAGCAGCAGGCACAAGCGGGGTCAGACAGTCCAGGTCGGCAGATAAATAAGACAGGTAATCATGGCAGGCAGAGGCAGAGTCGGTGGACAAGCAGAGGTTGGCAACGGTGTCAGGTAGAGGCAGCAGAGTAGTCAGACAGGCTGGGTCAGGTTTGGAGCAGGACGGATGGTCAAACAAGCCGGGTCAAATCAGGTAGCAGACAATCAGATGCAGGTTCAAACAGGAATCACAGAGCTGAGACGAAGCAGCAATGCACCAATGGAACAGGGGAACTTTTATGTGCTCATTGGCGCCAAAACGGCGCTAACGCAAACGCACCCGCGAGCGCGGCGCTGATGCGCAGAAACAGCAGCAGTTTGATGCCGTGTCTGTACAGGGGCGCGTCGGCGCATAGGCGCATGCAAGCGCCCAGGTCTGGCGCTGGTAGATCCCTGACAACCATGGCCCGCTCGCTGCAACCCTGATAGTTACCCCCCCCACTGCCCGGAAGCCTAATTTAGTGGGGAAGGGGGCACGGAATAGCCTAGGGGGTAAATTGCCACCTGTAACAATGCCGCTGCAAATGGGCATCTTTTAAGTCCACAGATAGCGTCCAATCCCCTGCACAACTTGGAAGAAGATCTGAAGGGACTCCATCTCCAAACTTCCCAGCTGAATGTGACAGTTGAAATTTAAATTTATTACTGACCTCCATCCTCCCATTTTTCTTGGGCACCAGAAAGTGGGTGAAATAGAAACCTGTATATCTGTTGGAAGGTGACCTGAAACTACCGCCTGTTGAGTATGAAGCAAGAGAAGTAACTGCTGAAGCACCCTTGCTTTTTGAGGGGAAAGTCCAGAAGTGTCCAAAATGGACTGTTGAGACTACCCAGGCATTCCTGCACTGATCTATTCACACTTTGGTGAAATGCTTCAACCTGGTGCCTACTGGGATCACCTAGGCAGGCCTCACATCAAAAGGCCTTTGTGGAGTTCTGAGCAATGGGGAGAGCCTTTTGTTTGGGTGCTTCTCCAGACTCTGGTTGGGTCTCTGTTCTATCGGAATTGTCTAAAATCTCTTCCCCCTTGATTGCTTCAACCTGTCTGAGACCGCCTTGGAATGCCTTTATTCCTCTGTCTTGCAGAAGTAGGCCTGATTTTACACATGAAATGATCTTTTCAAGCTTTTCTCCAAACTGCGCCTTCAACCAAAATGCATTTCTAGACATAACTGAGTGCAGTATTGCTCTGGAAGAGCATTTGATCATGTCGATAGCTGCTTCCCCTACTCATTACACAGAAGGTGGTAGCAGCTAAACACCAAAATCGCTCTAGAATTGACATAACTGCAAATCAGGATTTGATAGGAGCAGCAGCAAAGCTGAATAATAGTTGCTGAAAATATTTTTCCTAACCGTAAAGGATCATCTGAGACGCAAATGGAGGTAATACATGAAAGTACCAGCTGTAATTGGTGTATGTAAACAATATATTTTTCTTATTTGCTCCCTTCTAGTAGGCATTTCCATTTTCTATACCGTATTCAACTGCCAGTACTGCATGGGTAATGTTCCCTGGACAGCAGTTAGGGTCATTGTTCAAATCATATACAAATGGTGTGTACTAAGCTAAAAAGCATCTATAGCCACAGACACGGGTCCCACAGCTTTGTTGAAGTAAAAGTTCATCCCCAGATGACAATTTATTATAATCCCGGCATGTAGCAGATTTAGGAGCAGAGATGCAGGTGCCTTCCTTTTCCTTGGTATGGGTATGAGGATTCCAGTGCAAGTCCATGATGTATTCAAAAGCATTATGCGTCCATCCATTGTTTCCATAGCTCTTGCTGCAATCCACAAGATCCTGTTTACTCAGTGATTAGCTTTCCTGTCCTCTGCTTTATCTGGCATTACAGAGAGCTTGTTGCACTGAACGCATAGCATGATCCACAGTTTCCTATGTAATGGAGATAAAAGTGCTTTCCAAAAGTGGAGATAAAAGTGCTCAGTTTCCTATGTAATGGAGATAAAAGTGCACGGTCCAGCAGGACTGTGCCGTTGATCCCGCTCTGGTGGATGCCCAAAGGAGCTCCTGGCAGTGCTGGTGGCTCCCAGCTCTTCCTAGTAGGTTTTCCATTATTATTGGTTGCGTATCCAACTGCCAGTACTGCATGGGTAATGTTCCCTGGACAGCAGTCATTAGGGTCATAGTACACACCATTTGTATATGGTGTGTACTAAGCTGAAAAGCATCTATAGCCACAGACACGGGTCCCACAGCTTTGTCAAAGTGAAAGTTTATCCCCAGATTAGAATTTATTATAATCCCGGCATGTAGCAGATTTAGGATTAGAGATGCAGCTGCCTTCCTTTTCCTTGGTATGGGTATGAGGATTCCAGTGCAAGTCCATGATCAATGATGTATTCAAAAGCATTATGCGTCTATCCTCTATTCCATCCATTGTTTCCTTAGCTCTTGCTGCAATCCACAAGCTCCTGTTTACTCAGTGACAGTAGCTTTCCTGTCCTCTGCTTTATCTGGCATTCCAGAGAACTTGTTGCACTGAAAGCAGAGCAAGAATCAGTTTCCTATGTACTGGAGATAAAAGTGCCATGTTAAGCCGCTGCAAAAAGCCAGTCCAGTCCCGCTGATCCCGCTCTGGTGGATACCCAAAGGAGCTCCTGGCAGTGCTGGTGGCTCCCAACTCTTCCTAGTAGCTTTTCCATTATTATTGGTTTGCGTTGCACTTTTTTTCTCAAGATTTTTAGAACTTATTCTTTAAATGTTTTGTATCTGTAACACAACAAAGCCGGAGTGAAAGGAGGCCACATTTCCAGGCAGAAGTGGAGAAACACATCTTCTTATTAGACAGCCACACACCCTTCTAGGTCTGGTCAGTATTGTCATAGTACAGGCCGGGCACACTGTCACTATAAAGAAGGAAGATGCTTCCAAGGATGACACAAATTATATTTATTTTATTTAACCAAACCACCAAGGATGTTTATGAGGGTGTTGCTCGGATTAACAGACATGGAAAATATGCAGGAGAAAGGCTCCCCCCCCCCCACATTCTATATAGTGCAGAGAGAGATGGTGGGGTATCCGTGGGTTCACTGGCAGGTATCTCACAACCTTGTACACCGGGTCTAACCTGAAAGGGATTTGTAATAGTTTACAATTCTGAAAAAAAAACTCTTCTGTCCCTGTCAGGAATCGATGTGACCAGAATGTGTGGACTGCCACACGGTATACCAAGCACAGATCAATTTAAACAATATCGTTTATTAAGATACGAGGATAACACAAAGAAAGTGCACCTCCAGAGAATGGGATAGGATAACCATGTCGGAATCATAACAGAGCCAGTGTCATACACGGGAGATCAAGTAGAGGGAGCTGGGAACAGGACAGGGAGAAGGGAACCAGGAGATGGAATGAGCGGGTAGAAAGGGATCAGGCAGCAGGGTCAGGATCTGGGTCCAGAAACAGGAGACAATATGCAGGCTTCAGGAACACAGATCAGGGGCACGTGGAGGAAATACCAAGGCAATAAGTAACAGCATGCACCAGGTTTAAATACTCTTACTGCAATCAGGTAATGTCTGATTGCAAGAGATGATGCCAGCTTTTGACTGCTGAGAGACACCTACTGGTGGACACCGGAAATGCAGCCCATAGATCTGGGAGCCACAGTGCCACCAGCAGGTGAATCCTTTCCTGACAGTCCCTTTCACTTAATTGCTGAAAAAAACTCTCCATGTTTTATTCCTCTGAGATGTAGAGGTTGTCACCAGAGGTGCAGGTACACCTGAGGAAGGTCTATCTGCTTAATGAATTTCATTCACCCCCCTGTAATAGATGTGTCATAAGACCCCCCCCCACAGGCTGACCGAATAGAATGCCAAGGATGATGGTGGGCAGTAATCCCGGGTCCAACCAGCCAACTTACCTTCTAGATTTGCACTCTTTCTGTATTTGTCCCAATCTACAACACATTGACCGGATCATACTCAGAATTATTGGTGGAAAGCAGCATGTTTTTTGTAAATGGTGGAAAGTTGAGCATAAATCTCATTAATTAGTTGAAAATAAAAAGGGATCAGATGTAGGACGTTTTGCTTGCCTGAAGAAAGTTTGGCCTGTAGTGTATGTAAACAATATATTTTTCTTTTTTGCTCCCTTCTAATGAAGATGTTCAACTTATTTACTTCCATTAAATTGTACCCCCTTCTGTTCTTGTTGCATTTGTACAGTGGGGCAAAAAAGTATTTAGTCACCAATTGTGCAAGTTCTCCCACTTATAAAGATGAGAGAGGCCTGTAATTGTCATCATAGGTATACCTCAACTATGAGAGACAAAATGTGGAAACAAATCCAGACAATCACATTGTCTGTCTGATTTTTGAAAGAATTTATTTGCAAATTATGGTGGAAAATAAGTATTTGGTCAATATGAAAAGTTCATCTCAATACTTTGTTATATATCCTTTGTTGGCAATGACAGAGGTCAAACGTTTTCTGTAAGTCTTCACAAGGCTGTCACACACTGTTGCTGGTATGTTGGCCCATTCCTCCATGCTGATCTCCTCTAGAGCAGTGATGTTTTGGGGCTGTCGCTGGGCAACACGGACTTTCAACTCCCTCCAAAGGTTTTCTATGGGGTTGAGATCTGGAGACTGGCTGATACACACAGGATCTGGTGCATCTGTGCCTAGTAACCAATCAGCTTCTAGGTTTAAGCCCCCGTTCACACTGGTGCAAATTGACAGTTCCAAATCGCATGACAAGTCGCACCCTATTGTCAGCAATGGAACTGTTTTAAATTGGTGTGACTGGAAAAAAAAAAAAGTTCCCAAATTAGTTTTTTGTGATTTTCAGGTGTGACTTGCATAGATATCTGTGTATGAAGTCATACAGATATCAGGCAAATTTGCACGTGAAATCGCACTGACCTGCGGCTTTAAAATCGAAGTGAAGTAGCATGCTTTCAAAGTCGCATTCAGTGTGAGCGGCAGGATTATTGTCAAAGCTTAACTGAGCAAGTTAGAAGATGATTGGTTACTATGCAAAGTGCTCCAGTTTTAGTAAACCCCCCCCCCAAGTGTATGCCATCCTCTGACCCCTGAATGTGAAAAGGAGGCAGCAAATGCGGGGTTCATCCAATCAACAGCCTAGGAGGCCCCCCCCCCTTACCCGTAAATCTCACATTCCTGGGTACAGAAGGGTATAGAAGGTGCAAAAATAGAAATAACTTAAAAATAAAAAGAATTAAATTAACATAAAGTCCCCTCCTTCCCAATATGTGGTTTTACAACCTACCATAAAAACCAAATTCCCAGAAAAGGGAAAACAATAAAATCTATTAATCATAACACGGCTCCCGACCTGGGTGTACATTCGGTATAACCAATCAGAGTGCATGGTGTGGGGGAGGGGACGGGCCTGGATACAGATGCCTCTATTCGGTGTATGGCTTCAACCCGCAGCTCCACAAACCCTTCACATTAGGTGACATTTCTTCTTCTTGGTGATGGACTGAGTCTCCATACGATCGATTTCCTCGATGATTTTGAAGAAAACCATATTCCATTCAAAACTGGCATAAACTTAGCCATAGCTCTAACATTTTTTTCAAAATCCTTCCATTTGGGAAAAAGCCTACTTAAACGAGCAATATGCTCCAAGAAGACTAAGACGCAATCAGGAAGTTTATTAATGCAAATCAGATTTAATACAGAAGATGATGTCTAAAGTCTTGCGGAAACCAAGGTCATTTCCAGACAAATAGAACATAATAACATTTGTAACAGGCCATTGTAAATACAATAAAGATAATACTTTACATAAATCAGTCCATTTTAATCTGCGATGCCCGTACCAGTATATGGCAAAGCGAGATGTAGGTAAATCCAAATTCGGACCATAACAGCGAAATTCAGCTCTTCTATGAGCCCAATTTATGTAAGAATGTCTGATGATCCAAATAATGAATGGAGAATCTGAAATTCAAATAAAAAACATTAGGACACACAAGAACTGTAGCATTTAGATTTCTACCTACCAATATTTTTAATAACTGATTCTGAAAAACCTAAATTAGTAGCAGCACCAATATGGAAAAAGTGTGAGGAAATTGGAACATGGTCAAGCTTTAAACTACGGAGACATCTGTTCAAAACAGAATTAAATTGATAAATCGTCAAAGGATCACTATTCGCATGACTAAGGAATTGCTTATCAGAAGGTGGCTGCAACACTAAGTAATTCTGAGTCCGAGATACTGCACATATAGACATATCTACGTGCTTGTGGGTGGTAACCCAACGGCCACAACCAAGTTGATCAGTTTTTCTCTTGCGTAACAACATGCGAAGAACCCCGGAATGCAAAACCACAGAAGAAAGCAGACGACCCAAACCAGCAATTTGAAGCAGCTCAGAGATCCTAAAAGCTCCATAGAAACATAAGCAAAAAGACAGTTTAAACAATAACGATTCAAATGGTGAAAAACACACTACCGCAGTAGCAGAGCATATCTTATATAATAGATCTCCGGTAATTGGCAATCTCTTTAAGCTGTGATTTTTACGATAGCACTTGTTTTACTGAAAAAAAAAGACACTCCTGTCTTCACAATAGGAGAATAAGAGTTTCTACTAGCCATTAAAAAAAAGTAAAGAATGACAATACTAAATCTTCAGTAACACAGTCATTTGACACATTGCGATATTACAAAAATGAACACCAAAGATTCCACGCAGATTCATAACATGCCCATGTAGAGGGAGCCAATGAATTTCAATAGCAACCTTCACATGCGTCAAATCGGCTTCCATAAATCCAAAGGACACAACAGTCCGATCTGGTCTGCATCTGGAACTAATTCCCCAAATCTGCCCATCTGTTGACGAGACAACAAGTCTGCAATGAGATGGAATAATATATATTCCCGCGCTACTATGCAAAATTTAATGAAAGTCAATCTAGGTGCAGCAGACACCGTGAGTGTCAAACACTACCCACAGTACAAATTATATAAAAACCAATAGATGGTGTCACGCTCCAAAATAAATAAATGAATAAAGTGCTAATCAAAGATATAAATAACTTTAAAAAATGCACATGCTATGACACCTTCAGGTAATAACAAAGGTACACAATGCATCAATGTGTGAACACATAAAAATATAGTGGTCAAATAAAGTGCAAAAAGTGCTAATAACGTGACTAAAGTGAATAAAGTGTATAACCTTCAAGTATTAATGTGTAAAAGTACACAATGCATAAACAATTCAATGATCGTCCATGTAATAAATAAAGGTGCAAATAGTGCTGATGAATCACAGTCGTAAAGAGCTGAATTCCTCCGAACTCAAAAAGTGCAAAGCAAAAAGTGCTATACAGCATCTAGTAAAAAAAAAAGGGGGGGTTGGGACCAAAGCAGTCCCAGGACTGCAATCAATGGGAGAGTCACAACGAAAATAACTCAATATTTATTCATCTTATTAACCTTCTTACTTATGGTGTCAGACCAGCAATTCTTCAGGACACAATAGCCTTTCCTTTTTGGTTTTATCTTTTTCCACTCCTCTCTACTTAAGAATATTGTAAACCGTGAAGGAATATCCTGCTCAAAAAAAGCTCCTTTTTAAATTTTTATCTGTTAACAACATTTTTTTTTCAGTGTTATTTCTTGAAAAGGAGGTGCCTCAGAGTTGATATTGGTTACCTGATGGTAAATTGAGCCCATTTTGTTTTCTAATTTATTGTCTTCTATTTTTCTTTCTGTTTCAACTTCTAATATATCACAATCCAACTCCTTAGTAATTAAATCATCTGTTACATTTGTTGGATGAACAATAGGAATCAACTCTTCAGAGGGATGGAGGGGATGGAAATCGTTGTTTTTTTTTTTAATTTCACTTTTACTGGTACATTTAGATTTTTCTGTCAGCTTTTCCTTTAAGCTACAGTTGGGGCAAAACCACAGAGAGATTGGTTTTATGTCTTGAATACTTTTATATCTAACACATGTTGAATGAAACCAATCATTGCAGAGATGGCATTGAGCATAGGGTTGATTTGGATCATTCCTCTGCTTACATACACAATATGTCTGTTCTTTATCAGAAACATTGATAGGAGACAGGGATATTTCCATGTTTTCCATGGCTTCGTCTCTGGTAGACTTTTTATCCTCACTGAATGGCAGTTTTTGTAACTGATCCTTTTGGGAAAATAAAGTTTTGGGCTGAATTTCCCTCCTGTCTTTTCTCTCCAAACATGATAAAGCCACAATCTTGTGGAACATTTGTTATGACCTAAGGTACATGGAATTTTACCCCAAACTGAGTCAGGATTACGATAACCTTCATTTTAAAAAAAATATATATATTTTCAGCAAAAAGTTTGATAATCATGGTTTCAGCTGGTTGATCTGGGACTAGTTTCTTGAACATTGTAATAAATACAATACATGTTTAAAAATTAATGTTTCAAACATTAACTTGTTCAAGGTAAATTAATATAATTTTGGAATTAAAACCGCTCCTCTTTAGAAACTTTTTTTTTTTTGTCAAACTCAGTATTATATGGGTCCAAGTCATTTAATCAAATGCAGTCCACCAGGAGATAATGCTTTGCAATTGTCCTAAAAATCTCAGTCTAATTATATTTCTTCAGTAACTCACCAACTGGATATATTTTTTTGTAGAGTTGAGAGTTTACCAATAACTTTGTACAAGAATGTTAAGTAAAATAGCAGAAACTCCTGGTAGCCGCAGTTCCGGTTTCTAAATTAAAATGCAAACAGATAATAAATGAACTATTACTATTAGAACAAAAAAAGTAATTGGGCTGTAATTTTTTTTTTTTTTTTAAACATGTTGCCAGACATGATAACATGTTGGCTTGAGCTGATATGTGTCACAGTAAAAAAATAGTCAGGAGAAAGATAAGATGTTTGTAAGACTTTTTGGCTCCATACACACCGGGATAAAAAAAAAAATGACATAAAAAAATGGTCATATAGAGTGTGTTTTGTACAAAGTTTAGACGACTTTAGGAGAGTATTTTTTGGAGCTTTCTGGCAGAAAAAATACAATCAAATACATATTTGATTACAATTACAAATACAATTTTTTTTTTTTTTTTTTTGTGCATGCTAGTCTCCATATTGAATGTGAATAGTTTACTAAAATATGAAATTTCCTATATGACATAAAACATTTTAGAGTGATGTAATATATTAGTATTGTATTTTTGGACTAAAACATGACTAAAGGAAAATTGTGACCTGGTATTGTACCCCAAAAAAAACTCTTATTTGTCTCTTTGGAATATTTTGGAAGAAAGCTGTGTACTAATGATCATATTATTGTACATTCGTGTCGAAATTAGAATTTTTCTGGTTTTCTCATTGTGTATACAAGGCATAAAGACAATTTTTTTTTTTTTTTTAATGCATCCTGATTCAGTATTGTGCACGAGTGTCTCAGCTTTCTGGGACTTGGTTGGCTGAGACACAGCAGCGGCACCATTGGCTCCTGCTGCTGTCAGTCAAAGTCAGTTAGCCAATCGGGAGAGAGAGAGGGCTGGGCTGAGTCTCAAATCCGTGACTGAATGGACACAGAGCTGCGGCTCGGCTCAGGTGCCCCCCACAGCAAGCTGCTTCCTGGGGAGCACTCAGAAGGAAGGAGGGGCCAGGAGAGCCAGCAAGAGACCCAAGAAGAGGATCTGGTATGACATGTTTGTTGTTTTTAAAGAAAAGCATAATGCCCTGAGGCAAGCGGAGGGGGGAGCGCGGCCACGGATGCAGACACTGGGGGAAGGAACCAGCCGAACACTGCATCCAGAGGTATGCCCCCCCAGCAACTCCCCAACAAAAGAGCAGACAAAGGGAAGGAGGAAAAGGTTCACATAAGAGTGGAAGAGAGTGAAGTAGGAGAGATGGACACCAAAAAGATGGGAAATCCCAAGGGGTGGGAAAATGCACACGGCAATGGCGCAAACCAGCAATGATTGGGGACAAAGCCCCTCAGTTCCCTGGGCAGCCGTATGACCGCAAATAGGCATAACACCCCCAGAAGAGAGGCCACAAAGGCAAGAACCCAAACCTTAGAAGTGGGCCTGATGACCACTAATTGGTACCCTACTGAAGAGAGTAAATATGGCAAATGAGTACAAAATGTTTAAGGTTACATTTAATAACATATTTTTTAACTAGAAGATTTTTTTAAAGGAAAGATGGCTTACAAAGTTCAAAGTGTACATAAGCACAGCAAATCAGTACAATGAGCATAAACAATCATGAACTTTCAAGACAAGAACGGGAGACAAAATAATAAAAACTTAGCCATATAATGATAAAAAGGTAGTTAATGTCTTGTGAGGCCCTGGCCTTAGGTCACATCAAAACATGCGATCTGACACTTTAATTTTGTTGGCTTATCTGAGCCCAGGGCCGGTACGATGAGCTACACATAAAGGGGAGGGGAGGTGGGAAAAAGAAAGGGTCCATGGGGAGAGAGCCTAAAAGATGGATTTATCAATAGAGCGGTTATGAAATTCATTAGTGCCTATAAAAGAAACAGTGACATCAATCTTATACAGTGGTGAGCGTTTAATCAGTGTTCCAACCTACTAGAGGTGTTAGTAGTGATCCAAGCTGGAGTGATGTTTTCAACCAGTATCAAGTTGTATATATTGGTCAGAGTACCGGAACACTACCCAGGGAGACCATAGCTTGTAGTATTTTTTAAAGGATTCCCTAGCAATCGCTACAGTCTGAATAAACAGACTTAGAGTAGAGATTAGGTTTGAGGCAGCAGCTTCAGAGAGGGATAATCATCACCCATGCCCACTTCTACTGGAAGACTTTGTGTCGCCAGCTGTGTCAGTGCAGATTTTGGCAGACATTAATCATAGCATGTGATGCTTTCTAGTGAGTATCCAGATTCACAGAGTGTACAACTGTCTCATGAAATATGCATACAGGGAGTTGTGCCAGTTAAAGCACTGGTTCTTGAAGTGCTCGGCTGCTGCGGGGTAACTCGATCAATCATTATTTTAAGTCTGATCGATGAGAATCTCTTCTGTCAACTCATCAGATTCTGTCACCACAGGAACAAGCTTCTTCACCAATTCCTTGATCAAGGCTGTGGCCTCTTCTGAGGCCTTGATCCTGGTCCGTACATCCCGGGCCTTAAGAATTGTATACTGGCTCCAGGGTCATGTGAGGGGCCACTGTTTTTAGTGCTACCCTGGAACTGGCTCACCTTCATCTTGGAAATAGTCCAGTTTCAATACTGCCATCACATAACTGGTATTGATGTGTTGCTTGACCAGTATAAACTTTGTAGTGTCTCCTTGAACAGTTTCTCCCTCTCTGAATCCTCCATCCAGCTGATGCTGTAAAGATCGCTAAAGTATGTCTCGCTCCTTGCCATAACCGGTATAAGCGGACTCTGTAAAGTTGGAGGATGTGGTGGCGTAAACGTCAATGTTGTTGAGGAGGCGATTCATCATGGAGCCTGTTCACAGGCCTCGATGTATAGAACCATCTTTTTGTACTTCTTGTTGATGGGATGGCAGTCCAGGTCAAACACTGAAACAATATCTTGCTTCAAATCCATTTTCACCAGTCCTTTGGCAATGATGTAATAAATTCCATTATTAGGCCATATTTGCTCAAAGTATATACCTGCTATTATGCTTATTATTAAGAGTGTTGATCAGAGATTCTACTCTACTGCTCTTATTTCATTGTAAGTCTACAATTAGTGACCTCTTGAAAAAGTCTAAAATCTTGCAGAATAAATTTTTATCTCTCTCTATATCCAAAAATACTTTTACAAATCCACCTTTTCCAAGTTCCTTCACAATGAGGAAAAATACTCCTGTAAGTCTATCTTCTGTAGTCCCTGTTAATAAAAGAAGACAATTCTACCCAGAAGATGGTACACATCATGAGCAATAGAGGCCATAGTGTCCTGAAGAGCCAAAAAAAAAAATAGAAAAATCCGTGTCTCACATTATGTAGACATGAAGTCCATGAGTTATAGCTCAGGTCACACTCAGGAATATGAGTGATGGCCACTCGTCCTGATTCAGCTTCAAGCCAGTGTCTTGGCGTTCCTCAGTAAAGATGGATGCCGCGGTACTCATGGAACTTAAGGAGCATGTGCAAAGTAACATCAGAGGTGACGTCTCGACGTCACTCATGTGGTGTTGGAACAGCCATCATGCTTCGCCCAATCAGCATGAGCTTCTTCAGGGAAGAACATTTTACTGACCTGTTTTATTGTCGTTTGCCAAGAATACTTTTCCAAAATATCTTTCCCAAGTTCCTTCACAATGAGGAAGTACTCCTGTAAGTCTATCGCCTGCAGTCCTTGTGAATAGGAGACCATTCTATCTAGAAGATGTTACACATTATGAGCAATAGAGGCCAAAGTGTCCTGCAGAGCAAAAAAAAAAAAAAAGAAAATTTGTTAAATTAGTCAGAACAAATCTTTGAGGAGAAACTATAGAAATTTATCAAATATGAATACTATTACCCTCAACTATTTACATATAATCACATGCTCAATAGACCCCCACATCTATATGTACATGTCTCAGAAATAAGGTTTGGCCACTAAATATAGAACTTGAACACAACAGAACTTAATTACATTTTAAAGGAACTTAAATGGAAACCCAGCAATCTATTTGTAAACAAGAAAATTATCATGCAATGGTATAACTTGATCCTCCCCCGAAGGGGGAGCACAAAGTCATCAGAAGATTTTTTGAAAGCACCTAAGTCACCATATATGTGTTACTCATATTGAGTGAAGATTTATTTCCATTATACGGACTATTACTTTATATTCACTTATGAACACTTTTCATATATTTACCACACCAGTGGAATCACGGTAGTGGAGTATGCTTGTTCAGTGGTCACTTCACTCACAGCAGCTAATTATGTTATGTATGTTTTATTTATTTTTGATGTTTTGATTGGTATATCACCACCAGGCACTTTCTATGTACCTGGAGCTTACTTGGTCACTATATTTACTTGTGTTGTGGTACTAGTCTGCACATAAATTATGGTATAGCTTACTATTTAGTCACCATTTTTGAGGTTTGCTAGGTACACTTTTTAGGCACACCACTGACTGGCCACCTATACGCAATCTAGGGAGCGCCAATCCACTCTTTCCACTACACTTTCGTACATAGAAACCAATCAGCTTCCAAGTTTTATCGTCAAAGCTTAATTGAAAAAGCTGAAGTTAGAAGTTGATTGGCTACCATGCACAGCTGCACCAGATTCCGAGTGCTCCATCTTAAGTAAATCAACCCCTTTAGTCTATACAACACAAATAAAGTCAATAGTGATGCCACCACAATGAACAACAAAACCCCATTTCGTCCATGGTGACTGCGGAGTACCACCAGCTAACATTTTAAATATATATTCACCACACTCTGGTAACCTCTGGTGATATTCCCGCCATGCGAATGCTCTGTAGAGGGGGCGGACTTAAGTTTCTGTTCTCAGAGGGGTAGGCAAACCCAGATAATCCTGGGGATACTGCATGCAGGGGTTCCACTTCTGGGGAAGTCATGATGTCTTCCATGGCTTTTGTATGTGTTATAACACTTTTGGAGTGTGCATCCGGTGTTGAAGCTTGCAGTGGTGACATTAATTCTTCCCCATAATTGTAATATGTATGGTCTAACTTTACATATTGGCTTTTTTTAAATGGCTTTCTTGAGACTCATCACAGGGAAAGTCATACAGTCCTGTTTGAGCACCGACCTCATTCCGTTGTACCATTTCGGGTTCTCTTTCTTTATGGCAGTTGAGTGAACGTTATCATGCAAATTGTCGATGACTGTGAACTTCCCGCCATCAGGAAATCTGCTCTTTTTGATACTGTTTTTTGCCACTTATGTTCCCTAGACTTTTTGAGGGTAGTTGTTGTAAAAATGGTTGGTACTGAACCTATTATAAGGTGTTTTTTTTTTTTTTTTTTTTTTCTTTCAACTTGCATATAAAAGGAATTGTGAATAAAGTTTGCAGAACAAATTCTGAAGTGATCTCCTCGCCTATGTGCAGGATGAAGGATAATAGGAATGTGGCACTTACTAATCTACAAACTAAAATAAACATTAATATTAAGAATCACAATGAACGAAAGCTGCAGATAAATTATTAAATATCTATTGCTGAGAGAGTCATCCAGCTTAAACCTGTTGTAATTTAAATTTGATTCATAATTTTTGTTAGAAAAAAAAAAAAAAATGTTTGACGCAGCTAATGTGTTAGTATAGTGGATTAAAAAATTAAAATCAATATTTTGAAAAATACTATTTAAAACTCAAAATACATTTCTCAACATAAAAACAAAGTTCAAAAAAACTTTACATATAAATCTAATCATCTAACTTTAATGAAATGCCATCTCTCCACAGCGTAATATTCTGAATATAGAAAACCCATGTAAGAAGTGTTTGGATCTAGAAAAACCTCTCTCACCACTTTTACAGCACAAGATGGAATGACTCTTCTGTTGCCCTTTCCTAAAAACCCATAAATCCACGCAATGAATGCCCGGTATGCCGTTTTCCTCAATCGCCTATAAAAAAAAATAAAAGTGAAATGCGCACTAAGACATAGTTACATTTAGTAAACAAAAATTTTTTTATTAATTAGAGTATCATTTTATCGATTTACCTATTGTTGTTGGCATCCACGACAGGTAGATCCTCCAGATGCATGGACATGAACATCAGCCGAACATGTTCCTTTGTAGCAATTTGGGAGATGAACATATCCGCATTTGTGATACATTTGCTGCCCTCAGGGATAGAGCCTTGGACCTCAGGAATTTCTCTACAGCAAACAGATTCTATTTGTGTTGCCATTGGTATGCAACACTCACACAGACACCAGTGTGTATTGCCAATTCTGTCTTCAGCTGTCTCTTGTGATTGTGAAGTAATAGAATCATCACTTGTAATGGGCATTTTTGGATTTTTTGGAAACACTCTGTCATGTTCAGGGGCCGGATACCTGGCCAAAAGTTGTGCAATTAACAGATTTCTCTTAAATACTCAATATTTTAATATTTTTTTTTATGTATGCAAACAAATAAAAAATATATTATTAGTTTTGTAATGTAACCCAAAAAATACTTTTTTTTTAAAACCAAAAATAAAATTTTAATTCTAGCACAAGATAAAATTATTACTAAAAAATAAAGAGTATACTTTTATCGATTATTTTAATCAATGCAAACATACACATACAAAAAAAATATTAAAACATAAAGAGCTCTCTCTCTTTATGTACATAGATATTTGTGTGTATGTATGTGTGTATGTGTATATATATATATATATATATATATATGTATATGTGTGTGTATATATATATATATATATGTATATGTGTGTGTATATATATATATATATATATATATATATATATATATATATATATATATATATATATATATATATAGTGTGTGTGTGTGTGTGTGTGTGTGTATATGTATATATATATATATATATATATATATATATATATATACATACATGCACACACAAAAATCTACATGTTTATACATATATTGTGATGTATAGATAGAGAGAGAAAGATAAATGAGATGTGTGGATATTTAAATTGATTATATTACTTACTCTTGTGTCATGGAACTGTAACTCCTGGATAATGATCCTGTGGGTACTGCAGTATTTCCCTAATAAAAAAAGTACCAAAAAGGAAAAAAAAACAAAACAAAATTGTATAATACAAATTTTACAATATAATAATATAAATCATACAATATAGATATTGAAAATTGACTTACCATTTCAAAGGTAAAAAATATAATATCAGTCACGAGTAAATTATTTATTTATGTATTTATGTTTTATGTGTGTGTGTGTATGTGTGTGTGTACGCCTGTCAGTTCTTTATTTACATCTGTGTCCTTGTTAATGAGAGAGGTCAAAGGTGGCAGGTTGTGGGCAATGCAAGGCATGAGCTGCTTTGTATCATTACTAATGTGTGAATACATAAGTACATGTAAAGTACTGGGCTATCAGCTTAGTTCAGGTGGCACATCCAACCTCAGTTATGTGACTTCTGGGGATCAGCAGCTGATGGACCTCTGGCTCCCTCTCCTGTCAGCTCCCAAGAATTATTCCTCACAAGGCAGATGTTATGTAGGATGCAACATGATGATCCTGGCAGCTTCATCCTTGGGGAAGCAGATAAACCATATCTTATGACTAAATATGGTCTCCACAATTTCTTAGCTTCTCTGCACGGCCTTTGTAGTACCTGAGCTACTGCTTGTCCTGGAGGTCATCTGTGGGTAACCTGCATCCCCTAGAAAAGAAAACAAAACCGATACTGGTCATGATTTAATGGGACCTTAGTGCCCACCAAACAGGTTTATGTGTCAGGTCTATTCACAAATCAACACTCACCAAACTTCTAACACAAAATTATCAGAAGGTGCCCAAAGGGTGGTGCTAAATAGCTGAAAAACCACGTAGTATGTCAGTATGTTTTTGTTGGCCGACAATTCCTTGCCGTTTGTATGCAAGACAAGTTTGGGCCAACGCCCTTCAGATAAAAGTCTATGGTTTTGTTGGACAACAATCCGATCGTGTGTACGAGGCTTTAGACTGCGGCTTCTGTGTGCAGTGCAGCAGGAGGATGTCTGCTGGGGGTCTGAGTGTCCCGGGACTCCCAGGTCCCCTGGGCTGTCTCTGGTGTCTGCTCGCCTGAGATCGCACCCCCTAAGGCACTATGCAGTATGTACCATGGCGTTTTTAATCTATATCGGCACACATTATTTTCACTCTGTTTACAGGGTGAAAAGGTGCATGTTATACGCCAATAAATACAGTAGGCTCTTCAAAATGTATTACACCTCATAAACCTCTGCAGAATTATCATACCGGATATCGTAAACCGGAATCTCTGGAAGTAGAATCGCTGATCAGAGGAAGGAGAGGTCCGCTTTATACAAGGGAGATGGGTGGGGAAGGCAGAGAATGAAGACTTTCCATTCCAACTAATGGAAATGTTATATAAATAACCCCGGATTGTTTTTGCTGATTTGCATATAAACAGGTTTTCTAGAGAACAGGTGAAGAGATTAAACATGCTGAAACCCAAATACCTTAAAACTTTACTGACTTTTAAAATTAAAATGGGTGTCCTTGGGAGACATTAGTCCCCTTTTTTTTGGAAGTATTTGGAAAGAATTGTGCCACTTGTTGGGTGTCCTTGGGAGACATTAGGCCTGTTTTTTTTAAGGGGAACTGTTCAGTGGAAGCAAATCTTGAACACCAAATGTCCACTCGATCACAATTCAGATTCTTGAATGCTCTGTGTTGTACCTGGATTTGGGCACAAGTGGTACAGTATGAAATCGGTGTGAACAGCCAGGGTAGAGAAGGATATCCTGAATAACTGAACTACTACTTCTAATTACTAAGAAGTTTTAAGGCCACATGGAAATGACACACAAGGCATGGAGCTTAAAAATTAAAGTAAATTAATTAAAAGTAAACATGCATGCATATTCATGAGGTTCGGAGACATACGGTATAAATGAGTATTTAACACTGACATTGCACAATTACTGATCGACTTGGCAAGTAGACAGCTGCCATCAAATGTTCTCTTCTCAAAATTTTCATAAAGCTGAGACTGGCGTAGTATATGGGCATTGTGTACAGATCCAGGGAAACCGGTCACCACGTTGCCGATCAACATTTGGGTGTCACACACCACGTAAATGTTCATGGAAAGATATCGCTTTCTCTTCTGATAGATGTGCTCCTTGTGACTGGGTACAATCGATCCATTACATTTGGGATCCATGCCATGACATAAAATCTGCCTTTAATTTGTTCCCACTCCTGCCTTGATGAGGGCATGTAGATGTAGGTCAGTGCAATGAAACTAAAGCCCTGTAGCACCCTTCTTGAAAAAGATGCCTGCAACATTCTGACCACATCACCGGCTACTATTTGGTAGGACACCTTCCCAGAAAAAAGTACAGTAAGCAATTTTAGTCCTGCCAGATATTGCATGACTCCACTGGATGGTGGTCTCTGACACAACACGCAGCCTCGATGTACAGTAGGAGACTGGACTTTTGCAGTTCTTCAGCCTCAGTAAAGCCATCTAGAAGTGTGCGTTCTGGAAAATGCCTTGGAGCCATAAAGACCACTCTTCTCCTCCTAACACGCCTTATTAGAAGGTTGATTTGAGGAAATTGTATTCAAACAACTCCATGGCTGATTTTTGCACTAAATCCAATCACCCTCAGAGGATCAGGAAATGCCGCCTGTAATACCGCCAGCAAAACCCTGGTGGTAAATATTGTGGGTTTTTTTTTCCGTATGTGAATTGAACTTAACAGCTTACCGCATGATTTCTTGCAATATTTATTAACGCATTTTTCATTAAATAGCACAGAATTGTGTTTTGTTTTTTGTTTTTTTTGTAATTTTTTTTTTTTTTTTTTTTTTTACTGAATGTGATAATTTAGGCAAATGAGTCACGTGGCCTTATTATCACATGCAGTAACCTTTTTAGTGAATTGGCCCTTATATGATTCTTCATGGCACTTGGCTGGTACTCGGCATATAGGCCTCCAGTGTATGTATGTAGGTTTTCTGTAGCCATCATACCACAGCTGATTGTTCCATTCTTTTGTAGATCTGTCATCATCTGCTCGCTAACAAAACCAAAGAAACATTTGCCCATGGGACTTTAGCAATACAACAGTGTTTTTTATTAATTTGGCTGATATTCAGAATGTACTTTTGGTGAACAATTGCATTTTATTCTGCTTTTTTTTATGCAGATATTTACTTGTACCTTTTTTTCTTTGTTAAATTCTAATACAATTTGTACTATTATATAACCATGTTGTTCCTATTAGTGAGCACCGCTCAAAAGTCCCACAGGCAAATGTTTCTTTGGTTTTGTTAGACACTTTTTGGGTCTGAGAGCTGCTCATGTCTGAATATATGGAGGCTTTCTCTTCATCATCTGCTCCCTCCCTTTGACATGCTGTAATCTCACCCCTTCCACAGAGTGTAGTTGGACAGGTAGAAGCATTGCCCAAATGTCACACAGGTACCACACTGGTTGAATTTGTTGCAGTTCTGGTCCTTCGCCTGGTAATTGTAATAAGTTTCATCGGAGATACCATGGATATTTCCATATTGCCAGATCCCTCTACCCTTGCAAGACCCAGCCTCATGGTAGTAGATCACATTCTGTAGACACAGGTATGCAGATGGCTTTGCCCCTTTCCTCTTGATGTTATTGTGATCTACATTTGTACTCCCATGTGCCCAACATGATCACCAATACTGAGGGATGAATTGGTTTTGCGTAGCGCTAGTTGGAACCATTGACGTTACGCCAGTCCCAAGCCTTCAGCAGGCTATTTACAGAGAGGTATTTATGTGGCCTTGGGTATGTCCTAACTACAGTCTTGTAGCCATTCTGCCTGGGTTGTAGTTTGGCACATCTCTTGGAAAATACAATATATTTTAAAAAGTTATTAGTCTGAAGTAGATCCAAAAATTGCTCAAATTTGGAATCAGACTTGCATTGGGTATAATTATCGAAAACAGGTCACCAACTGGTGTCAGCACCTGGGCAAACATGAAGTGGTTTTGGGTCTTGAAGGCCATGTCAGAACTCCCAATGATGTTGAGATAGGATGAAAGGTAGGAAGACCTACTGAACTTCATCATAAATTTCTTTTTACTTGTTCTCTTTTGCATAATCTTCCATGCCATCCTCTAATCTGTAATTAGGGAATGTTCAATATTGATTTATTACAACTTGTGAATATGTGTAACCTAAAATGAATCAAATAAAAACATCCTAAACACAAAATATTTTTGCACACTTACCTGTTTGTGTCCTTCAATATCACTAACCTGTATCCTTCACCTCCTTTTTTTTTTTCTTTCTCCTGTAAGTCTATCTTCTACAGGCGCTGTGATGATGAGGAGACAAGTCAATTAAGGAGGATCTTCACATCATCCACATGACAGCAGCAGAAGCCATTTTGATCTGGATGAAGAGAGAACAATGTTTGGCTCTTATTAAAATACCACCTATGCATATTTCCTTAATTTAATAGAATAAAATACATACTTCAATATTCAAATAGGGTTTGGTGGCTGGGGGGGTAAAAATAAAATCATGGTTTTACCACCCACCCCACCCATCAAGCCAGATGGGGCTGTACACATGCCATGGCCTGGGCATCTTTACCTCAGAAGTGCAAGAATGATAGGTGTCATAGCCTGTCAAGCTTGCCCATTGAGTTTAATGGGGCCGCACTGCAACTGCAAGTCAAACGCTCAGCTCACAGTTGTCCAACTAAAAGAGCTTCCTCTCACTTCTTGCATCTCCAGGAGCAAAGTTGAAGGGAAAAGCCTCCATGGATGTAGAGCTTTGCAGGAACACTTCATCATCATCTTTGGAACTCTAAATAAAGTCCAAGAGATGACTTTTGGATTCCTCCAGGGTATTAGTTCTCTAAGGCCCAGCCCTGTTCTCCTGAACCCGCACACTAATCCCTTTTAAAGTCTTTTAGAAGCGCTGTTGCCCGTGGGTTACACTCACGTGTGTTACCATCTGCATCTCTCCCCCGCAGGGGAGAAGCACCAAAGCTGTACATCCTTCCTCCTGGATCTCAACTCCCACAGATCAGACTCCCAGGAAGCACGGCCCTCTTCCCCCGAAGGGGAGAGCACCCACACAAATCCTCCTGGATCCCACATCTTACAAAATCTAACTCCCTGGAACCATGTGACCAAGCCTTTTAAAGAAGTCCCGCCTTTGCCCAAACAAATTAATGATTGGTCCAGAGGGGTCTTCCAAAACTGCCTGTCACTCTGTACTTGTATTCCTCCCATCCTCCAAGTCAAAACATAGAAAATAGAGGAAAGTATCACAAGCAGAGCGCAGGGGGTCACATCCTCCTCTACTCTAATAAACCTCCCATGCCAATCAAACCCACCAGCTTACACCACAGGGTAAAGCACTGGCTATTTTGGTTTATTTCTACACTTAACTCTCTAATCTAGCACTCACCTAAGTAGGTGGGTGCTACACTTAGTTATTGGAACTGAAGCATGTATAGAGAAAAACAATGCCCTCTGCTGTGTGCTGCCAATCAAAAAGCCGACCTGATGGGGAATTAGTCTCCCAGTTTCCCATCAAGCTCTGCTGCATTGCAATATATGGGTGAGTACAGCTTTATACATAGTTACATATAGTTTGGCAGAAAATAGACACAAGTCCATCTAGTTCAACCAATAAAAGGGGGAAAATAATATCCTACAATCTTATACCCACATTTGACCCAGAGGAAGGCAAAAAATCCCAACAAAGCATGATCCAGTTTGCTCCAGCGGGGGAAAAAATTGCTTCCGGATCCCCTAAAAGGCAATTGGATATTCCCTGGATCAAGTTTACCTATAAATGTTAATTACAGAAAAACAGGAAATGGTAGGTGTATAGCAAAGAAACCTGGTCTGTCCAATCCAATATTGAACGACGGAAACAAGAACCTAGTGCTCAGGGCACGGTAAACACCTTGTGGATCTTTAATAGGCAGACCGGTTGTTGGTCCCACAGATCAGAAAGTGTGACACAGGTAGACCGCAGGGTGGAAACGAGGAAAACCGTCTGGCATCCATCACTGGGTCCTTCGGCATAGTGACGTGCGGCGCGAGCCCGCCTACGGGACACAGTTGCATCCTGCCACCAACGCGCGTGCGGCCTTCCGTCCGTGCTTTAAATTGAGTGCAAGCAGGAAGGGAACCAGCGGTAGAGACTGCGAGTCCCAAAGCCCCACTTTGTCCAGAGTGGCCCCCTACGTATAGGGGGTTGACAGTGGACCCACGCACATCAGGCAGCAAAACAAAGTCACCAACAACCCCATGTGTCCCCAGTTGGGTTCATAGTAACACTTCCGGTGCATGGGCACCCAAAACCATTGCACAGTTGTTGCTGGTTGTTGAAAAGCTGAGGGATGACACCTAGTGGTAACACCATGGAATTAGACAAGGCACCCAGATAAATACAATACATAATTGATGAGCTATGCATAGTACCAAGAGAAAATGATCCACTACTATTTGATAACCAAATAGCAAGCATCAAAATATGAAAAGGAGACCCCATTTTCTAATGAAATAGAATACAGAAGAAAAAATAAATAGTACAGGCAATTACAGTATGGTACTTATAGATCTAATTAACATACACCTGATTAGAATCCTGATGGGTAAGTAATGAAATTGAAAGCCTCATTGAGGTATGGTGGCTTTTAGCTGGAAAGTTTGTTACCTATAACTTTTAGTACCCAGTTATATTATGTACATGCAAATGTACAACCCATGCAAATTAATCAATGAGTGGATACAAAACCAGCAGCGACTCTCCTGAATAACATAACCACAATGTACAACAATTGGAAAACATAAAATCGCGCTATAAATGAGAGTGATTGGTGAATGGTATGATCATACACTGACCAATCTAATGGACGATCAATACCAAGAATTAGCAAAAGTGAACAGAAGTGTGCAAATTGAAAATACTTGAATGTTAGGTATCCCACCTAATAGTGTAGAAGTGTCACACTAACATAACAATGACAATATAATCAACACAAAGTTCATAGTAATTGACCGCAAAGGAATGATAACCAGAGAGGCCAAAACGCTATCTCCCATAAACAAGTCCAATGATAAATGGTGTCTTTTTTAATGTTGAATAAACTTGTGAAGGGAATCCACCATTGGTGAGTAAGGGGTAACTGCTTACCAGAAGCCCACGACCCCCCACTACAGAGGGTCAAGGGAAGCCTGTGTAAAAAGAATCCTTGCAGGGCACATCAGATGGATCAGCTATAGACCTGGATTAAGGATGATACAGGGGTCTCCAAAGTTCCTCAGGGGCTCTCAATGTTCAAAACTCTCCTCATACCATATTGGAATTAAATGTTGATGTACATGGCAGAAAAAGACGCTCCATAGTGTAAAATCTTCTATTTAATAAAGGTAAAAAAGTAATGCTCAGCATAGAAACTCACTGAAAACTGAGCATGTGCAGAGTTGCCACCACAGCTGCAAAATCCCTAGCTGAATTGGGGACATGAACAGAAGTTGATCAAATAAGCAAATTCTCTCATGCTGTAGAGGCCACACTGATCAAAATTTGGCCAGACCCTCCTGGACTTTATGAATTTTTGATAAGTGTATGGCCAGATTTTCGGTTCCAGCTGGAGTACTCCGATCGCTTCAGGTGGCTCACTTATTCAGTAAACACCTTGCATTCTTTTCATTGACTGCACAGCACTGTGATTTGGAGGTATTTATCCTCTATAAACACAGAGCGCCATGCGTTTTATGAAGGAAAAAAAAAAGCAAGATGTCTACTGAATGGTGAAGCTGAAGTGCGAGCAAATCCCGCAGTAATCTGACTACTCCAGCTGGGACTGTAACTCTCAGCACCCGACCTGCACTGTACAGGGATGAGTGAAAGTCAAAGGGATACACGCCATTGCAGCCTAGACACATGGGACACCCTTCATTAGTCAAATTGTTTGTGGCTGGAGCCATGACGAGTGCCATCTTACCCCCCTAGTATAGCTACACACTGCAGATCAGGATTATTTCAACCTTTATAGGGAAAGGGCCCACCAGTGTCTCCATAGAAAGAGAATGGTCTGTTTTCCTGCCCCAACCCACTAGATAGTATTTCTCTTTGATAATTGGCATCTCAGCCAGATCTGAACTCCTGTTTGGTATAGCTTCTGCCAGCAGACAAAAGGTGTTACTCTGGTGATGCGGACCAGGGACATGCTTGCTTTGGGGTGTATTTCCAGAGACCACAAAGGGAGCAGAATTGTGCTGGAGAAGAAAAGCTGATTTAGTGGTCTTGTTCCTTTCTGATGCATTATGGGTACACAGAGAAGAAGCAGCGGGGGGAGGAGAGGGAACACAGATAACTGCTCCAGAACAACAAATTGCTCTGCATTAAAGTGAATCTGAACACTGGGGTTATTTACTAAAGGCAAATCCACTGTGCACTTGAAAGTGCAGTCACTGTATATCTGAGGGGGACATGCAAGCAAAATAAACAGAATTTTTGCTTGCACATGATAGGGGAAATCTCTGAAGATTTTATCCAATTTCAGAGATTTCCCCCCTCATTTCAGAGAAATTTTGTTCTAAACCCATTAATTCTTATTGCTACAATGTCTCCTTTTATACAATACAAACCTTGATTTTAGGTTTTTTTGTATTTGTACAAGAAGAGAAAAAAGTTTTAACCCTTTCTGTATCTGACATAATCTGAAAACCTTCTTCTTTTTATCTACAAAAGTAATTCAGAAATTGTTTCAACTTTTTCTATTCTTGCTGAACATAATGTATGATTATGATAACAATAATGAAAAATACTTCTGATTAGGTAAACAAGATAACTTTAGACTGAAATTGTAAACATGATGACAGATCTAATTGTTCTAATTCAGAATTTTCATTGTTAAATGCAAAATCTGTATACTGTAATTTATAGTATAATAATTGTCTATTGCTGACAGGTAATCCCAAGACAGTGATTGGAACCAAAATGTGTTCTTGTCCTGCTACCCTGTTTCCCCGAAAATAAGACCTAGCGTGATTGTCAGTGATGGCTGCAATATAAGCCCTACCCTGAAAATAAGACCTACAAGGACTTTAACTAGGGCTTATTTGGGGGGTAGGGCGTATATTGCAGCCATCACTGACAATCACGCTAGGTCTTATTTTTGGGGAAACAGGGTATTGGAATCATAAAAGAACTATAACAAACATCCTGTTTGCATCCTATCCATTTATTTACCCATAAATCTGTATGATTTATAGCATATACATATTCTCTGGGTAAATTCTGTAAAATGCCAAGAGGATTTATTCCACTCTGAAATGCTTGCACAATTATTTTAAAATTAGTGGAATATTCAGTCTGGATCTCTAAGCATGCTCTGACTATATGAGAATGTTGTTCACTTGTCATTAAATCAAGAGTAATATTTTGAAGATGTAAAATAGATGGACCCATTATATTAGCCGTTTTAATAACCATTTTTTTCTAAAATTTCATTTAAATTTCTCTGTATTTTATCCCATTACTACCCACTAAACCAGCTGTTTCAAGATCAGACTTTAAAGTATTAATATCCATATTATTTGTTCTCCCAATTGTGCCAATCCCTCCTAAAATACCTTCAACAATACCACGCTTATTTCTGTTATTATTTCTACTATTAATTCTAAACCATCTCTCAATACACAAATCCATATTAACCAAATGTCCTTGACATTGTGGAAACCTTGTAGAAATTTTACATTCTGAAACATTAAAGTTCCACAATATGACAAACTTTCCCTCTTTCAAAAGAGTTCTGGATTGGAAATGGTTAATCTGAAATGGGTTTGCAGAAATGCTTTTCTTATCAATACATGGAGTTTTCCTAGGAGACATTACAACAACACTTGCCTTCGCACATTTCACCGGATAATTTCCTATTGATATGCAACATTCATATATACCAGTATCATTCAACGATACATTAATTTGTTGATAAATGAATGTATCATTGATCCAATTCACACTACCAAAAATTCCTTTATGAATTATAATAGAACTGTGAAGAAAACTTCCCAAAAATTCACTGATCCTTTTCCAAGTTAACAATGAATCTTGAGGTAAATACATTTATGTTTTACACATCAAATGCAAACTATTTTGTCTTCAATCATTTTTAAGGATTGTGGGAAAATATACATTTCTGGAATAATCATGTTGACCACAGAAATACTAATTTTAACCCTTATTTGAGTTAAATGTCGTCTTACTTTAAAATCCCATGTTCTTACAACATCCGCTTTTTCATCTCCAATGATATTTAAATGTTCTGGATCTACTATTTTTACGAAACTTTGAAAAAGGTAATAAAATTGATCTAAGGGATAAAGTAGTTTCCCTGATCTTGACATAGTATTATTAACATCTCCAGACCAAATTGTTGAATCATTACCCTTTAAATATATAGACCAGAAACTCCTCCACAATATATTACATTCAAAAGTTCCAGTTTGGTTGTTTAGTCTATAAACAAGAGAGAGGTTCCCCCAAAATGGGGTTTTTAGGCAGCACAATGATAAAGGAAATCAAATTCAGTATCAAAAATATAACAAATTTATTAAAGTATACCATAAAAGTTAAAACAATGAGCTCCAGTGGGGGGCATTTGAGATAAAATTACATTACATATTAATAGGCTGAACATATATTGGCAGACATATATTCACAACAACACTCGGTAGCATGAATATTTGAACCTGATGCGTTTCAACCCCTGTACTTGGGGTCTTCTTCAGAGGATTGGTCTGCTGAGAAATATACATAGATGAAATTGATACATGTAAATAAATTACATTAGTATAATGGTAGTTACATTCACCATGTAGAATATGGATACAATAATAATAATTTACCCAATAATATATGTTCGGCAGAAAGAAGAACGAGGCCTCCCATATGGAGATCCCTTGGAACGACTATCCTCCTGACCCCCCCAGGAGAAGGACACCGGGCACCCCTACCGCCACCGCGGTTCAGGCCGGGGTAGTGAAAGCAGCGACGTGGCTTGCGAGAGGTCACACTCTTGGGTATCACCCACCAGACTAACAAAAACAACCAGGGAGCACAGAGGGTTACACCTGTGAGGGTAATCAAAAATTTCCTCATAATAAACTCAGTCATTTACATGGTACTGATTATATGTCCAAGAAGGGACAGGAAAACAGAAATTATATATATATATATGATATTTTCCAGAGGCAGTATAAGGTATGGGCAGCACCTCAGTGTGTGCTCAATGCGATGACGATCCGTGTGAAAACGTGATATATAAGAAGACCAGAGTGGAGTGAAAGATAGGTAATGGCTAGTGAGGACTAAGTGTAGGAATGTGGTGAAAGGAAGTGAATGCACCGAAATTGCTGGGAGAAAAGATATGGAAAAAGAGAGGGGAAAAGGGGAGAGAAAGTGGGAAGGGGAGGGGGGGAAAAAAGGGAGGGGGAGGGGGGGGGGTTGTGGTAAAAAGGGGAAGAAAAAGAGATTGCACAAAAAATTTTAAATGAATTAATTACCTCAAGGGATACTAAAGGACACGTGTTTAGGCACTGTGTTGCCCCATATACAAGACTGGTGCCTGTTAACCAAACCCGGAATTGGTCATAGGGTATAACGGGCTCGGTGGATTGGTATCCCACACTGAGTCCACCAGTCTGAAAAATAGGTAAACATCAAAGTGTAAATTGTAGAGAACGAATGGTGGCCAAGTCATTGTACAGCAAGGCCACTATGAATAAATGGGGGTCAATGCAGAATCAAATAATGTTCGCATGAGCCCCCATTGTATAGGACAAAAAGTAGTGCCTAGACAAGGACCAAATACAGAGTAATAGAAGTGATACTTACTTAGTGTAAATTGAAAAGTGCCTGCTGTTCACCAGGGAGGAAGGGGAACTGAGGGTGTGCTGCGAGTATACCTCTTATATACTGCCTACTGGGGGTGTGTACTCACTTATAATCAATCCAGGTGTGTGCGCCATCCCTGATTGCTCTGCGGTGGGCGGCGTGACCGCCATATAGGCAGTCGAGTGTGGCTTCCCCGGCGTTCCGAAAGAGCAAAGCTCCGGCTCAGCGTCACTCTCGTCGGAATCTTGCGATGCCGATGACGTCACGCCGCACGCGCGGGGCCCCGCGCATGCGCAGTGGCGAGCGGCATCCGAGAGTGTTCCGGAATGCCGCCGGCAAGGAGGAAGTGATCCCCAATGCAGCGCCCGGTGGCCATCCGGGCATCCAATGGGGAAACATGGGGGGGAGGAGCCACCTATAGGGGCCGGCTCATTCCCCCCCACCTTGCCAGGAAGCCAGATCGCGGATCACCCCCGATCCTGAGATGGGGGCGGAGACAGCACCGCAGGACTCCCTCAATCAGGAGGGGAGGGTTGATTGAGGGAGTCCTGCGGTGCTGTCTCCGCCCCCATCTCAGGATCGGGGGTGATCCGCGATCTGGCTTCCTGGCAAGGTGGGGGGGGAATGAGCCGGCCCCTATAGGTGGCTCCTCCCCCCCATGTTTCCCCATTGGATGCCCGGATGGCCACCGGGCGCTGCATTGGGGATTACTTCCTCCTTGCCGGCGGCATTCCGGAACACTCTCGGATGCCGCTCGCCACTGCGCATGCGCGGGGCCCCGCGCGTGTGGCGTGACGTCATCGGCATCGCGAGATTCCGACGAGAGTGACGCTGAGCCGGAGCTTTGCTCTTCCGGAATGCTGGGGAAGCCACGCTCGACTGCCTATATGGCGGTCACGCCGCCCACCGCAGAGCAATCGGGGATGGCACACACCCCCAGTAGGCAGTATATAAGAGGTATACTCGCAGCACACCCTCAGTCTCCCTTCCTCCCTGGTAAACAGCAGGCACTTTTCAATTTACACTAAGTAAGTATCACTTCTATTACTCTGTATTTGGTCCTTGTCTAGGCACTACTTTTTGTCCTATACAATGGGGGCTCATGCGAACATTATTTGATTCTGCATTGACCCCCGTTTATTCATAGTGGCCTTGCTGTACAATGACTTGGCCACCATTCGTTCTCTACAATTTACACTTTGATGTTTACCTATTTTTCAGACTGGTGGACTCAGTGTGGGATACCAATCCACCGAGCCCGTTATACCCTATGACCAATCCCGGGTTTGGTTAACAGGCACCAGTCTTGTATATGGGGCAACACAGTGCCTAAACACGTGTCCTTTAGTATCCCTTGAGGTAATTAATTCATTTTAAATTTTTTGTGCAATCTCTTTTTCTTCCCCTTTTTACCACAACCCCCCCCCTCCCCCTCCCTTTTTTCCCCCCCTCCCCTTCCCACTTTCTCTCCCCTTTTCCCCTCTCTTTTTCCATATCTTTTCTCCCAGCAATTTCGGTGCATTCACTTCCTTTCACCACATTCCTACACTTAGTCCTCACTAGCCATTACCTATCTTTCACTCCACTCTGGTCTTCTTATATATCACGTTTTCACACGGATCGTCATCGCATTGAGCACACACTGAGGTGCTGCCCATACCTTATACTGCCTCTGGAAAATATCATATATATATATATATATATATATATAATTTCTGTTTTCCTGTCCCTTCTTGGACATATAATCAGTACCATGTAAATGACTGAGTTTATTATGAGGAACTTTTTGATTACCCTCACAGGTGTAACCCTCTGTGCTCCCTGGTTGTTTTTGTTAGTCTGGTGGGTGGTACCCAAGAGTGTGACCTCTCGCAAGCCACGTCGCTGCTTTCACTACCCCGGCCTGAACCGCGGTAGGGGTGCCCGGTGTCCTTCTCCTGGGGGGGACAGGAGGATAGTCGTTCCAAGGGATCTCCATATGGGAGGCCTCGTTCTTCTTTCTGCCGAACATATATTATTGGGTAAATTATTATTATTGTATCCATATTCTACATGGTGAATGTAACTACCATTATACTAATGTAATTTATTTACATGTATCAATTTCATCTATGTATATTTCTCAGCAGACCAATCCTCTGAAGAAGACCCCAAGTACAGGGGTTGAAACGCGTCAGGTTCAAATATTCATGCTACCGAGTGTTGTTGTGAATATATGTCTGCCAATATATGTTCAGCCTATTAATATGTAATGTAATTTTATCTCAAATGCCCCCCACTGGAGCTCATTGTTTTAACTTTTATGGTATACTTTAATAAATGTGTTATATTTTTGATACTGAATTTGATTTCCTTTATCATTGTGCTGCCTAAAAACCCCATTTTGGGGGAACCTCTCTCTTGTTTATAACTTTCAAGGGGTGAGCAGCAAATCCCTGGTTTCCCCTCTAGTGTCTCTCTATATCGCGGTTGTTTAGTCTATAGGATCCCTGCATTTTAACAAAATTAGTTTTGAATTCTATTTTAACGTTGACTTCAATATTATTGCTATGAATGAAATACAATCGCATACAGCAATTATATCCCTGTCCTACACATACAAATCTATACAAATCTTCTACTGTTTTAATATCAACATATCTAAAATCATGATTTATGTCATATGCACTAATATCAATAACTCTCTCATTTTTGTCCTTTTGTATTGATATTAGTGTGTTTATCATTTTGTTCATCCGTATTGATATCAGTGTTTACATCTCTTTTGTTGCTGAATAATGTGAGGTCTTTGTTGTGTAATTGTTCAATCCTGTTACACCTCTGCATAGCTGGAACAATTTGTGATATATTTTACCACGGATATAATTGTCACTAGGGAAAGGATGAATCCTGTGATGATGATAAGTTTTCTCTCTTTAAAACCTTTCTTTTGTTGAGCTGACATCTTTTCTTCTTTTTGGAATCCACAGTTTCTCCAGGTTAGATTTCTATAATTCATTCCTGAAAAAAAGAAATGCAGCATCATTATCTTGGATTATAAAGTTTGCATTAATCAATGTGTACCCATGTTTTTTGTTGTCTACGTGCATTTTTCACTGAATTGAGGGGTCTTTGTACCTGTACCATTACCCCTTGAACATCCAAGATGTCAAATGGACCTTCCCCTTTACTTTGCCACGGTCCACTTTTCCTGAAACTTTTTATCATGAGTTGACCTCCTTTCTCAAACATAGAATTGTGTGGAGGGACCATTTTTTGCATACAAGTAGCTGCATGTGGCAAAATATTGTTCAGATTGTCCTGTAACATCTGCAACCATTTTGACTTCTCTATTGCCTCCCTTTGGGATGTAGACAAAAGACGTTCATGGGGAAACACAAGCGGCATTTTCCTTCCTGTCATTAATTCAAAAGGAGAATACTTTGTAGCATCTTCTAGCATCTGTGCTTCTTACAATCATTAAAATGAATAGAACAACATCAACCCTAGTATTTCCTCTGTCTAACAACATTTTTGCAATTCTAGATTTAATAGTCCTATAAATCCCTTCAACAATTCCTGCAGACTGTGGATGATATGGTACATGAAATCTCTGTTCTATTCCCAAAATTTTACACATTGCCTGCATGATTTTACCTGTAAAATGGGATCCTCTGTCACTACTGAGGTTTTCTGGTATACCCCAAACTGGAAAAACATGATTAATCAACATCCTAGCAGTTGTTAAATCATCATCCTTGCGTACTGGAAGAATCTCGATCCACTTTGAAAAATGTCAACTAAAACCAATGCAAATCTGAATCTGTTTTCCTGATGGTAATGGCCCTATATAATCTATTTGTATAGAAGACCAAGGTCCATCTGCTGGAGGAATTATTTTGTAAAGGAGGTTTCTTACGCTTTGGTCTAGGATTCACTTGTGCACAAATCAGACAAGATTTAATTACACTGTCTACTGTCTCTTCCATTTTGTCCCAGTAGAATTTCTCTTTAAGAATTTCAAGCAATTTTTGCTTACCAATGTGACCTAAACTGTCATGGTTGAATTTAGTGAATTCCACCTGTAGGTGTTGTGGTATAACAGGACACAAAAATCCATCTAAGTCATGACATAAGATCCCGTTTTCATAAACAAAGGAAGATCCCATGTCACCCGATGAAGAAGAAAAGAGTGACGTGTCCCTCTTTTGTTCCTCGGAAAACAAAGGAAACTGTGTGTCTGTTTTCTTCACAACATTAATTGAAACCATTTCAGGTTGAATTACTAACTCTCCATGCAAAGCTGCTTCCTTTGCTAATGTGTCTGCTGGTCTATTGCCTACAGATAACTCATTATCTTTTTTATGCAATGGAATTTTTACAATAGTATATGCAAGAGGATTACTTTCTGCAAGGTCAAAAACTGATTCTAGTGTCTTTCTGCACAAGAGTCTTATTGGATGAATCTACAAAACCTTTACGTTTCCAAATAGGTAAGTAATCAGTAAGAGAACGAACAATATATGAGCTATCACTATAAACCACTAGTGAACCTCTATTCTCTTCCATGTCAATTGTCAATATAGTTTTTACTGCTTCAAGTTCTGCTCGTTGAGCTGAAAAATGTCCTGGCAACTTGCATTGTATGGCAAGATTACGCTTTGGATACCAAATTGAATACCCACTGTAATAATTACCTGACATACAATATCTCGAACCATCAACAAATACAGGTTCATCAATTTTCTCTGCCTCTCTACAAAATAGAGGAGAACGTTTTTCATGGACTTCACACAAACGTTCATGTTCTAGCCCATTGCATTCCATCAACTGAAGAAGGATATACTTGGCATTGTGTTCAACCTGTATTTGTTTAGGTGACAGAGCCAATACCCATTGAGGAAATCTTAGGTTGGAGACTCGAGCAACATTTTTCTCAAAAAGGAACTTCAAGGTACTATGTGGGGTTTGCAGAATGATTTTGTTAAATCCTACAATATGCTCTGTTGCTTTTACTGCATAATGCACAGCCACTAATTGTCGAACACATTCGTCGAGTCCCCTCTCTACTGGGGTAATTTAAACGTAAAAAATACCCAAGAATTCTCCAATCTTCTCCCTGTTTCTGAAGCAAAATGGCTGAGGTGGCAATCTCTGAAGCATGCACTTGCAAAGCAAATGGTGCTTGTTTATCCACTGTCGCTAATGCAGGGGCTAACTGCAAATTATTTTTCAACATTTCAAAAGCTTTTTGCTGGACTTCTGTCCAGGGACCAAATTCATTCTCCTCCTGTATGTTTTAACAAGTCATATAGCGGTTTCGCCTTCTCTGCCAATGACTCGATAAAATCTCTGGAAAAATTTACCAATCCCAAAAATTGTCTCAATGCTTTGAATGTTGTTGGTACAGGTAAAGATGCAATAGCCTCTATACGTTCCTGTAAAGGTTGCTTCTTCCCTGGAACAATCAAAATTCCTAGAAATTTTACCTCACTTTTTTCATTATCTGAACTCTGCGTGTATTCAGCTTGAGACCTTCTTCTTGCAGAAGTGTCAACCATTCTGCCAGAAGAGTCAAATGCTCCTCCTCATTTTCACTTGAAAGAAGTATGTCATCTACATACTGAATTAAAAACAATCAGGTCTAGAGAACCTTGATAAAACATTTGCCAACGCCTGATTAAATATAGACAGGGAACTATGAAATCCTTGCGGAAGTCTTGTAAAAACGTGTGAAACATTTTTGTACACAAATGAAAATTTATATTGACAGCTTTTGGCCAAAGGAATGCTAAAAAAATCAGTTTGCAATGTCTAATACATAAAAAACGTTTGCATTAGCATTTAATTGCGACATGATATCTGGTGTTTCCGCTACAATAGGCGAAAAAGATGGTATGTTTTTGTTTAGCATTCTTAAGTCAATCAAAAGTCTGTATGCACTAGGGTCATCTTGTTTAGCCACTATAATAGAGGGAAAATCAGGGGGTGGAGACGTAATGGCAGTTGCTGCTACTGTCAATTCCAGTCTAAACCCCCCAAAAAAGATTGAGGGGTGGGACTATTCCGCTACTCGGTAATACAGTACAGTGCTAGATATACAAATAAATTACAACCTTATAAAAAAATCAATTTTTAATAGTAAAGAGTAAAAACATATACAAATACAGACAACATAACTACATACAATCATAAAAAAAGGGAGATATACCACACTGACTAAGCACGTGGATGCCGTAGATTTTTAGATAAGGAGTGTATGTAAGGCTTTTGATCTCGACCGGTTTCGCGGTCAATACCGCTTCTTCAGGAGAACCATATCTAAAACATAGTATTAATTAGCTTCAACATATACAATTGTACAATTATTGCAGCAAAACCATTCACAAAGATACCTAAACACATATTACAAATAGGGTAAAGGTAAGGACAAGCTCACCCGCTCAGGCGGCTTCCGTAGGTATGCAGGACCCAAACAAATTTCCCCGCGGCGGGCACAGGGGATGACAAACAGACTCTAGTGGGTAAATATTAAATTAAACAGACTGTAAACATCACGGTAATGATGATATAGTTAGGGGGTGTGCAGATTCCATAAAATTATTGTAGACCCTAGGTGGTGGTGTGGAACATATAGGAAAACAATTGGAGGGGGGGAGAGAGAAGGGGGGGAGGAAAGGGGAAAGAGGGAGGGGGGAAGGGGAAAAAAAGGGGGAGGGGGGATGGGAAAGATGAGGGGAAGGGAGAGAGCAGAGGAAAGAACACAAGGGGGACAGATGCAAGCGAAAGGGGAAGGAAATTAGGGGGATGGAAGGGAAAGGGGCAAAGGAAGACCAAGGGGGTGGAATGAGCAAGGGAGGGGAGGACAAAGGGGGAGAAGGAAGGGAAGGGGGGGAAGGAGGAATGGGAACAAGGGGAAGGGAAGGAATAGAGGGGAGGTGGGTTAAGGGAAGGAAGGACCATAAGAACCACCACCCATAGAAGTGCTAAAGGCTATGAGAATTCATTAAGTAATGAGGGTGCTACACACTGAGAGCAACAAAGGCTGGCACTCACCAACTATAAAATGGAACAATGTATTACGCATGAGCTGTAGTTGATGCAGGATATTAATGGTGGAAAGCGTAGGTATACGAGAACATGTAGAACCATGTGAGGTTCTACAACCTCAGGCAATAGATTACCAGGCTGGTGGGCACATCACCTGGGACAAGTCCAGCTAGAGGCAAACATATGAGTATATAAATTGCTCAATAAACTCAATATGAGGAGAGGTTAATTAATAGGTTCAGGTGAAAAGGAACAAGAGAGATGCTGCAGGGACCTGTCTCATATCAAACAGAAACTGTAGGGTATATGTAGAAACTGAATAATCAAAGAAAGGAATAGTGAGGGTAAAGATAACAGCGCCCTTTCAAAACTACAGGGGCGCACATATAGGGCATTGAAGGGTTAAATGTCCATAGATATAGGCCTCAGCACCTGGTAAGGTGTGGGGCCATGTTAACACCAGAAACAGTAGGATAGACTAGGCGCAGGGTCGCGCTGTATTAAAACAAAAGCAGAACGAACATTGAAGGAGACAGTAATGCAGCAATAGAGAGCAGAGTGATGACATCTAACCTTATGCTGGACAATCTGTGCAGAGCTCAGCGTATGGAGGCTGTCAGGCTCACATAGCGGCCGCTATATGGGCTCCCCAACCCGGAAGTCAGGGCACGCCGACGTGGGCGGCCTCTGACGTCACCGGGTCTGTTTGCCCGCACTGCGCAGGTGCACAGCGCGCGCTAGTGTCAAAGGGGATCGAGTTCCCAAACAGAGTCACAAGCAGCCCAAGGGGCTGCCAGGGCAAGCATGTGTCCGCCGCGGGGAGAAGAACCGGGATCCGGCAACACACCAACACCGCCTGAGGGGAGGGGGGGAGGTTGTCCTTGTACAGCAAAACTTAAAAATTTGTGGTGATAAAAAAATAATTGACAAAGTAAATTACATATTCAATTCAGTATATAATGATTGAAACTTGTCACCTAGGACAAATATATGTCCCAACAGAATTAAGGGTAGTCGCAGATCAATAAACATGCTCTGATGAATAAATCCTAAATTGAGAAGTGATAAACAGATAGATATATAAGGAAAAAGGGAGGGGGGAGAAGATGAAAGGGAGAGGGAAGGGGGGGGAGGGGGGGAATCGGAGGGAGAGACAAGGGGGGAGGGGGGGGAGGGGAAAGAAAAGGAGAGGGAAGGGGGGGGAATCGGAGGGAGAGACAAGGGGGGAGGGGGGGAGGGAGGGGAAAGAAAGGGGGGCAAGTGGGGGGGAGGGAAGGAAGGGAAAAAAAGGGAAAGGATGGTGGGAAAGGGACCCAAGGCATCACAAAAATGCCTTATATGAAACGGACTCATTGAGGCCAGGGGAGAGAGTGGCATTGAGCCGCTCGATCCAAAGGGATTCCCTCTGAAGAATCGAGCGGTCCCAATTGCCGCCCCTGGGGTTGGGCTGAACTACCTCTAGAACCAGGAACTGTACAACCAAGTTGTCAAATCTGTGGTGCAAGCCAATATGTCGGCCAATGGTTAATTTTCCGAGTCGTAAAGATGGTCGCCAATTCTTTGTCTGAATTCTCGGATAGTTTTTCCTACATAAAATGCTTTGCATGTGCAAATCATTAAATAAATCACCCCTTTAGTACCGCAATTAGCAAAGGTACCCATAAAGGATTATTTGTTGCAGAATTTGCTTACCTGATGATACCGTTCCAAAAACTCTTGAATGATCAATGAGACAGGTTCATCAGAATCTGGTGGTAATTTGTATGGCTTCACGAAAGGATGATATTTTCCTTGGACGTTAACTTCAATACCTTTTAAATAAACCAACATAGTTCTTTTTTTTGGCTCCAAAGTTTTTTGTGTGACTGTACCACTTGTTTTAACTTCAAATTCTCTCCTGTATCAGGCCATTTGTAATCAGTGTCAACTGTTTCTGTCAAATATATGCTTCCCACTTCTGAATAATCAGCTTGGATCAATTACCACAGGCTTACGATTAGCTGAACCTATCCAAAGCACTCCATTGCCTAAATCAATAATCCACCCTCTTTGATACAAAATATCGGTTCCAATGATATTTTCGGATCCCTTACAGAACCACATATCTATTTGAGTTTGCAAATGACCTGGGATTTCAAAAGAAACATTTTTACACATTTTAGCTTGAGAATCACCTGTTCCATTAAACCCAACAATTGTACAAATTGCTGTGTCTGATAAAACAGGTAATTTCAAACCAGTGACACTAATCTGAGCACCAGTGTCTAAAACAGTTCTCACTTTTTGAAAAGAAAGGGGGGTTTGGCTAGATAGTCCTTAATAGAATACGGCACCTCATCCCAATTAGTTTTGTAACAATGGTAAGGAGAGGGTAAGGGGATTATAACGGTGCCAAGATGTTAAATACTATATAGTGACACATTAGTATTAAAAATATATAATGTTTTATTGAGAAGCAGATTAAAAAAGGGTATACAAAAAGAATATATACAACAAGGGTGTAAACAAACAATAGGGAAAAAGATACAGAACCAGCATATGCAGCAATATTATAAGGACCAGCCAGTAATGTGACGGCGGGTCTTGTTCACAGGTACTAAATTCCTACATGTTTCGCCAACATTGGCTTCCTCAGGGACAGCTGGTTCGACCTGTATTAATTTCATGGGTTCTAAATAAGGAAATCAGAAACAATATGGATATATATATATATATATATATATATATATATATATATATATATATATATATATATATATATATATATATACACACACACACAAATAAAATATAAACATTCAAAGGTTGCTGGACATGGTCAAAAGATCCCCCCACAAATGAGATTGCCAGGGCCAGCAACTGCCCCAAAACACCGCCAGGGGGATGGAAAACATCTCCCCGCCCCTCAGGTCACCTCTAGATGAATTGGCAGACATCACATTTTCCGCACGGAAAGGTGCCGAAGGTAGTTAAGAAGGGGATCGTTGATAAGTGATATCCAGGTAAGGTTTAATATATTTTTTGATGACTGTATCTGCAGTCAGCAATGGCCAAAATTTACTGAGAATGTCTCTCACTTGGTTATGGTGTTTAGAAAATTGTGTAATGAGACGGACAGGCTGGGAAGTTTCACGATTTTTTGTTGAAAAAATAAGCTTCTTCCTATCCAGCTTTTTCACCTTATTTTATGCTCGCTTCAGGGGTTGTGGCTATATCCTCTATTTCTTAGTCTTTGGTAAAGATCATAGGATGCTTTTGATGAAGTCCGTTTCATGTGAGCAATTTTGTTTAATACGAAGGTACTGACTGAAAGGGATGCTGTTTAATAGTGATTTTGGATGTGCACTACCTGCATGGAGGATAGTGTTACCAGAGGATGGTTTCCGGTATAGTGCCGAATAGAGGGTTCCGTTAGAATCCAAAAGGATTTCTAAATCTAAGAATGTAATTTTTGTTTGACTACACTCCATAGTGAATTTCAAATTGTAGGTGTTAATGGCCAGTAGGTCCACAAACTGGGAAAGATCATCCCGAGTACCGGACCAGAAAAAAAGCACATTGTCTATGCATCTGTGCCAAGAAACAACATGGCACAGAAAATGGGCTAAATCAGGGTTGGCAAAAAGTTCCCTCTCCCACCCCCCCCAGGTACAGGTTGGCATAGGAGGGGGCACACTTGGTCCCCATAGCCACCCCCTGTACCTGGAGGAAGTGGGAAGTGACAAACATAGAATGATTTCGTGTAAGAATGAACAGCAAAAGTTTTATAACAAACTGACCGTAGGATTCAAATTGTGGACCTTTCTTGTAGTTGTTTCGTAACAACTTCAATACCTTTATTGTGAGGAATGGCGTTATAAAGACTCTCTACGTCAAGGGCAACTAGCCATACATTGTGAGGCAGATCTTCAAGGATGCGAAGAAGATGTATCGTATCCTTGACATAAGAAGTTAGTGATGTGACATGAGGGCTAAGGTATTAACAAGTGCGCTTGTGTTCTCGGTAAGCATTGACACCCAGACACAATGGGGAGGCCGGGTGGGGATTCTAATGATTTATGCAATTTTGGTAAGGCATAAAAAATTGGTATTTTGGGATCTTTGACATTCAGGAACTTCCAAGTATTGCAATCAATTGTACCATGTTGGTAAGCAGAGAAAATCAATTCATAATATTCCGTGGCAAAATTGTCAATGAGTAGCCTAGAAATGGGTCAATACCAGTCTTTGTTGTCAAGAATGTTGCAGCAACATCCATGACAACGACGTTTCCGCCTTTGTCGGCCAGTTTGATAACCAGTCCTGGATGGTTTTGTAATGATTTAAGGGCTTTTCTATGAGCAAGAGACAGGTTGGAAGAACAGGGGTTAAGTGGGTCAAGGCATTTAATGGCATTAGTCATTTGTTCAACAAAGGCCCAAATATTTGGGTTAGTAGAAAGTGTAGGAAATGCTTTAGATTTAGGTTTAAATGACGTAGGGGGAGGGAAGCAGACACCAGAGATGACGATGCCTACATCATCAGCGGATGATGGGTAATCATCCTCTGTGCCGCCCTCTTCAAGCAATGGCACCAATTCTTCAATGGCCTTTATTTCGGCCAATGTGGGAGCAACATTACATGGTGAAGGATCAGCACTAGTGGTTTGGCAGGACTTACCATAGATCACTTTGTACATTAATTTCCTAGCGAACAGATGAATGTCTTTAATAAATTAGAAACTGTTAAAGTCTGCAGAGGGGCAAAACGTCAGGCCCAATTGAAGCACCTTAATCTGATCTTGTGTAAGTGGAAAGGATGAAAGATTAACTACATCTAGGTCATAAGTTGTTTGGGAGGGACATCTAAAGGGTTCGGCATGGGACTCTGCGGAGAGTCCAGTGTCTGAGCTAAAAAAATAGGGGTGATCTTTGGGTCAATGGATTGTGTGCTAGTAGGAAACATTGAAGTGAGGTTAGGTTCACTTACCCGTCTGGCAGTTGGTGCAGGGAGAGCAAGGGGTACAGATGCAGTGGTTGTGAGTGCGTGGTGTGCAGTTTTAGTGATCGTGGAAGGCGGCCGTGGCAGTGCACGTGTGAGAGGAGTTGAAGTATTGGTGGTTTTAGGTCAAACAGTAATATATTTCGACGCAGTGGTGACTACAAAGGTGCGACGTGTGGAAGTGGTGGGTAATTCTTTTTCTTTTTTTGGGGATCCTATCTTGTGAGAGGTCCCGGTATGCAGTGGAAGTGCTAGAGGAAAAAGAAGCAGAAAAGACATTAGGTGCATCGTATTACTCTTGGGTACATTTTCGGAAGTAGGTTTGGACATCGGTTTGTTGGAAGTGCTGTTATCCCACCTATAGGCATAGCCGTTGGTGTGGGCCAATTTGTCTTGTAAAAATTTATTTTCTTTAGCATTGATCACACAAGATGAGCCCGCAGGTCCTTGTCCCTTTGGGAAAATCTTGGGGAGGACACATCGGCAGCCTGATCAAGATGCCATTCATTGATAGAAACATCCAATAAATCCAATTCCTGTTCATATTGTTGACATAGGATGGAAATCATGTTAAAAGAACAGGATTGCAGGTTGTCTTCCCATGATTTTTTTAAGGGGATGGTTCACATTTTGATGTTGGGAAAAATTTGTATCCTAAGACCCCAAGGAACAATTTGGTGCTCAACATATTTCTCAAAATAGGTTTTGTGCCAATACGTACAAACTTTCTTTTCAAGGAGACGTTGAAGTTGTATAAAGGCGGGGGGCGGAGCCGGCAGCCAGAGCTCATGGACGTGTGAGAGGAGAGCTCTGACACACCGGGTGTAATCAGCGGCTCACAGCACACCAAAAACAGCCAAAAAGCATACCATCTGAGAGAGGAGAGCAAGGGGCACACAGCAGGCACGATGCACAAAAGGAAGGAGAGAGAGGGACCTCGAAAACTGACTGATTTCTTCCGCCCTGCTGAGGGCCGAAAATTCCAAGATGGCGCCGGCCCCGGGAGCCGTTCATCTGCCTCCACAACACAGCCACACAGCAATCCAAAGCCATCCTCGGGTGAGTCACACTTTAATGACAATCCCTTGTCATCCTCCCCATTCTGCAGCCCTGTTAAGCAAAAAAGGAGGCTTGGGGAAGGAGGGGAGAATGAGGATGAGGCAGGAGCAGCGGGGGAAGAAATGGAGGAATCCTCCACACAGGCAGAGCAGCTAGATGCATTCCCCACCTCAGGTCAGCCTATTATTGACACTACAATGAAGGAGATGCTGCAAACCCTGAGGGGAGCTCTTAAATCTGATATGGCAGTGTTTATGAGCAACACAAAAAGGGAAATATCTGCTATCAGCAATAGAGTGGAATATGTAGAGAATAAAATGGAGGAGTTCACTCTAGCACACAATGAACTGGTAGATGCCCACTTTGAGGTAGAAGACGAAATCAGAGCCATGCGCCTTAAAATGGCGGATATTGAGGACCGGGCCAGAAGGAACAATATCAAGTTTAGGGGGGTCCCTGAGATGGTCAAACCCGCAGAGATCACTACCTACCTGCAAAAGCTCATGATGACTGTCCTCCCCTCTCTAAGCCCAGCAGACATCACTATTGACAGGGCACACAGACTGCCAAAACCTTCCTTCCTGCCTGAACAAACACCTAGAGATGTGATAGCAAGAATCCATTTCTACCACATTAAGGATCAACTCATGCGATTCGCAAGACAACATCCCTCTCTACCTGACCCATATGCTGGTATCGCACTTTATGCAGACCTGTCACAAGCCACCCTGTCAGCCAGACACAACTTGGTGCCTATCACTAAAATTCTGCGCAACAATAAGATCCTCTACAAATGGGGATTCCCTGCTAAACTCCTGGTTAACATGAACAACGAATCGCATGCGATAACATTGCTAGAAAAGGGCCTGGATCTCCTCCGAAAATGGCGCTTACTTCCCGCAGACGCAGTACCTGAGGACCCTAAGCCACAATATAACAGACGCAACAACCACCGTTCAACTAAGAACTACAAGTAGCAACCTGCCTCAGTTGATGCTACTTGATGCTATTTCTTTTAGTGAGCACTCTCCCCTAATAACTGTCATCTGGCTAGTTATGGTGCTTTGCAGCTCTCTAGGAAGCTGTTCTTTCTTATCAACCACCCGATGTTCGGCTGTTCAAGGATTTACCTTGTTGAACCCCCCTCGTTAGTTACGAGATGATTCCCGTGACCTACTATCCGCAATTCATGCGGCCTACATCCCATCATTTATCAACAGTTCAAGTTTGTTCAGTTAAACTGTTCATTTACAAAGCTATAAGGACATTGCTTTCTCAGACCCCATGCATTATAACCATATCCAAGATCTCAACTCCAATTCCTGGAACTACCACTAGATGGCACTACTGCACAACTTTCCACAAGAATGAATCTTAAACTGATGTCATACAATGTGAGAGGCTTGAACAGCCCCTACAAAAGGAGGGCCCTTTGGAAGTCAACCTTAGAAGAGAAATGTGACATTATATGTGTGCAGGAAACCCATTTCGCTAGTGACAACTCCCCAAAATGTAAACATCCCAACTTTCCGCACGTATTTATGGCCAAGAATACGACAAAGAAGAATGGAGTAATGATTGCATTTAGGGACACACTAACCTTCTCTCTCTTACAGGAACATATAGATCCCCAAGGTCGCTTTCTGATCGTGGTCGCAGAACTGGACCACATCACATATACTATAGTTAACCTGTATGCACCTAATGTTAGAACTCTAAGGTTTATTCGCAAAGTTGTAAGTATGGCTAAAAAGGTACAAAAAGGCAACTTAATAATATGTGGTGATTTTAACTCGATTATGAACACAGAATTAGATGTGTCCTCGATGGCCTCTAAGCGGCGGCCCTCTCTAGACTCGCTGTGCCACGAAGAGAGACTCTATGACCCTTGGCGCTGCCTTAGAACCACCGAGAGGGACTACACATTTTATTCGGCTGTACATAAGAGCTATTCTAGAATAGATTTTTTCCTCACTGACCTGTACACTCTGCAAAATGTCCAGAAAGCTGACATCCACAATATCACATGGTCTGACCACGCTCCAGTGACTACTGAAATTGTGGATGCCAACAAACACTCCCACAAACCATTGTGGCGTAACAATACGTTTCTCTTATCACACCCCAAAATCAGAGACGAAATTGCAGCAAAAATTACGGAATTTTTTCAATTCAATAATAATGCAGATTGTTCACCTATGACCATCTGGTGTGCACACAAAGCATTCGCTAGAGGCGCCCTTATACAGGTAGCCTTTAGGGAAAAGAAAAAGAAACAGCAGCGCATGACAAACCTACTTGAGAAGATAGCAGATCTGGAAGCGCAACACAAGAATCCTGCTACCTCCTCAAGTGAAATACTCAAAAGCCTTAATAACTGCCGGGAAGAAGTAAGACAGGAAATTAGAGCGGACTATGATACTTTTTTAAAAAAACTAAAAGTCTCCTACTACTCCCAAAATAACAGAGCAGGTAAAATCCTAGCCTCCCAGCTTAAAAAAAAACAGGCACGTTCTAACTTCAAAAATATCAGACATCACAGTATCAAAGCCCTACACCACAATCCCAAAGATATCGCCAACGCTTTTAAGGACTATTATGAATCCCTATACAATCTCCAGACGGACCCAAACACTTACCCTCGGACATAGAGATTGACGAATTCCTACAGACTGTTCACCTTCCCTCAATAGACAAAACTTCCCTACAAAAAATGAACGCGCCCATCACACTCACAGAGGTTGAATCCGTTATTCATTCTCTACCCATGCACAAATCGCCAGGAGCGGATGGGTTCTCCGCTGAATATTACAAGGCTTTCTCTGCCATCCTTGCCCCTGAACTGGTAAAGATATTCAATATAGCAGCCTCTGATGGTACCTTCCCGAAAGAAATGCTCCAAGCCATCATTATCACTATCCCTAAACCTGGTAAAGACGTAGCGGATCCACAAAACTTCAAGCCTATTTCCCTACTAAACTCCGATTTAAAGATCTATGCAAAAATTTTAGCAAACAGACTTATGGAAATAACCCCCTCCCTCATAGGACTAGACCAGGTAGGTTTTGTAAAGGGCAGACAGGCACCAGATGGGACGAGGAGGATGCTAGACCTCTTGCGCATATCAGAATTAAGCAAGCAGCCCAGCATCTTTTTAGCATCAGATGCAGAAAAGGCCTTCGACAGGGTCCATTGGGGATACCTGTCCAGGACCTTACTCAAGTTTGGTCTTTCGGGAATGATACACTCAGCAATTATGTCCCTGTATTCAGACCCATCTGCAAGAGTCTTCACATCTAGCTTGCTATCCGACCCCTTTGCACTAACTAACGGCACTCGGCAAGGATGCCCATTATCCCCAATTATTTTTTCTTTGATCATAGAACCACTAGCAGAATCTATTAGAGCTAATGACAAAATAGAAGGCATTAAAGTCGGTTCTGTTAACCACAAAATAGGACTGTTTGCTGACGACATAATCCTCTCTCTATCAAACCCAGCCACTTCTTTACCCATCGTCAAAACGCTATTACATAAATTTGGGCAAATTCTCCTTTTATAAAGTAAATACAACCAAAAGCTATGCACTCTCACTTCATATCAAACGAGAACAAAAGCAGGTTGAAAAATATTTTTCCTTGCAACTGGGACCCACCTTCCATTACTTATCTTGGTGTGCAGCTGACTTCCTCTTCCTCCAAAATCTATTCCCAAAACTTTCCTCCATTATTAACAAAAATCGAAGAGGAACTACATCAAATTACCAAACTACACCTTACATGGTTGGGGAGCATAGCTGCATACCAAATGCAAATCTTACCAAAACTCCTATATTATTTCAGATCATTACCCATACCAATTCCCCAGAAATGTTTTATACAACTAGAGAAATGCCTGAAAAAATACATATGGGGGGGGGGGGGGGGGGTAAAAAACCCAGAATAGCATTGGCCCACCTCTATAAACCTAAACATCTAGGGGGAGTAGGGTTACCTAATGCACAGACTTACTATAAAGCTGCAATACTGGACCAAATGAAATACTGGTTCTCCTGCCAAACAGACAACCGCTGGTCAGACATTGAACGCACCGTAACACCAGGTCACGACCTCCCTGCATTGGCTATAGCAGCCTGTATACATTGCAGACCAAACACCCCACCTTACTCAACTATACGAGCAACGATAGATGCCTGGTCCTCCTTAGTGCATAAACACTTAACAGACACCCCAATTAGAAAACTAAACGTACCACTGGCATCCTACGAATACCTAATCCCAAACTTCTCAGACCATGGAAATCCTCGGGAGACAACTTCACCACACCTGCTCCACCTCATCAAAATGCAATAGATAGATATAGAGCGTACCAATTACACCACTACAAGAGCAAAAACCCAATACGACAGATAGCTATACCACAGATTCTGTGGGACTTCCTCTTAAACAAGACTTCTAATAAGCGTAAGGGAATATCGCTCTTTTACAAATTCACCACCCCCCCTCTACTTACACTCCAAAACCCCCAGCATGATGAAATGGGAATTTGAATTACAAAAAGAATTTTCTATGCCTCAATGGCATGAAGCGATAAAATACAATCATAAATCATCAGCATGCGTAGATCACTGGGATAATGCACAAAAACTCTTACATAGATGGTACATCACTCCGCACAGATTAAACAAAATGAACCCTAGTATTACACCTCTCTGCTGGAGAAACTGCCAAGCTATTGGTAATATCCTCTATATATTCTGGAACTGTGCAACTATAAAACCTTTCTGGCAAAAAATACAGTCACTAATTAGAAAGGTGTCCAGCTCTGATTGTACCATCAACCCTGCTCTTGCTCTTCTAAGCTTAGGCATCGAAAACTATCCTCCTCTGAGGAGAAAGGTAGTCACCCACATTTTGTTTGCTGCACGTATAGCAATAGCCAAGGAATGGCGTTCTACTTCACCTCCAAAAATTGCAGAAGTCATATCAAGAGTGAATGCTCAATACACTATGGAAAAAATCCTAGCATATACATAAAGAAGAACCCCGAGTTTCCACAAACATTGGGAAACTTGGAGTTCCTCTAAATATGCCTCCTCGCATGTATGAAAACTATTCCTAATCCTCCACTACTGAAACACAACCATCAAAGGTCTAGTGGTACAATCCAATATTGGGTATGGTCATATATGATATGGTATTATACTAAGCACACAACATAGCAACACTACGTGGTTTACCTATTATCAAAAGAATGAGAAAGTCTAACTAAGATGAATCAGTCATTCTAAGTTTATTATTGGTTAACGACAAATTTACAGGGAACTTACATGATAGTATATTTGAGGGGACCCTCAGTAAGGTCCTCTCAGGGCTAACTTTGAAAACTTAAGCAGAAAGTCTGTTTACAGTGTGTACCCACAAGGGGTGACAGGCTTGATAAATGTACAATGCTTCATTGAGGATATTTCCTAGTAACCCTACCAGGTAATCTGTTTTACTTTATTAATGTAGTAAGATCCTGAATGGCGAACAATATGTACAAATGAGAAATGAAAAATCTGCTTGTATTTTGTATATTTTGGAAAAATACCAATAAAAATGTATTGTTTAAAAAAAAAAAAAAAACCTTATACTTGGACAGATCATTGTGCAATAATTGAAACCTTTATTTCATTAATCCCAAAAGCTCAAGACCCCACATGGCACATAAACGATTCAATTCTCACACACCCATCACATTCATCTGACTTAGAATCAGCAATAAAAGAATATGTGGGAAACAATGATACTCCTGATATATCCCCGCTGACATTATGGGAAGCCCATAAACCTGTTCTTAGAGGGGTCTGTTTACGACAAGCATCATACCGTAAAAAAGAAAAACAACGACAACTACAACAAAAGCTAGAAAAAGAATTCAATGACTGCCACACAAATTTCCAATCAAACCCTACTCCAGTGTCAAAAGCACAACTTGATAAGACAAGTTTGAATCTTGACCTATTCCTATCAGAATTGCTGGACAAAACGATATGTAAATCTAAACGTAAAATTCTGCTTTAAAGCTAATAAACTTGGCACCCTTCTTCCACGTGCGCTTAAAAAATTAAATATTTAAGCCAATTCGCCTGAAAATACCCCATGATAAATACACTAGTAACCCAGTAAAAATATTACACATCTTTCATAATCATCTTCTTTATAAAAAAATAAGGCCTTGCCATTTTATAAAGCCACATACTCTAATAGGGAGGTACCCACTAAATTCTAAGGTGTGGGGGTTGGGTTAACGCCACATCTACAGTGTCTGATCAACTATATTTGATTAAACATACCGCATGGACCTCCCTTTTCAAGTCTGCTGATCGCATGTGTGCTTTGCAGGTTTCTAGTTAAAAAAAAAAATGATAAATGCACATTATTTTCTCTGCAAATAGATGTGTATGTATCTTATTATTTTTTTTTTTTTTTTTGTTTTACAAAGATGAACTTCTGACATTAAGGCTCCATGCACACTGAAGCTCATAAATGTCCGTTTTTGGGAGTTTATGGGCTGTTAGAGGGGAGTTTGGGCATTTTTTTTTTTTTTTTTTTTTACGGCCCATAAACTCCCCTCTATGTTATCCTATGTGTCCATAGCACACATGGACGTTTTTGGATGTTTATCAGCAGTAGTGTGTTTGGGCTGTTTTCTGAACGCCATAAAATCGCGTTCAGGAGTCGTTTTTATGACCACAAAAAAAATGCCAAATGCTCATAAACGCTGATAAACGTTCAAAAACGTGGCTCACCAGTATTTTTTTAATGTTTTTAAGTGAAAAAAATTAAATCACTAAAAAATGCTAACGTGGAAAAACGCTAATAAACACGAGTGCAAAAATGTTAAAATAAACATTGCAAGACTCACTGTAAAGCTACTGGCGTTTTTAGAACGTTGTTTTAACTTCCAGTGTTCATGGAGCCTAAACACCTTCCATATACCACAGCTGAATTCATTTATTGATGTAATTAGGCAGGACAGAATTTAAGGGTGTGTTTTGTTTGACTATACGTACTATGACTGAGTATAGTATGAGTATAGACTGAGTTTTATATGAGGTCTCCCCTTTACTAATATTTGTTTATAGAATTGTAATTATAAGTGCTTAATTTGTTTGCTAGATGTGCAATTGTTTAAAGTACATGTTTAAATGCATGTTTAACATGTTTGACTCTAAAGGTAAAAAGAATAGTATTTTGAAGGTTGCAAAAGGATGTGTTAAATGGGCTGGGGGGTTGTGTAAAGAGAGGGAATGTTTTTGATGCAAACACCCTAATGGTAAGGATTAAGTAAGTGAGTTTAAGGGTGTTTTTAATGAAAACTTCCTACATTGTAGAGGGTAAAGCAAGTTAGATTTTGAAGGAGTTAAGTGAGAGAGGAGTTATTTATTAATGAAAGTATTAAGGTCTTGGGATTGCAGTGGATAAGTTAAAGTTACCACTCCTGGGGCCAGGTAGAGATCACATCTAGAACCTTAGGGACAGTGTGGATTCGTATGCTACCAATATGTCCGCCATACAGTTCAGAGACAAGATATGCAGGGGTAAAATTTAGTTTTAAAAACAAAGTAACATTACAGAGCTTTTAGAGGTTTAAAGGGACAGTGGAAAACATTAATGGTGAAGCATACCAATCCTGGTAAAGTGTCCATGTTTGCTGTAGCATTGGAGGAAAATTCATGTTCGTGTATTTATTGATTTATGAAAAATATTTGAACCAAAGGATGGTCAGGCAAGGACTGTCTACAGTGGGTGCCACCGATATTGTGTCAATCTCGCCTCTGTTAGCGACGAGATTGACACCTGCGAGCCCCGTCGCGGGAGCCAGCGCTGAGCTCTGTCGCTCATTCATTGTTTTATTTCCTCTGGATTCCTGCCTAAATCACTTTCACTGCTAGGTGTCATACGCGATTTGTTTTTCTATTTGTCTTTATGTGCCCTTTGTGTCATGACGATGCGTCTCGTGGGTCATCACACTATTGTGGCAAAAGAATGACATTTGAAGGTGGTCCAGTGGCTGCGTGTCAGCCTTTAATGCCCAATGTCAAGAGTTCAATTCCCCCAGTTAATTTTTTTTTTTTTTAATAGAGTAAATTCGAGTACAGTACTGTATGTACAGTATTTGATACATGTTACTGTGTGTTTTAAATATCTATATCCTTATTAGAGTATTGTAAATGCAATTGTATGCAAATCATGTCTGCACAGATGTTTTTACTGTACATTATCTTATCAAATATCTCAATGCTGTTTCAGGGTCCTTTCATACAGTACATGCACGAAGCATTTCAGCATGGGCTGTATTACAGCACAGAACCCCCATGATCCTGGCCTGCAGATGGTGGGGAAATGACGTGCAGAATTGTTTCCCCACTGTACTGTATAGTACAGTACCTCTACTCCTGCAGCCCTCCTTCGCCAGTTGAAGGCAGTGGGCATGGTACAGCACACATTCCACCCTGGCCGGGGGGGGGGGCTACTCTGCACGGACCAATTTAAAGTGTGTCTGCTCCGTGCTCTAACACAACTGCTGCCAAGCCCGTTCACTGTACAGTACTGTACATGTGTGCCGCTCCTGCACCCTTCAGCTGGCGCGGGATGCCATTTGGCAACACTATGAATTATGGTCTTTGTAGTTCTGCCATGCAGTGACATGTTCATGGTCTTCGTGGTGGAAGGGGCAGTTACCCTGCACAGTACTGTATTTGCTACAGTATACAGTACTAAACACTGTTTCTGTGCTCGCCTGTAGCAGAATCGGAAGTAATTTTCCATTGTTTGAAAATGAAATGAAAATGAAATATACTGTAAATATACTGTATGCAAAAAAAGATCCCAAAAAGATCTTTACCGCTGTTCACCAAGTTGGTGGCTAGTACTGTACTGTACAGTAACTTTCCTGGTCCAGCAAGTACTGTAACTTCCTTATGCCCTGATGAAGTTGGGGGGGTTTTCAGGTCTCTCAAACATGTTGAATTTCTTTAATGCAAGCCAATAAATCAATTTGGACTCTTATCATTGGTCTGGCACTCCTATTGGTACTGTACATATTATTTTTCTGCTAACCTTATGGGCACCCACTGGAAGTTATTGCTGTCTTGTAAAAGCAGCCTAACCTAAGCCAGTGAGAAAACTGAATGTTAGACTTTTCCTTCACCTTTTACCCTGGTCCCGCACTAAGTTTATCTAGTGCGGCCTCTTTGTGCAACTCCACTTGCAGTGTTATTGTATTCCTGTTCATTGCCATATCCACATTGTCTCCCCTCTTTTGGTGACTAGTACCCCCCAACCTGGCATTGATTGTTTTATACCTACTGCCAGCCTGCATTACCTCACACAACTGTAAATCTTACTCTATCCTCAGTTTGTTGCATTTATACCGCTTTTTACCTGTGGATTAACCCCTTGTATATCTGTGGATGGTAATTTTGATATAAATTTCGATTTCAGTTGCTGCTGTGACCTCCCCCTCTCCTTATACATCAATGGTTCCAGCCTTGGGGGGCTTTCATTGCTAATAGTTTATGGTCTATTTGACCTCTCTGCTATACGGTCCTCTCAATATGATGTCCTCACCTATCCCAGCTCATGCGTCCTTTAATCAATTAATTTTCTAGTGGTGAGTGCCAGCCCTAAACATCTATGTGCAGTTCCTTTCAGTTCTTACCTGTCCTTTACACAGAGGGAATCCATTGGGTTCCTTTTTTCCTCTTGACCCCTCAATGTCCCCCTCTCTTCTTCAACCCCCCCCTTTTTCCCCCCTTCCCGCCTTCCTCCTCCCTATCCCTCTGCACTTCTCTCTTTTCCATCACTTCACAATCAATTTCCTTCTGCTCCTCTCCTGCACACTGGCCTCGGAATTTTTTATAGCTACATCACTGGCACCCCTATATTCCATCTTTCTTTGGATTTTTTTAGTCTGGTGATCTGTATAATTCAATCATTTAAATTTATCCACCAGAGGCTGTTTGCTATCCCCTGTGTTCGCCGCAGGGGGAATTACATGGGGTCTTACATACCCACAGAGAATCCCTGAACGGGTGAGCTTATCCTTATTGTATACAATTTGTATGTAATTGTTTAATGTATCATTAATTTTGCTGCGATAATAACTTCACTATACACCTGTTGATTTGTTTGTATTTATTACAACTATTTTATGTTGCACTATAGATATGGCTCTCCTGAGGAAGCAGTGAAAACCGCGAAACCGGTCGAGAATTCAAGCTATATATGTATCTACCATCAATATTGGGTGTAATCCATATGGTTGTATATATTGTCCTTGCTTCGAATTGCAACTGGATGTGACATTGTAATAACCTTTTTAATATTGTTTCGATTAAAATTGAAATTTTACCAAACCGTTATTTCCCTCTTTACCTTCCCTTGCTTAGTACATAGTTACACTGAGTACCGCAATAGTCCCCCTTTCCCCTGTTGGGGGGTGGAGACATTGGCTGACAGGAGCAGCTAACTGCGGCTGTTCCCTACCCCCTTCCTCTCCTAAAACTGAATGTTTGTTTTTTTTAATTGTTTTTTTTTTTCTTCTCAAAACCTCATACTGTATAAACTAAGAGTACAGTACTGTACGTCCCAGTGCCTCTTGGATGCTTTTTTTTTTCTTCGTCACAGGCATAGAACAAATCTGACAGGGCTTTTACTGGACCTTCTCCGTACTCTAGTTTTGTTATACAAATCCACCTTAATCTGCAGTACTGGACAGTACAGTATAGTACTGAATACAGTACACTGCTGCACTCCAGACTCGTAATGTGTTTCTCAGATCCCCTGCATGCTCTCCACAGGGAGCAGTGGAGATGTTTCCATTCACCAATTACTGTACAGTATACAATACAGTATAAAAATGTACAGCTTGTGGAAAGCTTTATCTGTACAATACAGTAAGTGCAGTTACAGGCAACAGGCTTAATGTTATTTACTATTAAAGTACAATCCATAAAACCCTTCTCCATTTGCCAAGGCCCTAGGGTGTACAGATTGCTTTACACTATTTACTGACCGGAGAAGGTCTACTGTAACAGAATGGATGATGTCAATCGTTGCGAACTTTGTCCATGTCCTCTGCTGCCTGTAGTGTTGCCAAACAGCCCTTTCCATGCTGTTTGCATTGAGGGTAAAAAGGTTTTAGATTATTATAATTATTACATTTTAAAGATACTGTACCTGTACTTTAGAGTATGTGTTTTTTTATTTACTGTATGTTTAATGTGTACGGTAATTTGGTGTAAGGTTTTCCACCTGACAACAGGTTCAGTACAGTACTCTGCCACTCGAAAGGTTTGCTTGTGCCCCAAGGTCTGGGGGCACAGACCCTGTACAGTGTACAGTACTGTAAGCTGAAGGTTAGCCAATTTCAACTACATTAGTAAGGTTGGCAAAGTGAATAAATATTACATTTTATATACTGTATAAATAAACATGGTCTCTCATACTGTTCATAAACTATTTTTATTTAACGGAGTCCAGCAAAAATAAACTGTACATATTGTTTAATAACAATAGTACGCCACTTGTACTGTACCACACCATCTCAATGGGGATCATAACCGGCGATCTGTAAATTCAGTGATCATGTTCTGCACCATTCCTCTCAATCACCACCGGCAAGACCTTCTTTATGTGGTCAATTGTGTCACAGCAGATTTTAATGGTCAGAATGTCTCTCCAAAACTTAAGAATCCCATCAATTAGCTCCGCCTTGTTTGTCAGTGTACCCTTTTGAGGTACCCCTTCAAGATGTGCCCACACCATCTCAATGGGGTTCATATCCGGTGATCTGTAAACACAGTGAGCATACAGTACTGTAAGTACACAAGCAAAAAGGTTCAAATTGCAATCTTTGTACAGTGTCAAAAGTGGAAAATGACTGAGCATGGTTGTTAATAATTACTGTAAGTGTTGAACGTGTCTTTGGACTCTTACAGTGCTGTGTTTTGGGGATGGTTTACTACTGTATATACTGTACAGTAAGCACATGACATGTACAGGTACTGTACAGTATGTTTATCACTGTTAATGCGCTTTGCAACCTACTGTAACCGTTGGATGTCTATCCCTTGCTACACAGCACTGTAATGTACAGTATGTTTTGTATGTAATTCTCATCTAAAAATATTTGTAATAAATATTGGTTAAAAAACAAAAGTGGCAAATGAAACACAGAGACCAAATGTTCAAAATATCAAAACAAATGGACAAAAATTAATTAGAAATAATTGTAAAAAAAATGACACAGAAAAAAAACAGTAAACAATAAAAAATAAAATAAATAAAAATTATCCGCAACCAGTTAACCCCATTACTGGCCATAAATGGTGCAGCACAGGAATGTTTCAGATCATTGTCCATTATCACACGACATCCATCTGGGTATACTTGCTTTAGGTATGGAACCAGCGCATTGGTGACTATATGCTCTTTGAAAAATGCGGTGTCCATAATACCTGTGAGGACAGAAGATGCACAACATTAAAGCAATTGAATAAAAACATTGAGGGAGTTGTAATCAGGTTGTGGCAGCTGTACAGTACTGTACCTTCAAATAGCACCAATGGTCCAGGTCCAAACTTTTAGATGCCACCCCACACATGGATTTCAACGGGATGTTTTGGCTGTGGCTTAGTAGACAAGTGTCCTTTTTTGCAGAATGCCATTGTATTTAATCTCACAAGCGAAATTGTAGATTCATGGGTGAAAAGCATATGATGGAAATTTTCGCCTGTTTCCGACCAGAGCTTGGCGTGCGCCACCTGTTTCTGCTTGTTGATTTCTCTCGTCATTGGTGAAAACCTACGGTAACAATGTACAGTAAACACCGAGGATTGTCATACTGTACAGTATTATTTAAAAGCGCATTTAAAAATCACACATACAGTAAGTGGGGTAAATGGGGTAACGGATTATACATTAGTTATAATAAATATTAAAATATTCATACTTAGCTCCACTGCCAACCTAAAGCCAGACGGACTTTGAGAACAAGTCCTTTACACACGCTAATCCCATGCTCCGACAGCAGCAACCTCTGTACTTGTGCAGCAGTCCGTTCATCATCCTCACACATTAATGCGTCAATATGCACAGATAGAACTCTGCAGAAAAAAGAGGGGTGGTCAGTCTGGTTTTCTTGAATTCATGTTTTTGTTAAAAAAGAAGAAAGGAAAGCTCAGCCACAGTGCCTCCACTCCCTGCATGGACAGAGGGAACAAAAACATTCAACCAATGATACTGTACTGTGAAAGGGAGGGGCTATAGCTCAGTTTGAATAGCTAATGAGAGGTCATGTGATTAGCAAGTGGGAAGGGCTGGAACTTGGGGCATATTCATTGGTTGGTATTGGTCATGTCATGTGATGAGGGGGCGGGGTGAATGGTGACTATATCTGTATGGAGAGGAGAAGCAGTCAACCATTTGTGTGTTGGGAGAGGGAGGTGTGCTGGGTAGGGTGATTATACTAACATATAATGACATTGTAGCTGCTTGTAGGGAAAATCTTAATTGATATGCAGAGATAGAGATGACTTATCTCAGTATAGGGAGAGAACCAACTTGTGTGTCAGTACAGGGAGTGCAAACAGGGAGATGTCTATATCAGAGACAGAGCTCAGTACAGGGAAATCATTCATAAATAGGACTTGGTTGTCTCTTCTGAGCTTCTAGAAATAGGAGAAGATCCAGAAAGTAAAGTGTTCTGTGTAGGGAGCCGCTGATACAAAAGTTGGATTACTTGGAAGGAGATCCTGAAGGAAATGTTACACAATTGTGAATGGAACCTCCACCCAGTGTTAGAGAGCTGTATGGGCCATACGGTGTGGGGTGGGGTGTCTATAGCGCTTTATGTGCTGTGCAAACCTTTAATTTGCTTGAGGGTCCAACCTTAAAAATTCCACCTTGTATGAGGTTGGGTATTGAGGTATAGAAATTATTTCTCTGCCCCTCTTGTGCCTTCAGTATAAAATGTATTTTGCATTCTGGTCAAGCTGAATAATTTTTAAAACTGAAATCCAGAAATGAAGTCATTTCTGATCTCATCGTCCTTTTCCATTAGTAAATACAAAGCATCATCCTCATCACACCCCTCCCCCATACACACTGCAGGCTCTTCCCATATAGTGATGGGTTTAGTCCTGAGCTGGGGGGGATGGGCTCATTAGCCCTCTGTGTGCTCCTAATTGCTCCCCTCTACTTCTCACCATCTCATTATATTGTGTCCAGCAGCACCAATAATGTGGAATACACTTGGTGACCTCACTGCTTTGGTAAATCATTGCTCCCTTTTTATAATGTAGTAATTGTACAAGGATAGAAGAATTAAAGAAACTCTGATTAGTGTTTGGTGTTAGAATACACTGGTGTCAGGAATTCCTCCACCAATGGATTGAAGTGACATGATACAGACGCTGGAAGCTTAGTCTAACTCAAGATGTTTACCCGCCATGTTTAATGACCCTGGCCAATAATAATATAGTCATGTTTTAATACTTTGTACCATCAGACACTCCACACTTCGGGGGGACATGTCCAGGTTCTGATATATTAAAGGTACACAGGATTTTATTAGTACTATTATGAACCTTCATCATACTACACACACACCCAAAAATCTTCATCTGAATAGAGGAGTAGTTTTCTCTGCTCAAGTGAAAGAGCCCTTAATTAGGACAATGTTCCTCCATTCACTAAACCTGATATTGACCGCTGTGGTGTTTTTTATATATTCCGATAATCTAAGCACAAGAGGTTGTAGATAGCTGTCAATACAGTGGCCGAGCTTTACAAAAAGAGACCCAATGCCAGCAACTAAAGGTCGGTCCTAGGAATGGGTGTGTTATTTTTGTGTAGCTTGGGCAAATGATGAATAATCGGAACCACTGGATTGTCAACCATGAGATACTCCTCCATCTCTCTAGATGTTAATACTGCCATGTCCTGACCTGTGTCAAGAAGGTGGGATAATTGTCTTCTGAACTCCAAAGTGGGATTGCTTTTCGAGGGTGGGGGTGGTATGTAGTCATGTCGCCAAAGTTGGCTTAAAGGTTCAAATTTTATAACCCTCATCGTTCAGGATAAGAACCGCTCCCCCTTTTTTATCAGCTTGTCTAATAACTAGATTACCTTGGAGTTTTAAAGCTTTAATTGCTGCTCGCTCTGTATTTGTTAAATTATTAGTAAATTTTATAAATATATTCTCTACCTTTTTTATTTAATCTGACTAGGTCTTCCTCTACAAAGATCTGGAACATCTAAACATAACATAATGAAAAGTATTAATAGTCAGTCAGTCAGTCATTACTAGATGTTGAACATAGCAATTTCAATATCAAATTATTCAATACAATTGAAATAATTGATTGCATTTTGATTACCCCCCTAGGTTCTCTGCTAGGGGGTTCTGAATAATATTCTAGCAAAAATATTCAGATTTTAACTTGTAAACAAGAAGTGTGAGAAATAGGCTTGGTTCCTAAGTGATTAGATTTTGTGTGGACTATTATAGGTACATTTTATTTTCTTCACTGATAAATGGAATAAATGTTAGTTTTAGTTACTGACACTCACAGGACTATTGGCCACAGCAGTCCCAATAAAACTATTACTTTACTAATATACTGACCAAAATAAACATAAACCATGTAACTGCTCACATTACAAATATTTGCATTGTGTAATACTAGGTCAATGTGTTAACATGTTTTCCATATATATCCTTTTAACTACACCAATATCCCTTTTGGATGGAAGGTGTCACATAGGACATTGTAAAAAAATATTTGTATTATTGCTGTTAAAACATAGTCTATGATATTCAATAAACTAGAGGTGAAGAAGCACAAGAGCGCCACCCGATGCACAGGGTAGGGAACATCAGAATAGCAAAAGTTACTACACTATGCAGATGGGGGGGGAGACTTATCTCATAACATTACTCCATCAGTGTATCCAAGGATTCCTCACTCCATCCAGCAACAATGGAATTAAGATCTTTATTTTAATCATTATGTCCATAATATACTTACCATACTTGCGTGCTACAGATCAACTGCAAAACCCACTTTTTATTACATGTGACAATGAATAGTAAAAGAGAAAAGAAAACCCCCCCAAAAAAACCCAATCATTTGTGCAGATATATCAAGCAGTTATAGAGCTACAGAAAAAAGTCAGCAGTCTTCTATTTTTTTTGACATTCACGTAGGATATAAAGCTACTACAAGTCCCAGAGTACATCCAATACATCCGTCTTCTACGACCAAATATGATGTTTCAATGATTTCCACCTCCTCCAATATTGATGGAGATTATCTTTTGATTTAGGAGACATAAGGCAGCACCTGATGAGGCTCCATAATGGACATCATGTAATCAGTTATGTCACATGTATTCCTGGACAGATTCTCTGGAGGCATTTTCTGCTTTCCATGGTAGGTGGACATATTTTAAAATGTCCAAAGCAGAACACCCCTGAGAGGCATTGAGGGCCAACATGTCCCAGAACATCTGCCTGGCTTTATTGGCGAATTGTCACCACATTCCTGATAAGGTCAGATCCTTCTTTATTTGCCACCAAGCAAAGTTCTGATACATGAGGTCATGACCCCCTGCTTTCCAGGGTGAAGAACCTGGTCATAGATGTGAATATCATGACACCAAAGGCCCAGACGTCAATGCTTAAGTGCAGCAGTACTAAAAAAAAACTCAGAGTATCGTTACTGTCCACAAATGGATTATGATCAGTGCCTTTTGGATTTTGAATAACTAGACAGATTACACCTGGTGAAGCAGGGAATTAATTATATTGAAGCTGAGATAATCAAGAGGAGCGGGCTTAGGCATTGAGTCACTTTAACAGTGTGGATACATCTCCAAAGGCCGTCAAATGGGGAGGCTGAAAACTGGGGACAGTAACCAACAGAGCTGTGTAAATAGATTTAGTACAAGACACTCTCACCATGTCAGACATCCCGGTCGTTTCCCTGTACCTCTACCCATCAGTCCGGATGAACACATGCTCAGGGTGAGCCGATATCCTGACTCCTTGGGGTTTTCCACTGTGTATAAAGTGCCGTTCATGCAGGTGTTGTGGTTCCAATCATTGGATTACAAGCTGTCGTTCCTTTACCATCTTCCGGCTTCGCATGTGCAGCAAACAGGCAATCCCCCAGCCGACGTGCTGATGTTACACTGACATGTTTGACTAGCCAATCAACGCTAGTCTCCTCAGAGCTGAATGTACTGGGGAGTTGGGGTATGTTACCCCAGTACAGACAGGAGAGAACAGGTCAGGGATTGGTTATAATAAGAAGTCCTTGGGCTCCCATTACTCCACAAATTCTCCAGTAACAGAGTCAGGATAGATCTGGATTATGAGAACGGGAGGATCTCCTTTTTATGAATTGTGTGACCTGATCTGACACCTCCAAACCTTCTTCTTCACCACCTTCACTGAGCCCCTCCATGCTGTGGTATGTATAGGGGAAGGTTGTATAAAGATATCTGGGGGGGAATCATATGTGAGAAATCTGCCCAGAGACTGGTGACGACATCACAGGGCATATAATCGGATTGGTGGAATGCTCGGCCAATAGAAGGAAGCAGTGGAGAAGAACCAACATTATGGAATTACTTAACACTGCAGGCTGCGGGGTGTCCTCTTCATCCTAAACCTCACTTCACCACCTAGTGTGTCACTGACCAGGAATAGGCATCATAAGAGTTGAAATATGTATTAGGTTTTACAGGCTTGCATACTTGTTCTGGATCAGTAAAACACTAAGTAGTGTGACTAATCCTGGTATATGAGCCTGCACCTTTACAGCTCATAATGTTAAAATGACTCTGGAGGCAAAACTATGAATGATGCATATTATCAGCTACACTGTAATACTGCAATCAAAGCATACAAGGATACAATATAAATTTGAAGAACAATCAGAAAAAGTTAGAATACTATAAGACCTGCTAATAAGTAAATATTGGATAAAATCTTACCAATGCCAGGGGATAACACAATGGCTGACTTGATCATGAAGGACTTCCTCCTTCATCCTAATCTACAAGGGTGTAAGTTCTCCAGATAGAGTCCTCCAAAATGGTCTTCACAATTTAATCTCTGATCAATTCCCCCCCCCTTCTGTTCCATTTTACATTCTTATACTCATTCCCTCCATTAGCTATCATTGAGTAATCTATAATAAAAAGCAAAAATAAGAATGAATCATCCTTTCTCAAAGCGTTTTGGATGGAACTTATGTCTTACCTTAGAAGACAAATCCATTTTATTGGAGTTGTGGTGTTCACATCTGACTTTAATAAATAAAATTGTCAAATCAGAACTGGGCCACTGTCTGTGTGTGTTATGACGCTGGGTACTCGGCTGCTCCTGTGGATTCCAGATCTCTGGGTCACAAGGGCGATTGTACTCATGTCAGCTGTGACATCACCGGAAGTGAAGGGGGGGCAGCAGACGCGCATTTTGAAGGGGGCACACAAACCACATTACCCATAATGCTTATGTACAATACTGACACATATGTAAAAAAAAAAAAAAAAAAAAAACTGTCTAGGGGAAAAAAAACACTCACCACACAGAGCCACAAGCAGGCGACCACATATAGTGTAGTATATTTATTTATTGAAATCCTATAAATTTCACTTAAAAGAGTAGAAGGCTAAATCCTAATGCCAATAAAACAATTAGCATGACAAATATTTCACTTACAAAGAGAGTGGCAATTTCCAAGCATGGGAGTGGCAGAGAGACGTCAGCGTGTAACTCCAGCCACGTTTCATGCAAATGCACGTCTTCAGGGGACTCTTGTACAGTATCAAGCAAACTTTCCGACTGTCCCCAGTGGTGATAAGCAGTACTGCAGGTTGTCCCCATTGGGAGAAGGGAGCTGGTTGACCGCGAGTTTAGGATCTTGTTGACACAAACACGCATTGCTGCTGCTTTCCTCTGGCAACTCTTAATGTTGGTGAGCACATGTTAGTTATGTTGCTCACGTGCAGTGGATAGGTTTTTCATTAGCTGGTGGAAGACACTTGCTTTTGTGGTGTTATTTATCACATATTTTGGACTCTTGCATTGGACTTTTATTCACAACAATTTATTTTTATTATTTTTGAATATTTTGCTTTTTTGCGCATTATGAATGTTGTATTGATAGCTTATGCTTTAAGTTTGTAATATTCTATGTTTTGAGGCACTGCATTATTTCCTTTTGTTGGCTTGGGTACTAATATATTTAGCTATTGCAAGCTGACCATTTTAGTGCTGACCACTTTTTATGTTTTTAGATAGATATACCTCACAGTCGTTCTAACCGTTCACCATCGTTGGTCAGAGGTACACGTGTTGCACTTTCCAGCTTTCACTCTTCTCCACGGAAAGTTCATCTTCTACAATCTGTAACATCGGTCTTCAAATGTCCCATCATCCCCTTTAGCTGTACAGAAATTACATTATCATCCCTGATCCGAATCAGAAACATATTTTCCTTTTTATTGTGAAAAGGAGAGAAAAAGGTGAAAAACCTTGGACAATATAAGATATTTTATTGGCACAAAAAGCAAAGAAATCGCTCACAGGAGAAGACGTAGCACCAACACATTGAAGGCAATCTAGGAGAGCAGCAGGGAACAACAAACCCAATGGAACTTGGCCAATGGCAGCCAGTTTGAGATGATTGGCGGTCAGCCATCTCTATTATGCGGGACCCACTCAGAGAGGTAAAAATAAATTGGTGATGTTTTGGGATCTTAATTGTTGTTTACCAACTTTGCAGCAATTGGAGATATCTCAGATTGAGCTCCCCCTATGGCTGCAAGCGGGCTTTGGTTTACTTTTGAGATCTTTGGGCCAATCCTGGATCCCTATATGGGGAAGATCAACTAGGAGAAATACAAAGGACATCTCTTGATATCTGTGAGATTCAAACTTTATGGCAGCAACATGTCTCGTAAAAGTTGGGACGTAGCCATGTTTGGCATCCCCTCTTCTTTAAAAAAACACCTGTGTAAACATCTGGGAACTGGGAAGACCAGTTGCTGGAGTTTTGGGAGAGGAACGTTGCCCCATTCTTGCCTGATAAAGGATTCTAACTGCTCAACAGTCCTGGGTCATCTTTTGTCAGATTTTTCTTTCAAGATGTGCCAAATATTGAAATGTCTTGACTGCAGGCAGGCCAGTTGAGCACCTGGACTCTTAGCATTGTCTTGCAATTTTTTTTTAAACACTCTGTAAACATCTGAGGGGGCCAGTTGCTGAAGTTGTGGGAGAGAAATGTTGTCCCATTCTTGCTTGTTAGGATTCTAACTGCTCAACAGTCCTGGGTTGTTTTCAAGATGCACAAAATATTTTCAGTTGATGAAAGGTCTGGACTGCAAGCAGGCAAGTTAAGCTCCCAGACTCTTGTACTAGGAAGCCATGCTGCTATCATAGATACAGTATGTAGTTTTGTCCTGCTGAAATAAATATGCAAGGCCTTCCCTGAAACAAGACGTCATCTGGATGAGAGCATATAATGATCGAAAGCCTGGATATCTTTCAGCACTGATGGTACCTTTTCTAGATGTGCAAGCTGCCCATTCCATATTGACAAATGCCTACTTTTCAATCACTACATTAAAAAAAACTCATCAGACTCTGTCACCACAGAACCAATCTTCACCGATTCCTTGATCAAGGCTGTGGCCTCTCGTGAGGCCTTGATCCTGGTCGTACATCCCAGGCCTTAATAATTGTATACTGGCTCCAGGGTCATGTGAGGGACCATTGTTTTAGTGCTACCCTGGAACTGGCTCACCTTCATCTTGGAAATAGTCCAGTTTCCATATCGCATCACATAACTGGTATTGGTGTGTTGCTTGACCAGTATAAACTGTGTAGTGTCTCCTTGAACAGTTTCTCCATGTCTGAGTCTTCCATCCATCAGATGCTGTAAAGATCGCTAAAGTATGTCTCGCTCCTTGCCATAAAAGGCATAAGCGGACTCTGTAGGGTTGGCGGATGTTTGTGGTGGCATAAAAGTTAATGTTGTTGGGGTGGCGATTCATCATGGAGCCCAATTCACAGGCCTCAATGCTGGGAACCATCTTTTTGTACTGAATGGTCTGGTTTTGTTCAGTTCCTTCAGGGATGCCATTCTTCTTGACAATTTGATAAGTGTGGCACATGTCAGCCTGATGTCTGTCGTTGTAACATCCATTGAAGCCGGCCACCAGGACCACCCAGTCCCCATCTTCTGGGTCATTGATGGGCATGGATGTGGTCAAGACAGCGAGGCTGAGGATTTGTGTCTCTGGAGCAGGCCATGAATTTGAGGTCATCAATGGGATCCAATGACCCATCTGATCCATTGATGGACATGGATGTTGCCAGGACAGCAAGTCTGATTGTGTCACCAGAAGGTGCGGTCTGTAGTCTGGATGTTATCACAATGATGAGACCACAGATTGTGACTTCTTAACAAAATACAAATTTAAACATATATAGAAAACCCAAAACAGGGTAAAAGCTGCGCTCGGATCTCAAGAGACAAAAACAAATTGTGGGAGAAAAAAGCTGCCAGCACCTTAAAAAGTCTAGTATTTGACTCCTAAAAGTATGGTAAACAGCAAAGTGCAGCGCTAAAAATACTTATTATTATTATTATTATTATTATTATACAGTATTAGCGCCAACAGTTTACGTAGCGCTTTACAACTTGAGGGTAGACAGTACAAATACAATACAATTTGATACAGTAGGAATCAGAGGGCCCTGCTCCTTAGAGCTTACAATCTAAGAGGGAGGGTCAAGAGATACAAGAGGTAATAACTGTGGGTGATGTGCTGATTGAGAAGATAAATGTACAGTTGTTAGGTGGGGGCCAGATAGGCTTCTCTGAAGAGATGAGTTTTCAGGGATCGTCTGAAAGTGGATAAAGTAGGAGAAAATCGGACGGATTGGGGAAGAGCATTCCAGAGGATGGTGGTGGCTCTGGAGAAGTCCTGAAGGCGAGCATGGGATGAGGTGACAAGGGAGTTTGAGAGCAGGAGGTCTTGGGAGGAGCGAAGAGAACGATTAGGTTGGTATTTTGTGACTAGGTTAGAGATGTAGCTAGGGGCCAGGTTGTGGATGGCTTTGTAAGTTATAGTTAGTATCTTGAATTTAATTCGGTGACTGAGTGGCAGCCAATGGAGGGATTGGCAGAGGGGTGTAGCAGACGCTGAGCGGTTTGTGTGGTGGATGAGCCTGGCCACAGCGTTCATGATGGACTGAAGTGGGGATAGCCTATTTAGAGGTAAACCAATGAGGAGGGAGTTGCAGTAGTCAAGGCGGGAGATGACCAGGGAGTGGATTAGAAGCTTTGTTGTGTCATTGGTTAGGAAGGGGCGTATCTTGGAGATGTTGCGAAGACAGAGGCGGCAAGCTTTGGATAGTGATAGAATGTGGGGTCGAAAGGTTAGTTCAGAGTCCAGGATTACACCTAGGACCTTGGCATGGGGAGATGTGTTGATAGTTGAGCCGTTGATCTTGACAGGGAGATCAGGGGAAGTGGCACCTGAGGGAGGAAATATCATGAGCTCGGTTTTGGATAGGTTGAGTTTGAGAAAGTGATGTGACATCCAGGCTGATATGTCTGCTAATAAGTTGACATTAAGCATACATATATGTTATAAGAAGTGGTGAGATCCCACCAAGTGACATAACATCAATCAGTGAACATAGATTAACAAATCAATCAATGATAAACAAAAAACATAAATCGCAAATGCATGTGAACTAAAAAAGATTTTTGAAAAAAAGTCCAAAAAGATATAAGTCCACAGGTAAAAAGCACCCATCCAGGAAAGATGTGACAAAAGTGCCAGTAGATGATCCACCAAGAGGTGTGTTAGTAGATTCTGCTTACCGGACGGCGATGACTGCTATTACGGCAGTCTCGCGAAGCATAGGGATTATGGTCTCCCAAAACCAGGGGTACAATGCGGGACCAGTAGCTTTAGCAATCGATCATTACCGGAAATACAAAACAGAACACTTCCATAGCGCAATACCGTATGATAAAAGAGGTTTTTAATAAAATGAAGGAATCACACTTAAAATTTTGCAGAAAATATGCAGCATAAGGGATATCAAACAGCGGCGGTGTCTCCGTGTACCGCGATTCACTTCCTGTACTCGCAAGCCCATCCGAGAGCGTGATGACATCACCGTCGTAGGTTCCTCCCTACGCGTTTCATCACGATAGGACGTCGTCTGAGGATTGGCCAATCCTTTTCATTTTATTAACCTCTTATCATACGGTATTGCGCTATGGAAGTGTTCTGTTTTGATACAGAAGTTAGAGCAATGGCCGGTCTGCATGCCGCTCCGGCTGTCTGATAGGCTGTTTTTGAATCGGAATCAATGTGTCTGTCAAGTGGGTCTTTAAATGATGTAGAGTCATCTTTTGCCTTTTGCCAAAAATACTTTTCCAAATCCATCTTTTCCAAGTTCCTTCACAATGAGGAAGTACTCCTGTAAGTCTATCTTCTGTAGTCCTTGTTAATAGAAGGAGACCATTCTATCCAGAAGATGGTACACATCATGAGAAATGGAGGCCATAGTGTCCCGAAGAGCAAAAATAAATAGAAAATGTGTTTAAATCTGTGTCTCACATCAGGTAGGTATGAAGTCTGAGTTGTAGCTTGGGTCTCACTCAGGAATATGAGCGATGGCTGCTCATCCTGATTCAGCTCTAAGCCAGTGTCTCGGCGTGCCTCAATAAAGATGGATGCCACGGTACTCATGGAACTCAAGGAGCATGTGCAAAGTAACATCAGAGGTGACGTCTCAACGTCACTCACGTGATGTCGAAACAGCCAACATGCTTCGCCCAATCAGCATGAGCTGCTTCAGGGAAGAACATTTTATTGACCTGTTTTATTGTCGTTTGCTAAGAATACTTTTCCAAAATATCTTTTCCAAGTTCCTTCACAATAAGGAAGTACTCCTATAAGTCTATCGTCTGCAGTCATTGTGAATAGGAGACCATTCTATCCAGAAGATGTTACACATCATGAGCAATAGAGGCCATAGTGTCCTGGAGAGCAAAAAAAAATAAAAATTGTTAAATTAGTCAGAAAACAAATCTTTGAAGCGAAACTGTAGAAGTTTGTCAAATAAGAATATTATTACCCTCAATTATTTAAATATAACAATTACATGCTCAATAGACCCCCACATCTATATGTACATGTCTCAGGAATAAGGTTTGGCCACTAAATATAGAACTTGAACACAACAGAAATGAATTACATTTTAAAGGACCCTAAATGGAAACCCAGCAATCCATTTTTAAACAAGAAAATTATCATGCAATGGTATAACTTGATCAATTACAAAAATGAATATATAATATAAAAGCCAAGACATATATCCTGCCACTTATTTATGTGTTGCTATATCTAGTAGTTACCAGTTCAAATATCAAAGTTCAATGTGCAAACACTATAAATCAATTTTATTTTTTAACCATCAATAACATAAAAAACCATAAACTTTAATAAAATAATAAAAATATTTTTTCAACTGTATATACAACATAAAAAAAAAAATATTTGATATTTTATACAATGGGAAAACGTGTTCTGTGCTTTGCAATTGCAGCACTGGTTTCAGGCCTTTCTTCTGTAGCAATGTTTTTTGGAAATAGTACATTTTTAGATTTTCCATGTAGTAATCAAGGTTCCTTCTATGATTGTCATCATGTTTGCTAAAATAGTTTTGGCATGTTTATTTGACATTTTTTCATACACGTTTCTGACTATCCATTTTTCCCGTCCTCTAGGGAATTCCGAATTTATACGCTCCTCTTGAAACACCTCACCACTGTCAATTTTTTTTTTACTGTTGAAATTTTTCTTCCTACATTGTTGTTGTGTTGCAATGCAGCCAATTGGGTTCTAGCCTCCATGGAATCGTATTTATAATGAATCCTCTTAGGTCTATATTTGAGCATCATGCTGTGGTATGTTTCAATACTACCAGTTTGGCAGAAATATGTCAGATGCTTTAAATCTTTATCTATTTGTGGGTCCATTATAATTGCATATAATGAATCGAATGCAGGTGTGGTGTTTTTTTTTTTTGCCATGGAATCTTTAAAAAATGAATACTGAGATCATCATGTAGGCAATGATGTTGCATTTCTCCAACTGTGCACGTATGTTCATTTACTATATGATTCTCATCGATTTTTGAAAACATCCTCTTTTCCATCACAATTTTTGCTACACCAATAGAAATGGGTCAATATGGCTCCAATCAACGGTTTAATTGGACGAAAATCTTTTTTTTTTTTTTTTTTTTTTTGAGATTTGAATCAATTTCCTTTTTAAATTTTTAACGTAATGCCAAATATCAAATTGATAATTTTTTTTGTTTGATATTTAACTGTAGTCAATAGTTTCTGAATTTCCGTGTGCCTAGCAGTGCCTACAAATAGAATACTGGAAAATGGATTTGATGTTCAGTCTAGAGTTTTGGTAAAGGCCAATTTTTCCATTGCAACCGAGGATGTTGTTTGGGACACCTACACCAATTCAAAATCCACTTTTTTTAGAATAGATATCCATAAACGTATATGTGGTATATTTAGCATAAAACCCGGGGCTGTCACATTGTCCATCCCCGATGAGGAATAACGAAGTTCCTGTCAATTCCTTTTGACAATTTTAATTCCAGCTGTAATCAATGGAAGGATAAATATACTGTTTTTTGGCTCTGTTATAGGACAATTTTCCAAACATCACAATTCCACTTAGATTAAACATTTTTTACCTTTTGAAAGTTCCACCTGACAAACAAATTGCTCCCGCAAGTAACATATTGCCTGCAGCGTAATGTTTTATCTTTGGCTGGCTTTCCCAAAGTTTCAAACGATGCGATGCATTACAGGTAAAAAACACTGACAGCATTGTACCTACTATTTTCTTTTCAAGTGTCTTCATTTTTGAAAAGCATATCTGGTCGGGACATCGCATTTGAAAAAGCAATGTATCAAAACTGCTTTCGAATACGATAAATTTTTTAACGTTAACCAAGTTAAGAGGATCATTAATTGTTTCTACAGTTTGTGTATCAATTACACTCTCATTTAAGGTGTAGTCACTTTTTTGAGGGGTGTCAAAATCTGATAAGTGAAAACTTGTGTCTTCTTCATATGCCAGTTTTCTTTTTTTGACATTGGACTCTCGATATCTATAGCAACAATTGTCTTTTCTTTATTTCCAGGTTGTGATGGAAAATCACATAGTGTAGGTGATAGTGGGAGCAATGGATCCAAATCTTCTGTATTATTAGTTTCAATAATTTCTGAAGATCTGAGACTTTTATATTTGGAATGAAAGTCAGGTGTTGAGGTATCGAGTGGTCGCATTAACTCTTGATCAAAATATGAATGATCTAAATGAACTAATCTTTTGTCCGCTATTTTACAGTATGTTTCATCAGACTCAACAGACGGAAAATCAAACATGCCTGTTTGCGTACCCACATTCTTTCTTTGTCACTGTTTTTGATTCGTTTACGACAGTCACAGTTGCATGTTTTTTGGGAAAATGAAGCTGATGTTGAAGTGGCCGACATTAACTCTTTACGAGCTATTTTTGACAGTCTATTTTCCCATTTTTCTTCATAACTTTTAGATGTTGTTGGTATGGCTGTAAAAATTGTCGGTATTGATCCTGTTTTTAATTTTCTTCTTGTTCCCTCGAAATTAAAAATGTTGGGAACATATACGAAAAGAATCTCCTCTTTTGTCTGCCAATATCAGCGCAGAAAATTTCTCAATCAAAGAATGTTCCACGCCTGTGTGCTCCAACCAAATTTTGATTTCATCGCAATCCTTTGGGAAACGATACAATGTAATATTTGCCGGACTAGATATTTTACCACTGACATGGCTGCAATTCGGTACAAAGCAGCTCGACATTTCTAGGAATAAAAAAGTTGAAAAAACATATTTTTATTTAAAATATATAAAAGGTGTTTTCAATTATATCAAAAAAATAAGAAAAAAATATATATGTGTGTGTGTGTGTGTGTGTATATATATATGTATATATATGTGTGTGTGTGTATATATATATATGTGTGTATATATATATAGGAAAAAACACATGGAACGATGCTTGATGCAAAAAGTGTCCCTTTTACTGAAAATTATTCCATTACATGATTCAAAATACAAGCAAGCCACTGTACAGTTCCGAGCGCAAGTCGCTCTTCGTCAGGCTTTTCTGGCTGTGTGTGAAAAGCCAAACCACACTATGTTCTCTTATCAACACCCAGTCCAGTACACACCTGTGTCCACTTAATTGTCCTACACAAACCACCTATAAACATTCAAGCATTTAACCCTACATAAATTTAATTCCAGTAAACCTTCCTAAATTTCCCAATAAAGAAATATTTACAACAGATTCATACTGTTATGTATCATATGTCATGTGTCATCAGCATATCATTATGAACTGACTAAATTCTCTCACTTAATTAATTAGGTCTTTCCAAATATTTGTCACAAATATACATGTGTTATTATTCTTGTTCATGTCTCAAATTTCTTCATAGACTCCTAGTTGATATTCAGCTATCTAGTATTCCCAACGGGAGCTCCTTATGATCGATCTAAAGAAAACACAATATATTCAAAATATAATCGCAACTTCCCTTCAATCTCGTACCAAAACCTTCTACACAAATAAATATAAATCATCCCTGTTCATACCATCAGGATGCAAGGATTGTAATTTATTAATCCACCAAACTTCACGTCTTTTCAATTTCAGAATCCTATCACCCCCTCTTTTATCATGAGGAATCTCTTCTAGCACCATAAATCGTAGATCGGTGTCTTTGTGTCCCATTTCTGAAAAGTGACGCGATACAGGAAGACCTGATTGGGGATGTCTAATTGTACTACGATGTTGTGCGATACGGTCTTTAATTTTTTGGGTCGTTTCCCCCACATAGAGGAGATTACAGGGGCATGTGAGAATGTAAATCACATATGATGACTGACAGGTGTAAAAGCCATTAATTGTTATTTTGTTATTAGTTCTAGGATGACAGAAATTATTGCCCTTAATCATTAGGTTACATTGGATGCAATTAAGACAGGGGTAACAGCCCTTCCTTTTACTACCGAGAAAAGTCATTCTTTTCTCCTCCTGCCTACCAGGTTTGAATTCAGATCGTACCAAAAGATCGCGCAAGGTTTTATTGCGCCGATACGTTTTCATGGGAGTCAATTGAAACTCCTCTATCTGAGGATATGATCGTTTCAGTATTGTCCAATGTTTTCTCAATACATTAAAGATCATATCACTATAACTGTTGAATTGAAAAACAAATGGAATCCTAAGTTTGTCAGATGAGTATCTCTTCTTATTGGAGATCTTAACAGGGTTCAAAATTTTATTTAGTTCCTGTCTGATTAGACCTTCTGGATAGCCCCGCTCCTTAAATTTACAGCACATTTCATCTAGTCTCTTATCTCTTATTGTGGTATCACTCACAATCCGCGTTACTCTGAGAAGTTGGCTTCTAATGATAGAACTAAAGACGTGGGGGGGATGGTAGCTGTCATATCTTAGTAACTGGTTCCTATCTGTAGGTTTAGTGTATATATCAGTTTCAATCCGTCCTTGTTTAGTGTATGCCCGTATATCTAGAAAGGGGACAGAATCCCCGCCGATATGGATTTTGAACTGAATGTTTGGTGAAATACTGTTAATCATCTCATCAAAGGTTTTGATATATATATATATATATATATATATATAACGATTGATGCTTGATGCCAATAATTCCTTTACTGGAAAATTTCAATCATACAGACATTTTAAAGTGCAAGCCACTGTACAGTATCGAGCATGAGTCGCTCTTCATCAGGCTTCTCTGGCTCTGTGTAGAGAACCCGACTACGTTGCCTTCTCTTATCCCCACCCAGTATATCATCACACATGTGTCAAATCAAACTATTAACAAAACTAATCGCCCAAACCTAAATGATTAACGCATATTATATAGAAATGTCTAGTACAAGACCCTAAAACTCTATATATCAAAAATATTTACATATACTGGTATCCTAAAAAGTATCATCTTCCATTTAGATTGTTATCAAGGAGTTTATATCATCTATTATCACTGCAATATTATCATCTATACATTGTTAAACAAATAGTTATTACAGTTCATTGATATTCTTAATATCGTCTCAGATTTCATGATCAGTTTCAATTGTTATTTCTGTTTAGCTTGTTTTCCAATGGGTGTTCATTCCACTGAGTCTAAAAAGAGATATAATATATACATATATCACCAATCGGATTATTATCTTAAACCGTATCCACATCCTATAAAAACAAATGTAAATCATAATCCTTATTCATCCCATCCGGATAAAGAGAACGTAGTCTGTTAATCCACCAAACCTCACGTTTCCTTAATTTTAAAATTCTATCTCCCTCTCTTTTATCACAAGGAATTTCTTCCAACACCATGAATCGCAAATCGGTATCTTTGTGTCCCATCTCTGAAAAGTGACGTGACACAGGGAGACCTGACTGTGGATGCCGGATCGTACTGCGATGTTGTGCAATACGATCCTTGATTTTCTGGGTGGTTTCACCTACATAGATGAGATTACATGGGCATATGAGGATGTAGATTACATATGACGACTGACATGTATAAAAGCCATTCACTGTTATTTTATTCTTAGTTGTAGGATGGATTAAATGATTTCCCTTATGTATTAAACTACATTGGATACAATTTAGACATGGGTAACAACCCTTTCTTTTCTTACCCAGGAAGGTTGTTTTCTCTCCCTGGGTGTCGAGTCTAAATTCCGATTTTACCAAGAAGTTGCGCAGAGTCTTATTGCACCGATAGGCTTTCATAGGAATTTGTTGAAATTCCTCTATCTGTGGGTATGATCGTCTCAAAATTGACCAATGTCTCCTCACTAAATTGAAAATCCTTTCACTATAGCTATGAAATTGAAAAACAAATGGTATCCTAGGTTTATTTACTCGATATTTCTTATGATTACAAATGTTAATTGGCTTTAATATCTTATTCAATTCCTGTCTAATCAAACCATACGCATATCCCCGCTCTTTGAATTTACAACACATTTCATCCAATCTGCTGTCCCTTATTGTATTATCACTTACAATCCGCATTACTCTAAGGAGTTGGCTCCTAATAATGGAGCCAAATACATGGTGGGGATGATAGCTAGCAAATCTTAATAGTTGGTTCCTATCAGTGGGCTTAGTATATATATCTGTCTCAATCCGTCCCTGTTTAATGTAAGCTTGTATGTCCAAAAAGGGCACCGAACCATCCCCAATTTGCATTTTAAGTTGAATATTGGGAGAGAAGCTGTTAATGATTTCATCAAGCGCAAATATTTTTATGCGCTGAACAAAGTGTTGGTCGACTGCCAATTTCTCATGTCACTGAAACACTTGGCTTGGAATCAGCAGTTAACACTATTATTTCAGGAATTGATGTTCCAAATTTGAAATAAGATGATCCCATTGAGAGTATGGATACAAATGAATAGCTCATTAGATCAAAATACTACACTCAATGAAAATTATGCACCAGATTTTTCAGAACTTTCTCAAACCGATATTTCTAGGGATGAAAGTAGAGTTAACGCTGATATTTATGACTGTTACACCTCCCAATGAATGTTTATGTGTTGAGGAAAGAAAATTCATTGTTTTTGAATCTAGTCTGGATAAATTATTAGAGCAGATACGTTCAATCAATGTTTAGAAAAAATAATTAATTTAGAAAAAGTAATGGTTGGCAGCTTACTCAATGACTATGGAACGCTCTTCCGACCCACATCTGCATGGAAGAAAACCATCAGGCCTTCAGAAAAAACTAAAGACCTTCCTTTTCTAAGAAGCTGGCAACAGAGAACACATTCTAGCGCCTTGATTTGATTCAGTTTGCATTTGCAGCGCTCTACAAATCATTCATTCATTCATTCAATGTTTATGGCACATGCAAAGAAAACCACACAATTCTGCTTTGGGAAAGTCAACCAAAAATTTCTAATTTTGCGGCTGGCAATGTAATTCTTGCGTCGGCCATTACTTGCAGTGGAGAATCATTTACAACTGTTAAGGAAATGATGGATCTATGTAATATACCGATTTTTTTCAAAGGCTGCATATCACAAATATTTGACAAGATTCATCTATAGTGGAATTGATCATACCTGGGTTGAAGAAAAAAATAAAATAAAAAATAACAATCTTTTTACAAATTAGTTTTTGTCGGCGATAAACTAATTTGCAAAAAGATTCTGTTTTTGTTAGTCGGTGATGGACAATGTGATAGCCCGGGGTTTTCGGCCAAATACTGCACATATACCATGATGGAACTGGAGTCTGAAATTATAATTTATTTTGAAACCGTGCAGGTGACTCAAACCACCTCGTCCGTTGCCATGGAAAAAATGACATTTCAAAATTGCCTGGACCGCATTATAGAAGATAAATATGATGTGCAAGTTCTTGGAACCGATCGCCATGTGGGCATAAAGAAAAAAATGCGAGAAGAATATAGCCACATTTCCCATCAGTATCACCTGTGGCACTATGTCAAATCTTTAAAAAAAAAAAAAAAAATTAGTAGAGGCCGGCAAGAAAGCTAGTTGTAAAGAGTTGCAATTTTGGCTATCTGCAGTAATAAACCATTTTTACTGGTGCAGTAGGCACTGTAAGGGAGATACTGAAATATTTTGGAGCACATGGACATCCATACTATACCATGTACACAACATACATGAGTGGGAGGAGGATGGTGAAACAATGTACTGTAAGCATACTCCGATATGTGACTCTGTCCATGTGGAATGGTTAATAAAACCCAGTGCAGCATTCAAGGCACTTGAGGAATTAATACTGTCAACACAATTGAAAAATGATGTCCCTCATTTGGTGCTGTACTGTCGCACTGGTGCTATCGAAACCTTTCATTCCAGTGTTCCTAAATATCGTAGCAAACAGTTACATTACAGGATGAACTCCATGGAGGCACGAACAAAGTTGGCCATTCTATCACATAACAATAATGTTGGTCGTACACAAGCCATAGTTCGTAGACCGACAAAGAAAAGTGAAGAGCTGGGCACAAAAAGAACCTCTTTAGAGCACCCCCGCTCTAGGAAGAAATGGATAGTGCGTGAAATATGACCCCGTATGCCATGATCATTTTACAAAACTAATGAACACAATTGTTAGTGTTGCTGCTGGAAAAATAACACTGACGTGGAAATCTAAAGAGGATCTTATGCCTTTTAAATATAGCATCTTCAGAAAGACCAGAAAGAAAATATGCTGTGTCCATGCATAAGTCACGATTTCCCTTGCATAGGAAGGAAGATTAGATGGCATGAACCTATCTGTTAAAAAATAAAAGTAATCCTTTTTACTTATATACTTTATCAAAAATTTTATGCAAATATTTATGTTCATAATATTTTTATTTCTAGATATTCCTACATTATTACAGTATTTTATTTTTTTCAGGTTAGTATTACATTTATATAAAATGTATATTTTATGTAATGAAAGTTATATTCTATAAAACATATCTGAATAATTTCTCTATCATTTTAGGTTTGAATTTTGAAAAGTTTTCTTCAAGTAATGGTTTAATATGTAAAATGTAAAAATTTATGGACAACAGAAATTACTTTCAATAACTTTATTTTAATGCTCAAAATAATAAAAAAAGGTAAGTTAATCCAAGAAAATGTGTTTTCTTTTTTTAACTAAGATATATTGGTGAAAAAATAATACTTATCAATATTTTTATTCTTCAAAGACTCATTTACATTGTTAACCAATAAATTATTTTCATATCATAATCAATTATTGATATTCATATACCATTTAATTATAATATGTATGTATTATGTATTGTATGTATATTAATTTATAACTTGACAAATGAAGAATATTATAAAAAACACAATTTAAGATTTTAATTGTTTGTTCAAGCACTTGTCAAATAACATTGCACAGATAAATATTAAATAATAATGTAGGTTATTTTTACAATTGAGTTTAAGAAGTTTTTTAAATCTAAAATTCCAATGCCATGTCTCCAGCGTCATAATCATTAGAATATTTAAATCCAACGTATTGACCATCTGGGTCTGGAAAAGCTGTTCTAACTGCATGAACTGCACATGAAGGTATGGGCCTTCGATTCCCTTTGACCAGATAGCCATGTATCCATGCTGTTAAATACTTGTATGCGGTTTTACGTAAGTTTCTGTAAAATAAAATATAACTTTTGTGCAACATTAATTATAAAAAAAAATTAAAATATTTTATTTATTTTTGGTAGTGAGACAAAAAAATGTCATTAAATTTAAAAATCCAAAAATTACTTAAAGTGTATTTTTCATTAAAAAAAAAAAATGAAAAAGTCAGCAGCTACAAATACTGCAGCTGCTAACTTTTAATAATCTGACACTTACCTGTTCCAGGGTCCAGTGATGTGGGGGGATCGAAGGCTCGCTCGTCTCCCCCTCCACTCGGTGGCACCGACTGCGCATGCTTGAACCGCGCCGTGCACCATTACTGGACGCGCAATCATCTGGGACCTGTCACATGTCAAAGATGATTGACTAGAGGGAGGGGAGAGAGCTGATCTCCCTTCCTGCGCCAAGGGAATGTGACGTCAAGAGCCCAGGCACTGAAGGAGTCAGACTACGCGGGACCCCATAGCAACAGGCATTTAGTGCTGACTAAAAAAAAATGGTCTACAAATGTTTATTTACTTATTTTGTTTAAAGGACATTAATATTTTAGTTTTGGGGGTGGGGGTCGTGGAACTCAACTTTTAAAAAAAATATTCTTAAAGTTCCTAAATCTTAAGCAATATGTATGTATATTCCAATAATCTATGAACATTTAAATAAAATACTATACCTATTATCTGCATTTGGTGCATGTGACGTTCCTTGGTGTATAATAGTCAAGATAATTGTAGTATTGAGCCTGTCAACAACCATATTTTTAAAAATGTTTGAATCCGTTATACACAATGAACCTTCATCAGTGTTTTCCGTAACGTTGGATATTTCATGGCAGCAAATTGACTCTCTGGCCGTAGGCATTGCAAGACAATTTCTGCATTCACACCAATCATTTTTTTCCAATTCTTGTTTGCAGTCTGCGCTCTTCGGCTGTTTCTGAGTTTGAATGCAATGAAACTTGAGATGGTGGATTGAATGGAAAACTTGGGTCCTCTTCAACTGTCGGATACTTGGACCACATTTTGGCTAAAAGATTTTTTCTCTACATTGACAAAAAATTGTTAATAAATTAGTAGTCAAATGTAGAAGTTTTATAGTCAGTCTTGTTTTTGATTAAAATGTAACCTTTCCTCTGCAGATCGCATGCTTGTTGCCTGATTCTCTTCCATTGTCCCCATCCTTTCTTGAGATTCTTCTGTTGTCCTCTATATCAATAAAAATATTTAAAACAAATTTTTGGAGTAGAATATTTTTAGTTGGTTGTTGTTAATTTAAAAATGAAAGCACTTATTTTAATTTTCAGGTTGTTTTTTTTAAATAAGAAAATATATAAATACTAATCATTTTGTTTATTATATAATATCTATAAAGTAAAATAATTTATATAGATTTGCAATTGTAAAATTGTTAAGTTAGTAAATTTATACAATGCAGTACTTTTTTTTTTTTTTTTGGACAATGACATTATTTTTTATAAATGTTTTAATATTAAAAAAATAAACATGTATCTATGTGTAGATCTCTCTCTCTCTCTATATATATATATATATATATATATAAGATATGACATGTGGCATCAACACTGAATCCACTAGTCTACTAGTGTTCGCTGTAAGTTAACCGATATCTGAAATTATCGGTCTACCAGGGGGCGACAAGTGGTTTTTATGCACTTTGGGTAGTGCATTGAATGTCGCCTATTTATATTTATGATTTTGTTTATTTTCTGCTGTGTCTTTTTGAACAACTGGGCAATGTCTTTCATGTTATAAACTGTAAACCTTTCCTCCTCTGCAAGCCACTCAACACCCTGCAGAACTGGTTTTAGCAATTGCTCTCTCTGTTCAAAATTTCCAATATGCCTGCAAATCACTGCCAAATCGGCTTGGTTCCAAATTGACATGCCAGATCCAAAAAGTCCTGGGATGGACCCAAGTATGCTGTCCAAACCCTTTTACATTGTTGACCTGAAAATGCCCCTTTGGGGAGGGAGGTTTGTTTCTGCAAATGGGTCCTGTGTTCGGCTTGCATGGGAGGCAATCAAATCTACCAGCAAGGAAGAGTAATACAGAGACACATTTGTCCGGGCACATGAGCCATGTTCCACAGGTACATGAATGAGCTTAACATTATTAAACAATATTCCAGGGATTGATGTTGCCGTTAAACCACTAGGTGGTCACTCTTGCAGTGATGGGCATTCCAAGGATGTTGGTTGGTAATAGGGGACTGCAGCTGTATTTTTGGCAAAAGTTGTAGGAGCAGGTGTATTTGGGGACACATGCAAGGTAACTTTTCCTGGGACATACTAAAAAGTGGATGCATGTGTTTTACTGGACAAGGGGAGGGAGATAACAAAGGGATAATTCCACTTTCCAGCAGCTCTTAACTCTATCTCTTGAACCCACAAGGATCTGTTATGAAAACTCATGACTCAGTAGTCAGTGACATTCCCAGCAACGTTGTTAACCCAGACTAGATGATTATCTATGGGACTCACTTCAATACATTTGCTTCCCCACAGTCCCTACAATTGCCACAGGCAGTAAGACGGATTCCCCCTCTTGGCAGTAGACCAGATTCTTGTTAACGCTTACGCTAATGAGCAGTCTAGTCTCCTTTCCCTTAGTATGTCCGATCAGATGAAGCAAGATTACAATCCACGTCAACTTCATGGCTCTAAAAGGAAAAAAATAAAACGGCACATTTTAGTTGATTTCTTTGGCTCCATGGAGCCGTTTCAGTTGTTTAGCCTGAACCCATTTATCTTTCCTTTCTGTCCTCCTCTATTCTGATCTTATATACAAAAGGACTTCATTTGTCAATAATGGGAAATGGGCCTCTCCATTCTTGACTTAGACTGTTATCCAGGGGATGTAGCTCCAAGAACATGACTCGGTTTTATATAGACAAAGTGCATTCTAGAACCCCTTTGTCAACTTTTCTTTTGACTTTTACCCATTTGTAACGTGGATCAAGAAGGGTTGCCAGCCACTAATGATTCCTCTCGTTGATACCACAAATCCTAGGGTCCTTTTGCAGGCTTTGCAGAATCAGGGAGGCCATGCAGCGTAAGTTTGCAGAGGTATTCATTTCCGAGTCCTATGGGTCGCTAAGGATCACATGATCCGTAACAACCTCCTCCCCACCACATACAGCTCCTTGTTTTTCTGGGGACTGAAAACCATCTCTTGAAGACTGCTGCTAAGTGTTATCCTACACGTCCATGCTAACACAATCCTCTTCCCCTTCTTCTAGCGGGTCCGCAGGAATACTATCTAAATAAAGTGGGGCTTGAGAGGTAAGGAAGTCCTCCTCTTCCTCCCACTGTTCTGCCTCAAGTGCCCTGTCCATTATTCCACGAAGCATGTGCTCCAACAGGAAGACAAGAGGGACGGTATCATTGATGCATGCATTGTCGCTGCTCACCATCCTCATGGCCTCCTCAAATGGTGACAGGACAGTGCATGCATTCTTGATCAGTAGCCACTGGCGTGGCAAAAAAGTCATGCTCCCCTGACCCTGTCCTGGTGCCATACTCACAAGGTACTCATGGTGCCATACTCGCAAGGTACTCATTGATGGCCCTCTGCTGCTTGTGCAGCCGCTGAAGCATTGCCAGCGCTGAGTTCCACCTGGTGGGCATGTCACAAATGCAGTTGGTGGGCATGTCACAAATGAGGCGGTTGGTGGGCAGGGTGCATTCCCTTTTGAATGTCAGCCAGCCGAGCACTGGCATTGTATGACCGGCGGAAATGAACACAGACTTTTCTGGCCTGCCTCAGGGTATCTTTTAAGCCTGGATACCTGCTCAAGAACCGCTGCACCACCTAATTCAGGATGTGTGGCAAACATGGGACATGGGTCAAGTGTCCCTGTCAGAGGGCAGAGAGAAGGTTGGTGCCATTGTCACATACAACCATTCCTGACTGAAGCTGGCTTGGTGTCAACCATCTCTGGACCTTACCCCTACAGAGCTGCCCCAGTGTGGCTCCTGTCCTCTAAGCAGACCAACTCAAGCACTGCATGGCATATTTTTGCTTTAGTGCTTGCGTAGGCCCTTGAACACTTACAGAGCACTGCTGGTTAAGAGGACAAATCTGCAGAAGAGGCCATAGAGGAAAAAGAGGAGGGAGGGGGTGGAGGAGAGAGTTGTGGCAGAATCAACACTAGCATTTTGTAGGCATGATGGTGGAACAAGCTCCAACAATACTGAACCCTGTCCTGCATCCTTCCCAGCTGCCAGAAGAGTTACCCAGTGCCCTGTGAAGGAAAGGTAATGTCCCTGCCAATGCCTCCTAGACCTTGAGTCAGCAGTAATATGCACCTTACTGCTGACCGCCCTGTCCAAGGCCAAAACATCGCTTTCCACATGGCGGTAGAGAGTTGGAATGGCCTTCCATGAAAATTAAATGTCATTTTGGAATCTGCCACTGAGGTACAGCACATTCCACAAATTCACGAAAGGGGGCAGAGTCTATCAGCTGAAAAGGCAGCAGTTGGCCAAGCATTCATACGCTGAGTATGTGGATGGCTGGGACCAAATTTCTTTTTACAGTTTAGCAACTGGGGTAAGGAAATTTGCCTGCTAAAATCAGATGGAGGTGTACTGATAGCAGATTGGCTGCAAGTACTTGGAACACCTATTGCTATACCTTCATTCCTCTTGGTGCAGGTTTTTGAGAGGACTAGGAGGTATAGTGCAACAAAAGATTCACCCTAATGGGACTTTAAGTGAGGTGGGCACCATTTGGCCAAAAAGCATCATACCAGTAATTGAAGTATAAAGTATATGCGTTTATTCAAGTAAAAGTCATGCATACATTGATATCATCAGCAATGGCCAAGTTGTAAAACAACATACATGTAAAATGTACAATGGGTAAATGAAGGGATAATAAACATGTAATACAAGGGCATCTGGTGTACCCTATGAGTAGAAAACATGTGATACACAAGCATCTAGTATACCAGATGCGTTTCTCGAGACCCAGCTCGCTCTTCAGGGGTTGATGCGTGTACAGATGTACCTAAGATGGAAGAATATAAATAGGTAGGTGGTATAGTATTGATAGAGTAGTTGCAGAGTGTGGGAGTGTGCCTCTATGAAATCAAATATGCAATATTATACATACAGGAGATCTATGCATTACATCCGATCGACCAGTCTGGATGTATACGTCATTAGCCTGTAATATAATCAGCTTAGGCAACCTTATAATGTTATTACAATAACATAAATTAGTACATGAAACTACAAATACAGAATCAGTCATTTTGTTTATTATTTTCTTGGCATTAACTGGACCGCCTGTTGTTCTCACGTATTAGAGATAAGACAAGAGGGAATTCCGATGAATAGGGAGGGACAATCAGAAAAATTGGGGGGAAAGGGGGATTGGAAGGGAGGGAAAAGAAGGGGAGAGGGGCAGGGGGAGGGAGAAAGAGGAGGAACACGGGAAGGAGGGGAAAAAGGGGGGAAGGATGGGGGGTGGGGGGGGGGGCAAAGAGGGGGAATGGGAGAACCTGGTAATATTAATGACACAAAGGAGATGGTAACCCAAAGAATTAAGTGTCATGGGGGGGGACCACGAGGGAGCAACGGCCCGCTACACACCTTTTCCAAGTTGCTTCACAATGAGGAAGTACTCCTGTAAGTCTAAGTCTATCTTCTGTAGTCCTTGTTAATACAAGGAGACCATTCTATCCAGAAGATGGTACACATCATGAGCAATAGAGGCCATAGTGTCCTGAAGAGCAAAAAAAAAAAAAAAATAGAATTTTTGTTAAATCCGTGTCTCACATCAGGTAGACATGAAGTCCATGAGTTGTAGCTCGGTTCTCACTTGGGAATAATATGAGTGATGGCCGCTCATCCTGATTCAGCTCCAAGCCAATGTCTCGGCGTGCCTCGATAAAGATGGATGCCGCAGTACTCGTGGAACTCAAGGAGCTTGTGCAAAGTAACATCAGAGGTGACGTCTCAACGTCACTCATGTGGTGTCAGGACAGCCAACATGCTTCGCCCAATCAACATGAGCTTCTAAAGGGACAAATATTTTACTGACCTGTTTTATTGTCGTTTTCCAAGTTCCTTCACAATGAGGAAGTACTCCTGTAAGTCTATCGTCTGCAGTCCTTGTGAATAGGAGACCATTCTCTCCAGAAGATGTTACACATCATGAGCAATAGAGGCCATAGTGTCCTGGAGAGCAAAAAAGAAAAATTGTTAAATTAGTCAGAAAACAAATCTTTGAAGAGAAACTATAGAAATTTGTCAAATATGAATACTATTGCCCTCAATTATTTACATATAACAATTACATGATCAATAGACCCCCACATCTATATGTACATGTCTCAGGAATAGGGTTTGGCCACTAAATATATAACTTGAACACAGCAGAAATTAATTACATTTTAAAGGACCCTAAATGGAAACACTAAGTAATTCTGAGTCCGAGATACTGCACATATAGACATATCTACGTGCTTGTGGGCGGTAACCCAACGGCCATGACCAAGTTGATCAGTTTTTCTCTTGTGTAACAACATGTGAAGAACCCCCTGGAATGCAAAACCACAGAAGAAAGCAGAAGACCCGAACCAGCAGTTTGATTAGGAGGAAGCAGCTCAGAGATCCTAAAAGCTCCATAGAAACATAAGCAAAAAGACAGTTTAAAAAATAACGATTCAAATGGTGAAAAACGCACTACCACAGTAGCAGAGCATATCTTGCATAATAGATCTCCGGTAATTGGCAATCTCTTTATCAGGTAAGCTGTGATTTTTATGATAGCCCTTTAAAGCTTGTTTTACTGAAAAAAAAAGACACTCCTGTCTTCACAATAGGAGAATAAGAGTTTCTACTAGCCATTAAAAAAAAGTAAGAATGACAATACTAAATCTTCTGTAACACAGTCATTTGACACATTGCAATATTACAAAAAAGGACACCAGAGATTCCACGCAGATTCATAACATGCCCATGTAGAGGGAGCCAATGAATTTCAAATAGCAACCTTCACATGCATCAAGTCGGCTTCCATAAATCCAAAGGACACAACAAGTCCGATCTGGTCTGCATCTGGAACTAATTCCTGAAATCTGCCCATCTGTTGACGAGACAACAAGTCTGCAATGAGATGGAATAATAGATATTCCCGTGCTAGATTGATTTATGAAAATCAATCTAGGTGCAGCAGACACCGTGAGGGTCAGACACTACCCACAGTACAAATTATATAAAAACCGCTAGATGGTGTCACGCTCCAAAATAAATGAATAAAGTGCTCATCAAAGATAAAAATAACTTAAAAAATGCACATGCTATGAGACCTTCAGGTAATAACAATTAAAGGTACACATAATGCATCAGTGTGTGAACACATAAAAGGATAGTGGTCAAATAAAGTGCAAAAGGTGCTAATATCGTGACTAAAGTATATAACCTTCAAGTATTAATGTGTAAAAGTACACAATGCATAAACAATTCAATGATCGTCCATGTAATAAAGGTGCAAATAGTTCTGATGAATCGCAGTCATGAAGAGCTGAATTCCTCCGAACTCAAAAAGTGCTATATAGCATCTAGTGAAAGAAAAAAGGGGGGTTGGGACCAAAGCAGTTCCAGGACTGCAATCAATGGGAGAGTCACAACGAAATTGATCAATGAAAAATACAGCTTTATTGATAATTGCACAAGACTATAAAAATGTATAAATCTCACTGATGTGGCACCAGGGTCGTATGAGTGAGATGGGTTCCTTCACAAAAACACTGACATCCATGCAGGAATCAAAGGCACACATGAATATACATAGTCCATTCAGCTAATGCAACAGGCTGTAAACACCTGCCAGAGTGGTTCAAAACACCATGCCACTGCAGCCTAGTCTAATAGCAACAAGCTGTGACCGCAGGTTTCAGTGTGTAAAGTCACATAAAGCGGGGAGGTAACTATCCCAATGGGGTTCTTACCCTTACAAAATAATCCAATCATAATATAAAGTGCTCGTGCTCCGTGAATTGCACACAGTCCATAATGATATAAAAATAATCAACGCAGTCCATAAAAAGTGATAAGGTGTCTTCATACAATGTGCACTCCTCCCCCTTCAGTTGTACCCTCACCTTAAGGGCTTAGAAAATAAGCCAAAAGATGTTTTCAGCAGATATCCTGGACCATCCTTCTATCTCCTATAAGTATACTGGCTGCTGTGTGCTGGTACTCCTCCCTGGTCACCTCCTGCTCCTGATAATAGCCCAGCTTTAAGAGGATACCAGTTTTCTCCTGGTCACTTCCAATAAGCCTCCTCGCATATGCCACATAGGAAGAATAATAGAGGCATACAATAGTGTGATACCGTCTAAGAACTGTTTAATCTTAAAAAATGTTCAAAGTTCATACAACTCACATTTACATAGTAACAGAATGCTTGTAAAGTGCTGTAATGCTGTGGTGGTGAGGGGGGATAGGGTCACCTGAATCCTGGATCTGCAGCCCCGATTTCTCAGCGTTCAATCTATCCTTTGCCTCCTCTCCAGATCACTATCTGCTTCCCACACGTCAGACAATCAGGCTCCTCCTACCGGTTTCGTCACAGATATCATGAATTCCTCTGGGATTTTCGGATTTCCGAATTTCTAATTTTTGGATTTCTAATTTTCGGAAACCTAAAAATTCTAAAATCTGAAAAAATTTGAAATAATAAATAACTATTAAATTATAGGTATTGGAATTTCCTTAATAATTTGGCTGTTCAGCATTCGTTATTTCAGATAATTCGTAACTTCGAATAAATTCGTACTCGTTACGTTCACAGCCAAATTTGAAAGGAAATTCCAATACCTATAATTTAATAGTTATTATTAGTTATTATAGATTTTCAGGTTTTCGAATTTTCAGATTTCATTCTTCTTCTTGGATTTTCAAAATTCCAAATTTTCTAATTTTTAAATTTATGATATTTAGAATATTCGAATTTCAGAAATTTTGAATTTCCGAATTTCAAATTTCAGAATTGCTGAAATTTTACAATTAACAAATTTTGTCAAAATTCGTTAAACGAATTTGGAACTAAACTAATTGCACGTGTCTATATACATGTGGCACTGACACAAGCAAACACCTGTCAGGTGTTCTACTCCCTCTTCACTCTCTTTGAAATTGCCACACAGTTCATAATCGAGTTTAGTGGCAAAGTAAATTGTCATGTTGACTACACACTGGATAGAGGATCAACCACAACTGTCAGATGTTTCTTATCATCTATGTCCCTGTGAGGGATACCCTGCAAAGTAGGAATTTTTTGACACATTCTCTATCTCTAGCTATGTTTTAATATGTAAAGTAACCGGCAATCAGCTGATTCCAGGTGTCAGGCCCAGCAATTAGTGTTGCTGTGTCTGTGGACCGACATCTGGCGGACCTCTGGCTCCCTCTCCTCATTCAGCTCCCAGGAATCTTCCTGGGACAACAGGCAAGGATGATCCTGGAACACTTTGGAGGAGAGTACAGTAGCGCCCCCCCCCCCCCCCAGGCCTGGCCAAACATAAATACCGGGACTTCAGCAGGCCAATAGTGAGCTCGACAATGCCCCGGCTTTTATGTAACGCACTGTTATAGCGCTGTTGTGGCTGCCCGGAGGGGTGCCTGATTGGAACCATCAGCCACCTCCCAGCAAAATTTTTAAAAAAACATAAATTAGTCCTTCCCATCCCTTCATGTGACTTTAGATGCCTGTAAAAAAAAATGCATGTACTGCATAAAAAACAATACTGTACCAATAAGCCACCCAGATGGCATTTGTACACCCTCAAATTTCTGGAAAAGGCTGGTCTGCTTCAAGATGTAGGCATCATGGCACAACCCTGGGAAAGCCGCCTGAACTCTCATTATGCGCTGTCTGGCGTCGCACACAACTTGGACATTGATGGAGTGGTACTGCTTGCGATTCCGATAGCCTGCTTCACTTATCTTGGGGGCCCTGATTGCCACGTGTGTACAATCAATAGCCCCCATGATTTGTGGCGTTTGTGGATGGTGGTAGAAAGCCACCTTCATGTCATTCCACTCATCTTCATTCTGTGGCCAGTGAATAAATTGTGGTACAAGGTCAAGAATGGCATCTATGATCTGCATAAACACCCTGGACACTGTGGGTTGGCTTAGACCCATAATACCTCCAGAAGTGGCTTGCACAAAGTCGCTAACAACCTGACCATGCCTGGCACAGCATGACTACGGTCTGTAGATGGTGACATTTTATGCTGTATGAGCTGATAGAGGTGCATAATTGCTTCTCGCCCTAACCCAAATTTGCTACGGATATCAGAGTCCTGCATGCTTTGAAAATATGCCCATGGGGCAAAATGCAGTGGCTGGCGAAAGTGAGCCACAGGTGCATCAACTTCCTGCTCAGCTTCCTCACAAAAGGCACCAACCAGTACTGCCGCTGCCAACATAACTTTATCCTCCACCTCTGCCATTTTGTGATCAGAGGGTCTCACTGTAGGGTTGCCACCTCATCCCTTTAAAACCGAAAACATCTTAATTACACAGCTTCTGAGGCTGATTTAAGGTGGTAATTAAACTCACTTTTTGCCTTATCTGCATTAAATTAGCCTTCAGAACCTGTGTAATTCCTATGTGTTCGGGTTTAAAGGGATGACGTGGCAACTCTATCTCACTGGCGAACATGCGCACATAAGTACGCGAATTAGCATACGCGCGATGATATTCTATATATAGACCACATTGCACTGTGGCTGTGTGGGTTGTGTGCTGTTGCTCTTTGCGATATTTGGTAAGCCATTTCTACAAGATTGTAATAACATATTTTGCTAATAATGCACTGCAACTTGTTGATGGTACCAGTATCCAACTTTGGACTCTTGTATATTTCAAAAAGCTTTTTAGCACTTTAGGTTAGTATGAAGTTCTAGTTATCTATGTTCATTATTTGATCATTTATCAGTGGTATATTTCTGCTCTAATTGTACTGATCAAGGTAGCTTAGTGGCTTGAGCTCCTGTTTAGTAACACTCAGCAATCGCTCATTTGATTGGTTCAAATCCCAAATAGGTCAACACCTGGCTGAAGTAACAATGGCAAATTATGCATTTGTAAATGTGCCTTTGGAACGTTAGACAGGTGGTGGCTTAGATATGTTTTGGATTGGAACTAATTTCCTTGTGTTTTTGGAGATAGGAGTTCTGTTTACATGTCTGTTTACTTAAAGAAAGTTCCTCTTCCACCTTGAGGCTCCATTCACACATATATGCACATTGGATCTGTGTTTCCCCACATCCAATTTTCATTACAGGAGAGTGTGACTGGCCCTCAATGAAGCCGGGTCACACAGGTCCAGAGCAGATGCCGTCCAAGGCCACTTTCCTGCTTGTACCACCTGAAAGATGTCCAACTTTGTAAACTTGAGGCCTATGGAGGTCAAGTCGTATCACAGGCAGTGATTCAAGTTGCATCAAAATTGGAACAAAGTAGTGCAGGAACTACTTAGAGGTTGATGACACTTGAAGTCGCACAGATATGAACAGTACTCATTGGAAATCATGGTATGCAACTTGGGACTACGAAGTCTCATGACAAGTTGTACCCCATGATTTCCAAAGACTAACATTCATATCTGTGCGATTTTTAATTTGAAGCGACTTCAAAGTAGTCCCTGCACTAGTTTAGTCAGACTTTTAGCCGACTTGAGCTCCATAGACATCAAGAATACACAAGCAGTGATTCAAGTCACACAACTTTCAGGACGTGCAAGTGTGAAAGGGGCCTTAAAGGTAACGTGCGTCTTTGGCTCCAGTTACGGTGCCAAGTCGAGCCTCAAACCACACCTGATTTTAGCATGAACCAGAGAACGGAACATGTACTGGACGCCATGGTGTTGGCCAGGGCCATAGCAGAAAACTACATTCACACTTGTTATGCAACTACAAACATCAAAATTGCATGTCCAGTTTTTCAACATTAAGAATAGGCTTGGGCATGTTTTTTTCTAACCCACGTGCCTAAACCCACCAGGAAACTCACACTGCGTATAGCTAATCACAGGGAGTGAGACATTTCCCGATCCGCGGCAGCACAGATCGGGAAACTCATCACTGCCTGTGGTTAGCGCTGTGCAGTATGAGCTTCCTGGCGTTCTCAGGCACGTGGAGCTGCCAATACGTCTGAGCCCGTCTTTATTCAACATGTTTTTGAATGTTACCCATTGATGGCTCACATTCATCTTGGAAATAGTCTGGTTCTCATACTGCATCACCTGACTGCTATTGATGTATTGCTTGACCAGTAAAAACTATGTAGTGTCTCCTTGTCTGAGTCCTCCTTTCAGCTGACGCTGTAAAAATTGCCGGGGTATGTGTCTCACTCCCTCACCATAATAACAGGTGGAAGAGGTCTCGTGAGGGTTGGCGGCTGTGATGGCATAAACTACAGTGTTTGGCATGTGATTCATCATGTAGCCTGATTCACAGGCTTCGATGTCTAGAACCATCTCTTTGTACTTCCTGCTGTCATACATGTACTGAACGGTCTTGTTCCGTTCTTTGACGTGGAGGTCATTACTGGGAAAGACCAGCAGACCTAGAGCTCCAAGATCAGTGAAGTAGATAGATATGGTTGTTAGGTCCACTGTTAATCACCTTCCGGGATCCTTTTTTCCTTCATCGCCTCTGTGTCATCTCTCAGAACCGCCAGGAAGTTGTCAGGAGTGACAAACTCCTTTTTGTGTAGTCCTTAAGCACTCCAGTTTAGAATAATTCCTTTTGTTGGATTTTCTTCATTATCTGCAATATCGTCGTACTGCATCACCCCGATCCGCTCATCAGGCATACCGTTCTTCTTGACAATTTGATAAGCTTGGCACATGTCAGCCTGGTGTCTGTAGTTTTACCAGCCAGTGCTTTCCCCCTATTGTCTAGGTCATTGATGGGCATGGATCCGGCCAGGACATTGAGGCTGAGGATTAGTCTCACTAGAAGCATCTTGGATGAAGTAGCAGGGCCCTGCTCCCCTCCAGCCGTCTGGGTGTTATGTCTCTGCCCTCCCACAATGGTGACATTTCCTCTCAGTAGTGTGCATTTTCTCCTTACCCTCCTACAAGGCCATAAAAAAAGGTTTTACTATTATAGCTGGAGCACACATTTATTGCTCTATTCTGAAATTTAAGGTGAATGCATTTAAATGGGTTATGAGGTTGAGGCGATGTCATGTTTTGGCTTGGTACTGGGCACAGAGATGAGGCAGATTTTGGTAAAGTTACTAAACATTGAGGTCATCACAGGGAATGGCCAGCAGACCTAGAGCTCTGTGATTAGGAAATAAGATGAAGATCTGGTTGTAAGGTCCACTCTAAATCGCCTTCCCAGATCCTTTTCCCTTCATCTCCTCTGTCTCACCTCTCAGAACTGCTAGGAAGTTGTCAGGAGATGCAAACTCCTTTTTTGTGTAGTCCTTCAGCACTGCTTTATACATATCTGTCCTGTTGGGCCAGTTTAGAATGATTCCTTTTGTTGGATTCTCTTCATTATCTGCAATATCGTACTACATCAACTCCCCGATCTGCTCATCAGGGATGCCGTTCTTCTTGATGATTTGATAAAGTTTGCACACATTGGCCTGATGTCTGTAGTTTTACCAACCATTACAGCCAGCCACCAGGATCGCCCAGTGCTTCCCCCCATTATTTAGGTCATTGATGGGCATGGATGTGGCTAGTATAGTGAAGCTAAGTATTAGTGTCACTGGAAGTATCTTGGATGAAGTAACAGGATCCTGCTCCCCTCCAGCGGTCCGCAGTCTGGGTGTTCTGCCTCTGCCCCTCCCACAATGGTGAGATTTCCTCCAAACACTTTTCTAAAAGAACATCAATTGCGACTTCCCCCTCTGATAGACACTTTTCGTCTTTTAATAAATACACAGTATCCACAAGTTTTTATCAATTTTTGTGAACAACTTCGTATCAGTCTTGTTCTTTTTGGTTCTTCGTGATGGGAGTTTTTTTTACATCATATTCTATGGATGCCTATGGAATACACCATTCAGTGCCTGCAGTTGGTACAGTTTCTGTAAAAAAAACAATCAGTATCTAATCCAAAAAAGGGGATGGTCTCTCTAAGTGGGATGAAGCTTTCCCATCCTATTCATTTACAAAAGCAAAAATGGAGCACATGTGCTTGCAAGGCATGACATTTTTTTTCCAGTCCATACAAGTGCATGATGGTATTTTTCTAGAGAAGTCAACAATGTGCATTTTCTCCATTTCAGATTAACTTTTTAGTTCTAATATACCAGATGTAGTGGTGTGTTTTTTTTTTTTTTTTTTTTTTTTTATATATATTTTTTATCTGCAGCGTTAGGATTGCTTTGACATTCTTTTCATAACATGAGTGACAAATTGTTGTGATCAATTTCTTAAAAAAAGGCACTTCTTTGGAATATTTTCGATGACATTGAGAGTTCTGTAAGTTCAGCTGTATGTATCTAGAAAACACAAACATTTCTTATTTAAAATCTTTACCCTCTAAAGCCTCATACACACGCTTAGATTTGCGGACGACCGAACGTCCATTTTTTGTGGCATGCTCGTCTCATGTCGAAAGTCAAGGGTTACTCACAATACAAAAATTTTCTTACGACAGAATACGTCAGAAGTGACATAATGTGTTGAATAGTTTTTGTATGCATATTTAATTTCTGAGCATGCGTAGTCTTGCTCTTACAATCTTTTTAAATCCGAAAACCATACTAATTAAACAAAAATCGACCCAAAAAATTATAGTCTTTACTTCCAGCTTTTGCCTGACAAAAAATCCGAATCGGCTGTCGAAAGCACCGTACTAATGATGTGAAAATCGGCAGACTGCTTGTCGTAAAAAAAATTCCATTAAATTTTTGTATCGTGTGTACGGGCCATTAGGGAGAAAGGACTTCAACATTTCTTTTAACTTACAGAAAGTTTCAGTATGTCTGAAAGCATGAGCGAAAGAGAGGAAAAGTGTGAGACTGTGAAGACAATATTTTTATTTAAGTATTTTGTGGTCTACTACAGGTTTATTTACTTTCTTCATTGATAAATGGACTAAATGTTAATTTTAGTTACTGACACTCACAAGTAGGGATGGGCCAAACACCCCCGGTTCGGTTCGCACCAGAACACCACGAACAGGCAAAAAATGCGTGTGAACACTGTTAAAGTCTATGGGATAGGAACATGAAAACAAGTGTTCTTTTTCAAGTCTTATATGCCAGTTATTGCCATAAAAAGTGTATGGGGACCTGGGTACTACCCACAGGGGACTTGTATCAATGCAACATTTTTTATTAACAATGACCATTTTTTTCAAGGGCAGTGATTTTAATAATGCTTAAAGTGAAACAATAAAAATTAAATATTCCTTTAAATATTATTATGCCTGGGATGTCTCCTTAGTCTGCCTGTAAAGTAGCGCATCTGTGCGATGTGTAAAATGGTGCCGCAACAAAATTACATTTCTAAAGTAAAAAATTCATTTAAAATTGCCCACTCCCGGCAATATAGATATAAAACAAGGAAAAATTGGCGTGGGGATCTGCCCCAAAATCCATACCACCCCCAGTCAAAAAAAGTTGGGCCTTTTGGATGTTGGTGGTGCCCTAAACCAAAAATACTGTTGGAAGCTAGCATCATCAAGATTCAGGCATAGCATATGCAGCATAGGCAGTCATCAATGGAACACAGATCCATAGCAAATTCAGTCAGTTACATAAGCATCAGGGGCTTGATAGCTGCTGATCCATGACTGATTAATTCTTATGAATGTGAGCCTATCAACGAAATCTGTGGACAGGCAGACTCTTAGATCTGTTACAAACCCTCCAGCAGCACTGAATGTGCGTTGAGAAAGCAGGCTGGATGCAGGACATGCCAGTAGCTCGATTTGCATATTGAGCGAGTTCTAGCCAGTGGTTCATCCTCAAAACCCAGTGGATGCTCTGGTGTACAGTCTGCTCTTGCCCCTAGATATTCCTGAACCATATAATGCAGACACTGGCGATGATTGCTTGAACCGATTAGACCTTGGTGCTGAGGACTGAAAAATTGTTTAAAGGCATCGGTCAGCCGGCCACCTTCTCCACCACTCTTCCTCTGACTGAACGAAGCCTCAAACACATTGTCCAGCACCAGGAAATGATAACCTCCCAGGGTCTGGAAATGCATTTACATACACTTTTTTTTCTTAAAGGCCTCCTGAAGATGTTTCATCCTCTGCTCCCTCTACGAAGGCAGGATGCATTCTGCGATCTTACCCTTGTAACGTGGATCAAGAAGGGTTGCCAGACAGTAATGCTCCCTCTTCTTAATACCACAAATCCTAGGGTCCTTTTGCAGACTTGTTATCACTGTCCCTCTGACCTTAGCAAGGCCAAAGTCTGTGATCTTAATACACTGGCATTCCTTGTCAAATACCAAAACGTTTTCTGTCTTCAAATTTATGTGTACAAGTCCTTTCTCTGCTATGAATTTGAGGGCATTGGGAATCTGAACAGCACATCTCTTTATCACATCTTCTGGAATTCCTACCTAAAAACTTCTGGAATTCCTACCTAAAAACACAGAGTTATAAGTGGTTCTCTGCAGAGTCTTATCCAGCAAGGTTGGCTTTGCTCACTCAAAATATACCTTGATCCTTATTTCTTCTTTTCCTGTCAAAGCAAATGCTGCTACTTGGTTCATCCGTGTCTATGCAGCTGGACCCCAATGATTGTAAAAGACACTGTGTGCTCGGAAGTGACATACTGGTGGTCCACTCTTTTCTCCCACTCCTACACAGTCATATTCTTGACCACCCCTGGTCTCTGCAGGTGTTGAAGTACCAGAACAGCTGCCCAGATAAAATATAATATCCAAATAAACACTCAGCCAATATTTGTTCATTTTGGGATTTAAAAATAACTTTAAGATAGGACTCCTGCTGCCCTCAAAAGCCTGTGACATTCGGTGGGAGTTCTGGAGATACTCATCAAGGATTTAAACATTTAGTGCCTTGACTACCATTTTATAATGGACCCAAATCAGACAGAGGGGGTACAACATGTATTGTCATATCTCTCAGGCACATGGCTTTTGAAGAAGCAGTTGATGGCATTATAAATTGATTCACCTTTTTGATGTCATTAAAGTTTACATTTAAACATTTAGGGTCCATAAAATATAAAAACCTGGCCACATCCTCAACCTCCTGATTTATAGTTCCAAAATATTAGGCTGTGTTCACACCTGAGCAGAGGGAGTTTAGAAAAAAGGAGAAACTGCAACTGCCCCACCCCCCTAGCTGTCCACCCCCCTAGCTGTCCACCCCCCTAGCTGTCCACCCCCCTAGCTGTCCACCCCTCTAGCTGTCCACCCCCCCAGCTGTCCACCCCCCCCGCACACAGAATTGCAGCTGTCCGGTACTCAAGGGATAAGGGTGAGATCTCGCCACGCACATGAATCACAGGAACACGCTGCCATTTAGAGCCTCAAGAAAGCCATATAGCTGAGAATTTGGCCACGTGATGTTGTTTCAGACGTATCATCACTCACCAATTCTTGTTTACCTATTGTCTACCTCAGCACAAAATATGTAAGGAGAATTTATTATCAAACATAATTAGTGCCTCTGACATGTTGTCCTCCTGTGGCTCTGGCTCAACTCAATCAACTCAGACTGAGATCCAGAAGTGTTTGTGTTCAAAAGGGAAGAAGACGTGGAGCTGAGAAACACTGCACTGTGACGTGTTCAGGTGAGAAGCCAATGATCCCTCAGACTATGCAGACAAATTTCTTTCAATGGGATCTTCTTCTTTTCAGCTTTCACTTGTGTATTTGAGGACTTTGGTATTTTTACTTCTTTTGGTGGAATCAATTGTCAAAAGCTCAATAAACATCCTTTGTATCCCAGTAGGAAGCTTTCTCTGTGCTTCAGGAAGGGTTATCCATCTTGAAATTGTTTTGCCAGTCAACCAAAAGTTTTTATATCCTTCATCAAGGATGGCCATCTGCCATGAAAAGTAAGTAGGCAGCAAATGATGACTCCAAATGCCCAAACATCGAGGATGTTATCTACAACCAGTCCACCTGAAATGGTCACATCTTGCATTTCTGTGGCCATGTAGGATTTGCTGCAATACCTGGATGTTATCACTGTCCCTCTGACCTTAGCAAGGCCAAAGTCTGTGATCTTCACACACTGGCATTCCTTGTCAAATACCAAAACATTTTCTGTCTTCAAATCCGTGTGTACAAGTCCTTTCGTGGTCTTAACCTTAGAGACAAAGAAGTCGGCAAGCTCCTGGCACCAAGTTTGTGACTCCTTAGGAGCACAGATGGTAGCTTCCGGGTGGGATAACTGGGATCTTAAAAAGTTCAGCCGTGCTGTTGGTTGCTTCCCTGATTCGCTCCCGGAAATGGGTCTTTTTAGCCTCTTATATAGCCCTCTTATAAAAATAGAGGGCTTCCAAATACAGCTCTTTATTATCTTCCAGATAGAACTTCCGCCAGTGTTTCTCCCTGGACCGAGCTTGCTGTTTGAGGAGCCTAAGCTCCTTTGTGAACCTTTTGCGGGCTCTTGCCCAGGGGATGAGGTTTGGATTCACATCAAGGGCCACTTCAACCAGCTACTGGAAAATACTCCGCTTCTCTGCAGGGTCAGCCAGCTCAAAAAGATTGACTGGTTGAAATCTGTTGTGAATTAATGAAGAAATACATTTTATATTTACTGTCCAGAAATATGAGAGTTGCGTAGGCCTCAACGTAGATTAACTGTGATTCTGCAATAATTGAACTGTTCCCCTCTTGGAACCATTTAATGCAAAATAGGTGAACTCATACGCTTTACAAAGCTTAATGCATCAACCATCTCTTAAAGTTTTACAAGCCTGCTTTGAGACAATTTGCTCTTCAGGGATGCCGTTCTTCTTGACAATTTGATAAGCTTGCACACGTCAGCCTGATGTCTGTAGTTTTACCAACCATAGGAGCCAGCCACCAGGATCACCCATTGCTTCCCCCATTACCTAGGTAATTGATGGGCGTGGATGGTCATGGTGGCCAGGACAGCGAGGCTGAGGATTAGTGTCACTGGAAGCATCTTGGATGAAGTAACAGTACCTCTCCCCTCCAGCGGTCTGAGTGTTATGCCTCTGCCCTCCTACAATGGTGAGATTTACTCCCAGTATTTTGTGTCTCTTTCTCTCCAACTAGGGTTAGATTTCCACATAGTAATGTGCATTTACAAGGCCATAATGAAGGTTTTATTATAGCTGGAGAGCACATTTATCGCTCTATTCTGAAATTAAAGTGAATGTATTTGAGTGAGTTAAAGGTTAAGGGGATGCCATGTTTTGGCTTGGTACTGGGCACATAAATGAGGTAGAATTTGGTTCAGTTACTCAACGTTGAGGTCATCACAGGGAAAGGCCAGCAGACCCAGAGCTCTGTGATCAGGGAATAAGATAAAGATATGGTTGTTAAGTCCACTCTTAGGCTGGATTCACACCTATGCATTTTTAGTGCTTTTTGCATTTTGCAGATTTGCACTACAGAACATGTTCCATAGGAAACTATGTTAAATGGACTGTAGTGCAAATCTGCAAAATGCAAAAAGCACTAAAAATGCATAGGTGTGAATCGGGCCTTGATCACCTGCCCAGATCCTTTTCCCTTCGCTGCCTCTGTGTCACCTCTCAGAACCACCAGGAAGTTGTCAGTTGTGTAGTTTTTCAGCACTGCTGTATAAATGTCTGTCCTGTTGGGCCAGTTTAGAATGATTCCTATTGTTGGATTCTCTTCATTCTCTGCAATATTGTAGTACATCTTCATCCCAATCTGCTCATCAGGGTTGACCTTTTTCTTGACACAAATTTGCCTGATGTTTGTAGTTTTACCAGCCACTGGAGGTGACCACCAGGATCACCCAGTGCTTCCCCACATTATTAAGGTCATTGATGGGCGTGAATGTGGTCAGGGTGGTGAGGCTGATAATTAGTGTCACTGGAAGCATCTTGGATGAAGAAACAGTACCCTGCGCCCCGCCAGGGGTCTGCAGTCTGGATGTTATGCCTCTGCCCCTCCCACAATGTTGCGCTTTCCCTGCAGTAGGTTGTACCTCTGCCCCTCCCACAATTGTGAGCTTTCCCTGCAGTAGGTTGTACCTCTGCCCCTCCCACAATGGTGAGCTTTCCCTGCAGTAGGTTGTACCTCTGCCCCTCCCACAATGGTGAGCTTTCCCTGCAGTAGGTTGTACCTCTGCCCCTCCCACAATGGTGAGCTTTCCCTGCAGTAGGTTGTACCTCTGCCTCTCCCACATTAGGGATATTTACTAGCAGTCGTTTGTGCCTCTGCCCCTCCCACATTAGGGATATTTACTAGCAGTCGTTTGTGCCTCTGCCCCTCCCACATTAGGGATATTTACTAGCAGTCGTTTGTGCCTCTGCCCCTCCCACATTAGGGATATTTACTAGCAGTCGTTTGTGCCTCTGCCCCTCCCACAATGGTAAGTTTTTTACTCCCAGTAGTGTTCTTTTTTTTTTCCCCTTCCCCCTCCTACAAAGCCATAATGAAGGTTTTACTATTATAGCTGGAGAGCACACTTATCGCTCCTATTCGGAAATTTAAGGCTGGGTTCACACTATTTAAAATTTCAATTTGCAAAAGCAGGAGATTTTGAACGGCTCTCATGGAGCCAGTTTACATATCTCCGCTGCGGCTCTGGTGCAAATTTGCACCAGAGCTCTGCGCGTCTTTTGGTCCATTTTCAGGTCCGAATTCAGCCAAAAATTTGGGTTAAAATCGGACCAGAAATGGTGAACAGGGACACATCGGACCCCTGCTGTGAGCTGCATGCGGCGTTTGTGTGGACCCAGCCTAAAGCGAATGCATATGAATGGGTTATGGGGTTGAGGAAACATTGTTTTGGCTTGGTACTGGGCACAGACATGAGGCAGAACTTGGAATTCGGACAGGAAGACTTCACCACTGCAGCCTCAAGGAAATAAAAGAAAAAAACTTGCTAAGAACTGGCATAACAAATAGTTTTTTGGATGGACTTGGTTTTTAAATACAATGTCTGGCTTTGTACACACTGACAGAACTATACAGCACACAGCTACATATAATAAGAAAGTAAATCTACAGAGAGAGATTAGATCATAGGAGCAGCAGGAGCATGAAGTTCCTACGAGAGCACATGGATCTCCTGAGTGGCAACAAATCAATGACAACTAAGGAGGAAGTTCAGTCTTCCTCTCTCCTCTTCCGGTTAAAGACACAACCATAAAGAGCTTAGATCGTAGACACTACCAACCTTTTCAAAGCCAGACTCTTAGGTACAGTGACTTGTTATAATCGGTATGAGCCAATAGACAGCTGGACTTGGAGCCGAGGCCACCTCTGTGTAGAAGTAGTATGGTTCAGCCCTAACTTACAGAAACCTCCATTATCCTTACTGAAGTTACATTTTCCTCCTCCTCCTCTTCTTTAAGATTTTATATATATGTTTGTGTGTGTGTATAAATAAATTTAAAAAAAAAAATTATATATATATATATATATATATATATATATATATATATATATATATATACACACACTCACACACACACTATCTCACAAAAGTGAGTACACCCCTCACATTTTTGTAAATGTTTTCTTCTATCTTTTCATGTGACAACACTGAAGAAATGACACTTTGCTCCAATGTAAAGTAGTGAGTGTACAGCTTGTATAACAGTGTAAATTTGCTGTCCCTTCAAAATCAACACACAGCCATTAATGTCAAAACCGCTGGCAACAAAAGTGAGTACACCCCTAGGTGAAAATGTCCAAATTTGGCCCAAAGTGTCTATTTTTTGTGGCCACCATTATTTTCCAGCACTGCTTTAACCCTGTTGGGCATGGAGTTCACTGGAGTCCTCTTTCACTTCTTTATGGGTCTGGTAGATGTTGGAGACCTTGCGCTCCTCCACCTTCCATTTGAGTATGCCCCACAGATGCTCAATAGGGTTTAGGTCTGGAGACATGCTTGCCCAGTCCATGCTTTGCCCTCAGCTTCTTTAGCAAGGCAGTGGTCATCGTGGAGGCGTGTTTGGTGCCGTTATGTTGGAATACCACCCTATATATATTTATGGTCGGAGCCCTATGTCCGGGTGAGATGTGAACCACATAAACACGTCGCAAGACTAACAACAAAGTAGACCTGAAGTGTGCCCTGTTCTGCAGGACAGTATGCCAAGAGAAGGGGGCAAAACACTTGGTTAGGGAGGTAATTATTTGAGCTGATAACATCCTACAGGGCAAGTTTGCTGAAGGTCTGTGACATTTCTGCTTCCAGATTGGGGATGTATCGAGCAAAGCAAGCAAATTTCCACCTGCCTATGCTCTTGATGACGTGGTCCGAGACCCCGTTTCATGACGCTGCTGATGCTGCTCCAATGCGGAAGGAATGTCCAGAAAAATGGCTGGGGTCAAGGCCTAAGTTAAGCAAGAAGATCCTAATGTGTCTGATTACCACTTAAAGGGTTAGTAAGGAAAGGTAGCAACGGGCTTGACACCAAGAGGTCGGACAGATGAGCTAACAACTGATCTAGAATGGCCACTGGGCACCAGGCATTGTGAGTCTGGAAAAGTTTGATATCTACCCCGGGACTGGACTGTTGCATTTTGGATGCCACAAGGTGCAGGATGAAGTAACTCTGGTGCGTCAGACCTGGCATCTGGGGCCGGTGACAGTGAACTCGCTCAGGCGTAAGAAGCCATAGAAGGCCAGGTAGATGGCTGCTTGAATGATTAGGCTGGGCAGTAATCTGAAAGGGGAACATGACAGGATGGTAGACATGTCTCTGAAAATGGCACTGGTGACAGGTAGGCGTGTGCTACTGGTTTGGGTGCTTTTGTGCTTGAGATCTCCAAGCAATATGGTAGGCCTTCAGGGTGTTGCAAGATAGTGATTGATTACCAAGGCGGGATAAGTGATGTGGCCGGGTCCGCTCCAGGTTCCAGCAAACAGAATTACGCAGAGATAAAACAGGATAGTGCGTCGGCGCAGGTATTGTACTTGCCCGGCGATATAGATGCAGTGCACATTGAATTGGTGCTGTAGGGATAGTTGCACCAGCCTGCGCAGGAAGGACATGATGGCCAGCAATTTGAACCTGCCTTTATTTATGACATTTGTCGTGGCCTGATTGTCTGTGGCAAACGTGACTGTTTGCCATGCCAAGGTGCTGCCCCAGACTGAACTCGGGAATCGGGAGGATTTCTGGAGGCCATGGTCCTGCAAACCAGTGATGACCAAAAATTGCAGCAAAATCTGTAGAGGCTGTGGCATCCGTGACTACCTGAGGTGAAGAAGAGGATGCTGATGGAATGTACATTGATATACCATTTCAGTGCTGCCAGTCTTCTACCCATACGGCAAACATAGAAATTCGTCCCACATTGACAAATCTGCTATTGCTGCTGTATCTAGTTGAAGAATTTGGTTGGGATATTGCACCTGCGAGAGGAAAGCTAAGAGGCGTGAGATGAAGGACCGCCCCTGAGGGATGATCCTCATGGCAAAGTTAAGCATGCCAAGCAAAGATTGTAGCTGCCTCTTGGTGCAGCCTTGAGTAACGGTATGAACGACTGACCTGTTGCACTGTTGCAGGTCAACTTGTCGGGAGGCAGGCTGGCCTGCATAGAGCGTGTGTCGAGCGTGTCACCTGTAGTTATATGACAATAAATAGGAAATGCTCAATAGACCTTCACATCTATATGAATAAAAAAAGGGGAAAAAGTTTGGACACTAAAGTGAGAGCTCAAACACAATTAAAATGTTTGGAGTACAGGTGGGTGGCTATATATATATATATATATATATATATATATATATATATATATATATATATATATATATATATATATATATATATATATATATATATATAGTTAATTTTTTCCTTAGGGCAAAAACCCAGTCCCTTATTTAACACATTTAATTCAGTCCTAGATAGATTAATTGAAGAAATATTATATACCACATCATTGTTCACCATCTTTGGAGATTCTGGTAGTCACACCTCCTGTTGTACCTTTTCTTTGATCAACTGCCGCCCCTCCTTGTCTGGATTCGGCCGTGGTTGTAGGTAAAAAAGTAGTAGATACATTGGTTGATGACCCGGTAGATGAAGATGTATTGATAAATTGTTTCCGTTGTCCTCTCCTATAGGTTTTGGTATGACAGTATTTAGGGTCAGACCAATTATAAACTTGATCATTACTATAGTCCTCATTATTTACTTTTTTGAAATCCAATAATTCATCCTGATTGGAGCATTGTTCTAATTCTTTTTCCAGCTCAACAATCTCTTGTTGTACAGTAACTCTTTCCTGTTGTAGGAATTTTACTGTAAGTGTCATAATGTCAAAAGAACATTTGTTCAAAATCTGTGCTAACTTAGTTTTAAAATCGGTATTTTGAGAAAACGGGTTTGCGATTAGTCGGACTCTCAATCCCCTAGGTATCATCTGCATTTTGTAATATTCAGTCAATGTTACCGTATGGAGCTCCATCGTGATAGCCCTTTTGGGTAAGATTTTCCATTTTTCTAGTCAGCTGTATGGCAGATGATTGGGTCAAGAAGTCCCTAGATCCCGTAGATCTTGTAGTGTCCTTTGTTTGAGTATATGAACGTTCTGAGAGGATTCCTTTATTTTTTCCTTAGTGTTTATTGGAACAGATTACTATACTTATTCGTTTAAAAGATATTATAATTATATATATATATATATATCTATATATATCCTCCAAAGCGTCCGAGGAGAATTCCTCGGTATCGGTCTCACTACAGCCCTCCTCCCAAAGTTCCATAAGATCATCTAATGCACGAAGTTCCTGTAGGGTATAGATGTCTGGGTCCGGACCATTGGTGCCAGGACCTTGGAGTGATTGAGTGGATTTGTCATACATGGTTTTAAACATAAGTCTACGTGCAAATAAGTGAATGTCCTTGATGATGGTAAACTTATCCGCATCTGAGCAGAAAGTCAGTCCCAGCTGGAGGACCTGGCTCTCCGCCTCGGACAATTGGTGCAAAGACTAATTATTTCAAATTGTGGTGTTCCACTGTCTGTTGGGGCACAGCATCCACAGATGGGCAGTGGTCCATCTCCTGTGCTTTCCCAAAAAAAACAGAAGCTAGTTTAGGATCAGAGTGTGAGGGGTTTGAAGAAGGGAACATAGTGTTTAAGGTACCCACCTTGCTTGAAATGTTCGGTGCCGCGCATGCAGATGGAGCTAACGTTGAGTCTGTAATTAAGGATGGTGCAAAAGTGATTAGTGCAGTATTGCATAATGGGGTCTGTGACGATTGTGACTGTGTATTCATTTGTGGACCAGAGGTTCTGCAATTCTGTGTTCCAAACAACATACGTTTAAAGGACTCTAGGGATTGACTATCAGGGTTACTTTTTCTCTTTTTAGTTATTCTGTCCTCAGATCACGGTAAGATGTAGACTGGCTAGAGGAAATTGAGGATGTGGAAGAGATGTTGGGGTTGTGTATGGGAATTCCATTTGTAGGCAGAGCCACCCTCATGTGCCAAATATTCCCTCAGGAATTTAGATTCTTTACCTTTAATAATCTCGGCTGTATATTTTTCAATGGTTTCCTTCACCTCTTTTTCTTTTTGGGCAAAGACAGGAGAAGTGGTTATCGAAGAGTGTTCGTCAGCACACTTCTGTATCTGCTCATCAAGTACAGAAATTTCATGTTCATATTGGGAGCAGAGGATGGCAATCATCCGAGAGGAGCAAGTCTGTAAGTTAGATTCCCACATTAATTTTAAATTATCATCAAATTTTTTGAAGTTAGGGAAAATTTGGATGCGTAACCCCCAGGGTGTGATGTTATGTTCAAGATATTTTTTAAAATATTTCTTATGCCAGAAAATCCGTACTTTTTTCTCTACCAGGTGTTGAAGCCTAGTAAAGGACCTGTGAAGGTCCTCTTCCTTTATACCAGAGGTTTGATGGGATAGTTCTATGTTGGTCATCAAACCTTCCCACGCTTGACCACAAAAGTCTGCCATAGTATAGAGAGAAATCCCAGTCGACAAAGGAGAAAAGGGACGGGAAAAAGGGGGAAGATGGGGAACACGCTATCAACCCTATACAAAACTTGATAACTACTATAAAGTTAATAAACTAATATGTTCATTTTACCAAAAAATTAGTAAGTTTTTGTTCATTGTAGCAATATCACAACAAAATGAAAAAATGAAAAAAATTAGAAGAATATTAATGAGGAGCAGCGTCACCAAGCCAAAGAATTTTTTTTGTGTGTGTTTATTAACATATCTTCCAAATATATTGTTTTAACTACACCAATATCCCTTTGGATGGAAGGTGTCACATAGGACATTGTAAAATAGTTGTAGTATTGCTGTTAAAACATAGTTATCTAATATTCAATAAACTAGAGGTGAAGTACAAGAGCGCCACCCAATGCAGAGGAGGAGTAACATGATAGTAAAAGTTACTACATTATGCAGCTGGGGGGAACATGATGATCTCATAATGTTGTTCCATCAATGTATCCAAGGATTCCTCACTCCATCCTGCAGCAATGGATTTAATATCTTTAGTTCAATCATTATGTCCATAATATAATTACTATACATGCCTGCTACAGAACAACTGCAGAACCCACATTTTTTTACATGTGACAAATCGTAAAATGGAGAAAAGAAACCCCCCCCCCCCACCACCAAAAAAAAAATCCATGCATTTGTGCAGATATATCAAGCAGTTATAGAGCTACAGAAAAAAGTCAGCAGTCTTCTAAAAATTTTTACGTTCACGTAGGATATAAAGCTTGTACAAGTCCCAGAGTACATCCAATACATCCATCTTCTACTCAGTAGGTGACCAAAAATGATGTTTAAATGATTTCCACCTCCTCCAATATTGAGGGAGATTGATTTTCTTTGGATCTAGGAGACATGAGGCTCCATAATGGACACCATGCACTCAGCTATGTCACACGTACTACTGTATTCCTGGACAGATTCTCTGGAGGCATTTCTGCTTTTCATGGTAGATGGAGGTATTTTAAAATGTCCAAAGCAGAACACCTCTGAGAGGCATTGAGGGCCAACATGTCCCAGAACATCTGCCTGGCTTCAATGGAGAATTGTCACCACTTTCCTGATGCTAAGGTCAGATCCTTCTTCATTTGCCACCAAGCAAAGTTCTGATACATGAGATCATGACCCCCTGCTTCTTTCCAGGGGAAGGACCTGGTCATAGATGTGTATACCATGACCCCAAAGGCCCAGACGTCAGTGCTCGGGTGCAGCAACAACTTTTCCCCTTAGTTGTAGGCTGCACAGTTCCGGAGCGGTGTGCAGTATAAACCAGGACATAAAGGGTGCAATAGAGAAAAATTAAGTATTTCTGCGCTGTGTCAACAATAATGCAAAGAAAAAAATTGCGGCAGCTGACACATGTAGTATAGCCAATTTATAACACAGATCAAAGAAAAGGTGTAGCGCCCAGAGATAAAATGTCACTTTGTTCCGTTGTACATTGTACAGAACTCTGTCCTGGGCGAAGACTCCTCCATCCGACATCCGGCCATTCTTCCCCACTTCCACATACAGAAATTCATATTGTACCAACACCACCGCCATTAACACAATACTATTAAACCCCTTATAATTAAAATTGTATGACCCCGAATGGGGTGGTGGCACGATGTGGTCGTGTTTCCCATCTATAGCCCCTCCACAGTTGAGAAAGTCCCAACAGGTGCCAAAATGGGATGCCACAGTCTACCATTCCTGTGGCGTTGAAGGAAACTGGGGAGTCAAAAAAGAAAAAAAATATAAGTACTTTTGCACATAATATTGCAAGCACATTACACAAAAAACATTCTTGCCCAGCATCAGTATAACATTAATTTTAAGTATTATTTAAAGACTAAAATATAAGGCCCACTTATCAGATAACTCACCCACACTGATGGCCCATTGATAATTTTTTTTTTTTTGGGGGGGGTTGGGATTCTAAATCAATTTAAGGACACACAGACCATTTGGATAAATTTTAAGGGGATGACAAAATACATTAAGTGGCTAAACTAGGTGGATATGGGCCCAGCAAAGCATGCTGGGGAGGTTAGTGAAGGCAAATATGCATTGCAGGACAAAGAGAGCATTAAAAATTACAGCATGCATGAGGACAAAGGGGACATTCACAACATATTGCACCTCAACAACAATACCTCACAAGCACAAACTAAACAACAGTTTAACGATCTGAAAAACACGAGTCTGAAAGCGCGAATCGTCTCTCACCAAACTTCTACTAACGTGAGATAAACACAAACTTAGCAAAAGGGGCCCAACGGGTCGCGCACGAACTATTACAGTGCCTTTTTATAGTCTCGTCGGACCTGGTGTACGTCACCACCTACTAGGCGGTCGGACTTTGGTTTGATCATGTGTGGGCAAGTCCGTTCGTTAGAAAGTCCGTCAGACTTTTGATGCTGAGAAGTCCACCCGTGTGTACGCGACTTTAGAGTTTCCTCTTCCTCTGCCTCTATAACCTGACTTCCCCCTATATCCCCTCCCCCTTCCTTGTAAACTTTTGTCCCAGTTAGGGTTGTATGGAGGATTTGGGTTCTCCTGGGGCGTGGGGACCTTCTATGGTGCTTATCCTGCATTGTAATGCAGCCACCTTCCTAAACAGCTTTTTCTCTTCTTTTTCCTTTAAGCCTGTGCTGTTTATATGCTTGAATGGCATGGGATGATCTATGTATTAACACAATCACCTCCTCATAGCTGTGTTTTTTTGGCTCTATCAAATGATCACATTTTATTTGAACAGCTGGGTGGGCATTGTGAATCAATAGGTTCTTATATTCCATGTCCTCCCGAGTGGCTCTCCCATTGTTAGTGTTATATGCTGCCCACAATCTATTTGTATAAACTAAAGGGTTTTCCTCATTATTTTGTTTAATTTGATAAGCCACCATTAAACCTATAGCTGAGGGGTATATTATAACCTTTTGTAATTATTTGATTATTTGGCTATTATATCATGGCATATAGCTGAATGAATAGAGAGGCTGTGTACCTGTCACGGGCTGGATGAAAGGGAGATTATTCAGCCTTTCTGCGTCCTCCTGGGAAAGTGCTGTCCTGTATTAGAGAGGGTGGAGGGGGGTGAAGAACTTTTGAGAGGTTACTGCAGCCAAGTGTGTCTGCAGCTGTCTCTCTGCCTCAGCTAAAAGAGTGATAGCAGAACGAGGGTGGTATCCTGTGGATTATAAGCCGGTTGTGGGGGCGGATTAGAGCATAGGGCTGCAAGTGGATGGGATGAATGTGAGACTAGGGGGGGTGTGGCCAGCAATGGAACGCACGTCGTCAGGCGGGTGGGCGTGGTTTTGCGCTCCAAGTGCGGTCACATGATCTAACTCCTGTCAGTGCCTGGAGACGAAAGGAGCTCCAGGCAGCGTCCTTGGCAGTGGATGAGCCGGTCTGGTGTGTGTCATGTGGAACAAAAGAAGACACACACAAACACAGGCGACTCATGTCTATAGGAGTATCGGGATGGGGGAGGGGGATGTGTAAAACGGAAGCTCTAGGAGCAGTGAGAATAATAAATAAATAAAAACAAGAATGAAATAAGTGATGAAATAGGCATGGTATTTGAAACGGGGAAAATAGAAATGAATAAAGAAAATAAAAATATAATTAAATTTAAAAATAAAAATAGAAATATAAAAATAGAAATAACCTATATAAAAAAAAAATTAGTAAAAAAATGGGAAAATTGTTAATATTAATAAATAAAATATGATATGAGGAAAATACTGGAGAAAAGAGATGGAAAATAATGTATAATTAACAAAAAAAATGTGAATAAGTGATGATAGAGACATAATAAATATATAATATAATATTATATATATATACACACACACACATATAATACACACATATAATACACATAATATATATATATATATACACACACACACAAGAAAAATGAATGGAAAATAAAAATAATAAAAGTGAAAATGATGGAAATGACGAGTGGGTAGAGGATGGGATATGCAGGAAGGGACAGGGGTAGGTGGGAAGTGCTCAGGGCGGGGAATGGTGATGATGGATGATGATGTTGGTTTGTGGCTAGATGATTCCATGGATTTCCAGGTCTTCGTTTAATCCATCAGGAGCCATTGACCTGAGAGAGAAGATCCAGAAAGATTACTGTCTGCAGAGTTTTTTTTTTTAATCTCCTCCCAGTATCATCGTCTTTTTTGATGGCTTCAATACCATCAAAATGCCTTTTTCCAACTAGCCATTATGTTGATGTACAGATTTTGGCCTACTGGCCCATAGAGACTGCGCCCTGGTTCTCAAAGGCTCTGATGAAGAGGTTATCCTCAAAACGCATCAGCCAACTCTAAACACCCGCCTCAATATGGGCTCATGATACTTTTAACCCATTTTTATCTTTAAATTTCTATGTTTTTTATATTTTGTTACCTGTTTGTATTGATATGTAGTATTGGCGTTATTTAAATGCTTTTATTTGCCTTTAGAAAAAGAAAAGATACACCTAATACCGCAAGAATGGAAAGAGATAGCTGACACAGCAGATAAAGATATGATTGCTGCACAGTGGTAGATACTGTAAAAGCAAAATACCCCTGTGTGGGGTGAGTGAAATAACCTATAGGGGATCTATAAGGAGCACAGATTTGAAGAGCACCTGTCACTTTAGAAAAAATAAATGAGTGTGTTGTAATCAAATCACTACTAATGTGCATTCTCAGCACTTGCACACACTAGGATTTGCACTAAGCATTTGACACTTTAAACTTTTCATTTTATTGTTTTTATTGGGATTATAGTACAGTGGAACCTTGGATTACGATCATAATCCGTTCCAGGAGAATGCTTGTAATCCAAAGCACTCGTATAGCAAAGTGAGTTTCCCCATATAAGTCAATAGAAACTAAGATTTCTATTCTCTATTGCATGCAATACCGCATGTGGCCAGAGGTGTGGGGGGGGGGGGGGGCGGAGAGCCTCGGAAATACTCGGGCACAGCTCGGCAGAACTTGGAAACACTCGGGAATGGAGTATTTCCTAACGGCTACGAACTGCTGTCATATTGGTGTGTGAAAGATAACTTGCAAAGATGCATTTCTCAACATCCTCTTACATTGTCCATGTCTCACATACAGGACTGATGATCTGACTTGCTTCATGTGGTAGTCTGAACCTCTCGTGATATTTCTATAAGTCATTTTCCACATTGTAAATGTTCTGTCCCAATGAAGATAAAAGGGAATGTGTTCTCTGCAGAGTCTTTTTTTCATCAACGTTTGTCTTACTTGTTCACAATATATCTTGAACCTAATTTTGTCTTTTTCTGTTAACTTGGTACTTCGTTTATCGAGGTCTATGCAGCTGGACCCCAATGATTGTACAAGACACTGTGTGCTCAGAAAGTGACATATTGGTGGTCCACTTTCTTCTCCCACTCCTACACAATCATATTCTTACCCATCCCTGGTCTCTACAGATGTTGAAGTAGCAAAACAGCTTCCAGATAATATACAACATACAACCTGACACTCAAATCCAATATTTAATCATTTTGGACTTTACTGGTAGCTTTAAGAAAGGACTCCTTTGTTGCCCCCAGAAGCTTGTGACATGCGGTGGGAGTTTTGGAAATGTTTATCTTTGACTGAAACTGTTTACTGACATTGTGATGAGATATATGCTTTTCATTCTCGTCTATATATCATTGGTGACTTGCATAAAAAAATACAGTATGGAAAAAGTTGTACATGTGCTTTACCTATCTACTTGCCATTATAAATTGATTCACCTTTTCAATATCAATAAAGTTTACATTTAAATATTTAGGGTCCATAAAATATAAAAACCTGGCCACATCCTCAACCTCCTGATTTATAGTTCCAAAATGTTAGGTTGCATTCACACTTAAGTAGAGGGAGTTTAGAAAAAAGGAGAAGCTGCAACTGCCCCACTCCCACACACAGCTGTCCCCCCCAACTGTCCCCCCCCCAACTGCCCCCCCAACTGTCGCCCCCCCCAACTGTTGCCCCCCCCAACTGTTGCCCCCCCCAACTGTCGCCCCCCCAACTGTCGCCCCCCCCAACTGTCGCCCCCCCAACTGTCGCCCCCCCCAACTGTCGCCCCCCCCCAACTGTCGCCCCCCCCAACTGTCGCCCCCCCAACTGTCGCCCCCCCAACTCTCCCCCCCCCAACTGTCCACTACTCAGGGTGACAAGGGTCAGATCACAGGAACACGCTGCCATTTAAATTTTCAAGAAAGCCACATAGCTGAGAAATTTTGGCCACATGTGATGTTGTTTCAGATGTGCCATCACCCACCAATTCTTGTTTACCCATTGTCTACCTCTGCACCAAATATGTAAGGAGAAATCATTATCAAATATAATTGGTGCCTCTGATATGTTATCCTCCTGTTGCTCTGGCTCATCAACTCAGACTGAGATCCAGAAGTGTTTGTGTTCAAAAGGGAAGAAGACATGGAGCTGAGAAACACTGCTCTGTGACATGTTAAGGCGAGAAGCCAATGATCCCTCAGACTGTGCAGACAAATTCCTTTCAATGAGATCTTCTTTCTAGCTTTCACTTGTGTATTTAAGGACTTTGGTACTTTGACTTCTTTTGGTGTAATCAATTGCCAATAAACATCCTTTGGATCCAAGTGGGAAGCTTTCTCCATGCTTCAGGAAGGGTTATCCATCTTGAAATTGTTTTGCTAGTCAACCAAAGGTTTATAACGTTTATCATCAAGGATGGCCATCTGCCATGGCAATCTCCTCTGTAAGTAGGCCGCAAATGATGACCCCAAGTGCCCACACATTGAGGATGTCATCTACAACCAGTCAACCTGAAATGGTCATGTCATGCATTTCTAGGGCTATGTAGGATTTGCTGCAACACCTGGATGTTATCACTGTCCCTCTGACCTTAGCAAGGCCAATGTCTGTGATCTTCACACACTGGCATTCCTTGTCAAATACCAAAACATTTTCTGTCTTCAAATCCATGTGCACAAGTTCTTTCTCTGCTACGAATCTGAGGGCATTGGGAATCTGAACAGCACATCTCTTTATCACGTCTTCTGGAATTCCTACCTAAAAACACAAAGTTGTAAGTGGTTCTCTGCATCCAACTTGACCCTCAAATCCAATATTTGGCCATTTTGGGCTTTACCAATAACGTTAAAGGACTCCTCTGCTGCCCCCAGAAGCCTGTGGTGTTCGGTGTGAGTTCTGGAGATACTCATCAAGGATTCAAACCTTTTTAGTGACTTGACGACCACTTTTTATAATGGTCCCAAATCAGACAGCGGGGGTACAACATGTATTGTCACATCTCTCAGGCACATTGGAAATAAAGCTTTTCCCAACAAGTCAGAGGATGGAGGACAACATGTTCTGTCTATGTCCCTCCTGACATATTAGGAAAAATATTTTTCCCAACAAGCTAGAGGGAGGCAGGGAAACTATTTTCTAGGATGGGCCGTGACAGGAAGACAACAAACAGCCAAATCATTGGTCTTGTGCAAGCTTTAAAAAACAAAAGCCCTGACCAGAACACTGGTGATTCCAAGTATTTCTTTGTAAATCTTGAAATGTGTTCCACTTTTCATTTAGTACTGTCCCCAAATTTCTGGATCCTGGTGGGATGTCTAATTTTCTTAAAGGTTGCATGGAGACACTTGCAGGTTCTTTTGGTTCTTGAGGTTTTTTGCTGCCCCCAGAAGCCTGTGGCATTCGGTGGGAGTTCTGGAGATACTTATCAACAACGCAAACCTTTTACCAATGTTGTCATGGATTACATGCTTTTCATTCTCTTCTGTATATCATTTGTGACTTGCATAGAAAATATACAGTTTGGAAAAAGTTGTGCATGTACATTAAGTATTTACTTCTCATTAAAAATTGATTCACCTTTTCAATGTCATTAAAGTTTACGTTTAAATATTTAGGGTCCATAAAATATAAAAACCTAGCCACATCCTTAACCTCCTGATTTATAGTTCCAAAATTATAGGCTGCGTTCACACCTAAGCAGAGGGAATTTAGAAATAAGGAGAAGCTGCAACTGCCCCACCCCTACACACAGCTGGCCACCCCCTCCCAATTGTCCACTTCACCGCTGTCCGGTACTCAGGGGGATAAGGGTCCGATCACAGGAACATTTTGCCATTTATATTTTCAAGAAAGCCACATAGCTGATAAAATTCTTTCCACATGTGATGATGTTTCAGATGTGCCATCAGTCACCAATTCTTGTTTACCCATTGTCTACCTCTGCACCAAATATGTAAGGAGAATTCATTATCAAACATAATTACTGCCTCTGACATGTTGTCCTTCTGTGGCTCTGGCTCATCAACTCAGACTGTAATCCAGAAGTGTTTGTGTTCAAAAGGGAAGAAGACGTGGACGCTGAGAAACACAGCTCTGCGACGTGTCCGGGCAAGAAGCCAATGATCCCACAGACTGTGTAGACAAATTCCTTTCAATGAGATCTTCTTTTCAGCTTTCACTTGTGTATTTGAGGACTTTGATACTTTGACTTCATTTGGTGTAATCAATTGCCAAAAGCTCAATAAACATCCTTTTGTATCCCAGTGGAAAGCTTTCTCCATGCTTCAGGAAGGGTTATCCTTTTTGAAATTGTTTTGCCAGTCAACTAAATGTTTATATCCTTCATCAAGGATGGCCATCTGCCATGAAAACTCCTCTGTAAGTAGGCAGCAGATGACACCAAACGCCCACACATTGAGGATGTGATCTACAACCAGTCCACCTGAAATGGGCATGTCATGCATTTCTAGGGCCATGTAGGATTTGCTGCAACACCTGGATGTTATCACTGTCCCTCTGACCTTAGCAAGGCCAAAGTCTGATCTTCACACACTGGCATTCCTTGTCAAATATCAAAACATTTTCTGTCTTCAAATCCATATGTACAAGTCCTTCGTCTTAACCTTAGAGACAAAGAAGTCGGCAAGCTCCTGGCACCAATTCTGTGACTGCTTAAGAGCACAGATGGTAGCTTCCGGGTGGGTTAACTCAGAAGAGAGCCGTTGGCTACCTCCCTTATTCACTCCCGGAAAGGGGTCTTTTTAGCCTCTCTTATAGCCCTCTTATAAAAATAGAGGGCCTCCAAATGCAGCTTTTTATCATCTTCCAGATAGAACTTCTGCCAGCGTCTCCCTGGACTGAGCTCGCTGTTTGAGGAGCTTAACCTCCTTTGTGAACCATTGTGGGCTCTTGCCCAGGGGATGGGGGTTGGATCTAATCCCACAGGGTGCTACCACATCAAGGGCCACTTCAACCAGCTCCTGGAAAATACTCAGCTTCACTGCAGGGTCAGCCAGCTCAAAAAAGCTTGACTGGTTGATATCCTTAGCCACAAGATTTCCAAATCTGTCTGGGAAGACTTATAATAGATTTCTTGAGAGGACTTTAGGGCCAGTGCAATCCGGGATATGCGGAGGTTTCCTTTCCAGTAAAGCCAGACTGAGGGAAATAAACTTGTGATCCGATCAGGTCAACTCCCTGTGCGGCGCACAGGTTGCTGGCAAAAGGAGCTAATGTAGCACATGGCCAGCAATTGTGAGTAGCAGCTGTCACATGTTGCCGATACCCCAAAAATGCCAGTTGAGGCTTGCAGTTCTGGCTTGCCCCCCCAAAACACCCACAAAGTCAGACAAAAATATCTGGAGTACTTTGCAGGTTGAAGGGCCATTGATATGCCAGCAAATGTTTGAGAAACATTTTGACAATACATTTTTATTTTAAACTGAAATATTTATTTTATTTGATTTACTGCTTGTGTTTCTTTTAGCTGTCTCCTAGGTTCTCCAATGGCCTTTTCTTTTTGGCCATTTTCTTAAATAGTCCAAACATAATTTATTTTATCCATGAGGTGACAATCTCTTGTTTAGCTAACTATTCTGTTGTGGGTCTGCTACACACACATTGTATCATTAATGCATTACATACATTAACAAAAACGAACAATCATCCTTTACAGCACCATTAAATGTTTTGGGTGACTAAAATGGTTCTGATTGCCGCCAATTTTAGAGCGCTGTGTGGGTTATTTACTAAAAGCAAATGCACTTTGCTTGTTGTGCAAAATGGATTTGCCTTTAGTAAATAACCCCTATTGTCAGTGTAAACACCAACTTACTCCAAAAACTGGTATTGAGCACTGAAAGAAGAAGCCACACATTGTTAAAGATAAAACATTTTACTCCGTGCACATTCACATGTACGTTTGAAACGTGTTTTAGAAACAAACCAACATCAAAGTTCAACTTTGAAAAAGTGAAGGCAATATCAGACATTAGTATGTCAAAACTGTGTTGATCTGGCCTTCATCAGATGGGGTGATGTCACCCCTGTAAATGACAAATTTTGAAGATGTAAACAAATTGGGAGTCAATGTGGATTTCCCTCCTGATCCCATGCCTAATGTCAACTTGTGCTAGCTCCCATCATGGGGGATCAATTTCGGGGGTGCAACCCCTTCCTCTCACCTACTTGATTTGCGAGGAAGGGGTTGCACCCACAAAACGCGTACATTGATATCCCATGTTGACACACTGTGCATCTTCAAAATTTGGCTTTTAACATACTTTAAAACTTGATTTAAAATAAAAAATTACACAACAAAACTGTACAATTTTTGTGTGTTTTTAGATTCTGCCTAAAACATCAATGACGTTCTTAAATTTTTTTTTTTTTTCCAAACATCATTGATGTTTTCCTTTATCAACTCTAAATCCCAATTGCACACCATTATGTCCCCGATGAGGACTTGTGCACTTGCACTGGTGAAATGAGTTTATTCTTCCACAACATCCACATCACCTAAAATAATAAAAAAAACACGTATTATAAATATGCAGGCATATATCTATTACCTGAAGCTGTGGTCTTACACACTGACCTGTTGTGATCACTATTTCACCCACTTCCTGAACCTCTCCCTCCACATCCTCGGGTTCTGTATCCACATCCTCAGGTTGTTGTGTGGTGACTTCCCCTTCTTTATGAGGTGTGCACACTCTGCTGGGTGTTTTATACTAATAAACACATCCGTATTACATTGTCTTATCCCTGGCTCCTCTCATGCATTCCTCATTAAAGTCCCAAACCCCGTCCTTCAATTCAAGTAATAGGGATGGAGATTATGTTTTCACAAATCTCATTTAAAGTCCCGCACCCCCTTCAATGTCTCGCTTTTAGGGATGGAGGATGCATGATGGCCCCAGGGTTATGTTGCGACTCTTTTTCAGGTTGCCGCAATCCAATCAATTGTGACTCGTATCCCACGGCATCGGGTTTCTATGCATTAGGGCAATTCTTTTCTTTTTTTTATTATTTATGTTTCATGCCACCTTTTATTTTATCTTATATTATGCAGTGCGGCAAGTGCTGTGGTGTGTGCTGAGTGATCACGGGGCTGCTTCCTCTGCATTTCCGGGAGCTGCGATGCTCTCAGGTGCCATCCCATCTCCTCCTTTGGTCACTCATTATCGGGTGGGAGGAGATGGGCGGGTCACTCCTCAGCGCATTGGCGCCACGCACCCGCCCGACACACCAGACGCTTTTGTCGTCGGAATGTCGGGATGAGTCATGTGATCTTGGCTATCCAATGGGGGGCCTCGCCTTGCTTCAAGAGAGCGGCTCTGGCCGCCTCTTGGTCCGGACGTGCCTCCCTTATGAGATGCCAGTGTGATGCTAGTGGGGCTTGTCGGACAAACACTGAGCACACTCATCTCGGCTATCCTTTGCAGTCCACTTCCATGCTTTTTGATACATCTCCATTGCTGGGCTGTATGTCTCTTTGGGGCAATCCAGGTATACATACACTGTTTGTTTATGTTCCTACTGGGATTGGGGGCGTTTTGGTCCACTTCCTATCAACCCATTTTGGTTACTTATGATTTTCATTACTTATTCAGATTGGAGCCCCCGCAATTTATACCCATCAGGTGGACATCCATTCACCTGGAATTATCTATATGGTTGTTGTTTTCCACTGGCCCCACTTCAGCTCCCGGTTTGCATACCATTCGGTGGCCCACGTGTTCTGACTCGCACGCACATTGCAACTGAGTAAGTTGGTTGGAGCTGGATTAAGTTTCATCTCCATCTGTAGTTTTCCTTAGCCACTGGGTGACATGATCATAACTACATGCCATATTTATGTCCCTTCGCAGATTTTACTTTATTATGCATCCGCCCCTGAAGATTGGCTGGTACGCCATGAAACACGTCGGGCACACACAGATGCAACATGATTTTACTCTGGGACCCACCCTGGTTTTAATGTTTTCACACGTGAAAGGATTGTACGGCAATGCGATTGAGTAGTCGCTTTGTGTCTTATGGTTTCATGCATCATGCTTTGTTATACATGTCTACTGTTATGTATGCTTACTACTATGTATATATGTATGTATTTTCAAATGCACGCTCTGCTGGGTGTTTTATACTAATAAACACATCTGTATTACATTGTCTTATCCCTGGCTCCTCTCATGCATTCCTCATTTAAAGTCCCAAACCCCGTCCTTCAATTCTTTATGAGGTGTGTGGGGTTCCTGGTGTTCTCAGATGTCCCGAGTCTTTTCTCCCCTATGTGAAGACAAAAAAGGTTTATTTAGCACACAGATATTTGAGGCAAAAAATATGAAACATTGCTTGGAAGTGTCGTACAATTGTCTGTTTTGGCCGAGTTCCAAGCTGAAAACATGATTTGTTTCCCTTTCTTAAAGCTGTAATACTTACCTTTTTTGTTCAAGTTTCACACATGGAGACACCCCTAGTATCCAATGGAGCACCTGTGTGGGGCACCCTAAAAAGGGTGTTCAGATGTCCCACACTAGTGCTCCTGCGTCCCAATCAGATGCGTACCTAGGGTCTCCAGCGCCCTTGGCGAGAATCTGTATCCCCCGACACCCCCCTTCATTAAAGAGTTAGAATTTCAGTTGTTTGTTATTTTTACATCAATTTCCTTTAATTTTTAATTGTATGCATATCCATTAAAGATAATGTTTAGGCTATACAGACCCTTTTTGATTGTTTTGACTTGAAAAAAGATATTGCATATAAACATAGTAATCAAATGAGATTAAGGATAAACACGTATCACGTTCAGAAGAAATATGAAACCTTATAAAGCTTTAATAGGTTTTAGATTTTTTCTAATATAACTCATTTTACATTTCTAAAGTTTCTAAATGTAATAAAAATTTGTATTCATGTTATGCTTTATATTGTGCTTAGCTTGCCTATCTAAAATTTCACTTTTCTCGCTTTGACTGTAGCAAAATCTTCTACTATGGCGTCTACATTAATCTGTGAAACCATTTTATGTTCGATTGATAATAAGGCAAGGCTGGTTAATCTTTCTTGGCTCATCGTAGAACGTAGATAATTCTTTATTAACTTGAGTTTGTTAAAGCTGCGTTCACGAGACACCACGGTCACCGGTAAGGTTAAATAAATTTGAAGTGCTGTTTTGATGTTTGGATAGATATCACCCAGAGAGTACTCTTCTATACACTTTAATAATTCCATCGCTGACTCTAATTCCTTGACCAGCTCTCCTGCACTTGTTCTTTGAACACTTCTAATTCAGAAACAAGCTCCACGATGTCTCTATGTCTGATGACAAGCTCCACGATGTCTCTATGTCTGATGAGTAGCGAAGTCAAAAGTCAGTGACATGTTTTTTCAGCTCACTGAAACTCAGATTCTTCAAGTTATTACCACACAAAAAGGAAAATTCTGAAGATATAGCTGATGTGGCCTCATATCGTGACTTCATTTTGGTTAAAATTCTGTCAAACTGTATTTATTTCTCTTCTAAAAAGCTTTTGTTAAGGGGAAAGATAGGGGTCTTTGTCAGAAGCACTGTCATGAAACAATTTCACTTTCTTCACCCTCACGTTAGAAAAGTTGCCTTCTAATTCCATGTCTGAGGATTTCTCTTTGGCAAACATTTATGCCTGGTTCTGTTCCATCATCTCACATTTTCTGCAATGATTCTGGGAGACCCTTTAACATTTTGTTTGCTCTACATCAAGAGAAATGGCCTTGCTTTGAAGAGACTGGTTGACCTTGTCAATGCAACGCAGTATTCTTTCCCATATGTGAAGAAGGCAGAGAAATCTGAAGTCTATTTGTCTCATCAAAGTTTGTGCTCCAAAAGCGGTTTATTATTTGTGTGATCTGTCATGTCGTTCAGTATGTAAAAAACTGATTTTACAGACTTCTTTTTTTTTTTTTTTTTTTTAGGGCACTAATTGTTCTCTTTTTAGATGACCACCTCGTATCACTGTGACCTTTTAGACTAAACTTTTTAAACTTTGTGTGTTTTACACAGACAGATCCCGGGTTCTCACTCTGTCACGAGCGATCGCGGGTGCCCAGTGGTCATCGCGCCCGCCAGGCACACACATCGGCTCCGGCGACACGCTGCACGGGGAGCGCGCCTGCTACAGCGTCTTAAAGGGCCGACGTACAGCTACGACGAATCGTGCAGCTGTGCCAACCTGCCGCAGTATAACTGAGGCGGCTGGTGGGGAAGTGGCTGAACAAAACAGTAAGGCCCCTTTCACACTTGTGCGACCTGAAAGTCACGCAACTTTGCCACGACTTGAAGCAATGCCTGAGTAATCTTGAGGTCTATGGACCTAAAGTCACCTCAAAGTCAGACAATGTAGTGCAGGGACTACTTTTGAAGTCTCACAGATATGAACGGTACCCATTGGAAATCATGGGGTTGCTACTTGTCATGCGACGTTGCAGGACAAGTGTGAAAGGAGCCTTAGGATTAGCCTGGTAAGCATGGTAATATGTGCTGATGTGGCAGAAAGTAGGAAATGTTAAATACAGATAGATGTGATCAAAGAAGAACCCAAGTTATCCGCACATACATTTAATTCGTATACAAAATTCAAACACTGAACTGCAATAACCTTATTCATTTTTTTTTTTTTTGCCCAAGTATTCAATAAAAAAAATCTGTCCCTTCATTTACATACAGAAGGAAAACAAAGGTAATACAATGTTACACACCACCCTACTTAGGGTGCAGCCAGGATAAACAAGGCACATTTACATTGAAACAAGTCTTCTAAAAAAAATTAACATGCTCTGAATTATAAAAAAATCTTTGTCACCCAGTATTGATGGTGTAAACCAGGGGTAGGCAACCCGGGGCCCTCCAGCTGTTGCAGAACTACAAGTCCCATCATGTCTCTGGGAGTAATTGTAACTGCCAGCCTTGAAATGCCTCATGGGAAATGTAGTTTCACAACAGTGGGGGGGGGGGGGTAGGTTGCTTCCCCTGGTGTATACCATGGGTGCTCAACCTGTGACCCTCCAGCTGTTTGCGAAACTACTAGTCCCATCATGCTTCTGCCTGTGGGAGTCATGATTGTAACTGTTGGCCTTGCAGTGGCTCATGGGACTTGTAGTTCTACAACAGCTTGGAGGGCCACAGGTTGAGCACCCCCACGGTGTACACAATTGGGGGGGGCGACTTTACTAAACCTGATACACACAGGATCTGGTGCAGCTGTGCCTAGTAACCAATCAGCGTCTAGGTTTAAGCCCCCCGTTCACACTGGTGCAAATTGACAGTTCCAAATTGCATGACAAGTCGCACCCTATTGTCAGCAATGGAACTGTTTCAAATTGGTGTGACTTTGGGAAAAAAAATGGTTGCTGCATTAGTTTTTTGTGACTGCAGGTGCGACTTGCATAGATATCTGTGTATGAAGTCGCACAGATGTCAGGCAAATTCTAACCTGAAATCGCACTGACCTGCGGCTTTAAAATCGAAGTGAAGTAGCGCGCTTTCAAAGTCGCATTCAGTGTGAACGGGGGGGATTATTTTCAAAGCTTAACTCAGCAAGTTAGAAGATGATTGGTTACTCTGCAAAGCTGCATCAGCTTCTGGGGGAGATTCACTAGAACTGGAGCATGGAAATCCTGGTGCAGCTCTGCCCAGAAACCAATCAGCTTCCAGGATTTATTGTCAAAACATAATTGTTAGAAGCTGATTGTCTACCATGCACAGATACACCAGATTCTGAGTGTTCCAGTTTTAGTAAATCCCCCCCCCCCCCCCAAGTGTATGCCGTCCTCTCTGACCCCTGAACGTGAAAAGAGGCAGCAAATACAGAGTTCAACCAATCAGCAACAGCCTAGGAGGCACCACCCCCCCCCCACCCGTAAATCTCACACTCTTGGGTACAGAAGTGCAAAAATAGAAATAACTTAAAAATAAAGAGTTAAAACAACACAGTTCCCTCCTTCCCAATATGTGGTTTTACAACCTACCATAAAAACCAATAAAATATATTAATTATAACACGGCTCCCAAACTGGTTATACCGAATGTACTCCCAATCAGAGTGCACGGTGTGGGGGAGGGGACGGGGCTGGATACAGATGCCTCTATTCGGTGTACGGCTTCAACCCACAGCTCCACAAACCCTTCACATTAGGTGACATTTCTTCTTCTTGGTGAAGGACGGAGTCTCCATGCGATCTATTTCTTCTATTATTTTGAAGAAAACCAGTTTGCTTTCCTGTAAAGGAAATATTGTGATGAGTTACTGAAAACTTTGCAGAATAAACAAACAAATTCCTCTTTCCAAATCGGCGATTATACATCATGATTAACCACTTCAACGCCCCCCAAAACCAAAAACCTTTCAGGCCTAAGATGTATCTCCCTCATCCCCCTTCCCCCCCCCCTATATCTTCCAGTCCTTAGATATGTCTGCCCCCATATATTTTAAGTATATGAGCGCTTCCAGTAATGAGATGTGTCCGCAGCACGCCTCCCCCGTCACACCTTTTGAAGCCTCCCCCATGTTTCTCCACCCATATCTTAACCCTTAGCTTCCCTGGCGGTATGATTACTTCAGATTTTTGTGTCTCAAAGTGGTACAATTGTTTTGCATAGAAATTTGGCGTTTTATATTGTAGGCCTGTAATTTTTAGCAATAACACACTTAAATCTGCCCACCAAGAGTTTAGTAGATATCCCGGGTATGATGAAGTTTGAAACACAAAATCATAATAAATAATTATCTGTGGGGACACTGACAGACATATCACACCCCGTACACAGGGTCTGACCTGGAAGGGATTTGGGATTTTAGTTTATTGGTAATCTGCTTTCCTGTCTGTTGTCCGATTGTAAAGAAATACTCCAGTCACAAAGCTAATTGTGTCTGGTGTATTGGATAAATGATAACTGGATAATAACTGTACACTGCTGTTTATTGTTGTTTTAAAAGATAAGATATCTTGAGTAATTAAATAACATTGAAAGAAATGACAACGCTCAAGCTGTATCATAAAAAAATAACAGCTTTAAACTTCCCGAATATCCTCAACTTCACTTATACACCTTCAGACCCCGTCATTAAAACTCAGGTCACCTTGTATAGTATTTCAACTGTCCCCCTTGAATTTAAGGTGACACCACCACACAATATCAGCCGTGACAAAATATTTTTTTTATATTTTTTTTTTTTTTTTTGGGGGGGGGGGGGGGGTTTGAGACGCCATTGCTGCGCTTTCTGAGACAAATGAGCTCCCAGTCACAGAACCCATTCTATATAAGCAGGCTCAGGAGGTTGTGGAAAATTCTGAGGCAAGATTCACATGGCCTATCCCTAGTAGGCCATGTGACCTTCCCTTCAAACCAACCAATCCTAACCAGGCTCTCTGCTTGTTTGAATAAACAGCGGCAAAACTCACATGGCCTAACTAACTCCTATAAGCCATGTGACCTCACCTCAGGCCACTAAACCTAAACAAGTCTCTCTCCGTGCCTTGAAACTACCTCCTGTTGTAATTCCCCCTCCCGGAACAGAATAGAACACCAAGGATAATCCAGGAGTCCAACCAGCCAACTTACTCTAAACTTCTAGATTTGCCGTCTTCATGTATTTGTCCCGATCTGCAACCTATTACCCCGATCATACTGGAATTAATGGTGGTTATTTTTCTTAGGAACCTGTACTGCATTGCACTTGTAATCATCAGATCTCTGGTACAATGTCAGGCTCCTGCAGACTGTCAGTGTAGATGTCTCCCCCCGTACCTCCAATAACAGGCAGTTACTAAATGACCTAAAGAATCAGTGAACTACGAGAATGCTCACCAGTGCCCCCTCATTTCATTGGGGACTACAAACCATCATCTGAACAGGCTGTCCATACTTGTAATCTCTTAATTCACAGAACTCTGAATGAATGTCTGGACTGTGTATATGGGGGGGGGGGGTCAGTTTTCTTAAATCAAAATGTATTAAATCCGCTAACAGAGAGAATTACATAAAACATTAATCTGTGAAAGGGAGGGGCTATAGCTCAGTTTGAATAGCTAATGAGAGGTCATGTGATTAGCAAGTGGGAAGGGCTGGAACTTGGGGCATATTCATTGGTTGGTATTGGTCATGTGATGAGTGGGCGGGGTGAATGGTGACTATATCTGGGTGGAGAGGAGAAGCAGTCTCCCATTTGTGTGTTGGGAGAGGGAGGTGTGTTGTGTAGGGTGATTATACCAACAAACAATGACATTGAAGCTGCTTGTAGGGAAAATCTTGATTGATATGCAGAGATAGAGAAGGATAGAGATGACTTTTATCTCAATATAGGGAGAGAACCAACATGTGTGTCAGTATAGGGAGTGCAAATAGGGAGATGTCTATAGTAGAGACAGAGCTCAGTCCAGGGAAATCCTTCATAAATAGGACTTGGTTGTCTCTTCTGAGCTTCTAGAAATAGGAGAAGATCCAGAAAGTAAAGTGTTCTGTGTAGGGAGCCGCTGATACAAAAGTTGGATTACTTGGAAGGAGATCCTGAAGGAAATGTTACACAATTGTGAATGGAACCTCCACCCAGTGTTATAGAGCTGTATGGGCCATGCGGTGGGGGGTGTCCAGCCTTAAAAATTGAGGTATTAAGGTATAGAAATTACCTCTTGTGCCTTCAGTATAACCTTTATTTAGCATTCTGGTCAATCTGAGTATTTTTTAAAACTGGAATCCAGAAATAAATTAAGTCATTTCTGATCTCATTGGCCTTTTCCATCAGTAAATACAAAGCATCATCCTCATCACACTACAGCCCCATACTCACTGTGGGCTCTTCCCATATAGTGATGGGTTTAGTCCTGAGCTGGGGGGGATGGGCTCATTAGCCCTCTGTGTGCTCCTAATTGCTCCCCTCTACTTCTCACATCTCATTATATTGTGTCCAGCAGCTCCAATAATGTGCAATACACTTGGTGATTCCTTTGGTAAATCATTGCTCCCTTTATAATGTAGTAATTGTACGGGGATAGAAAAATTAAAGAAACTCTGATTAGTGTTTGGTGTTAGAATACATTGGTGTCAGGAATTCCTCCATCACCAATGGATTGAAATGACATGATACAGACACTGGAAGCTTAGTCTAACTCAAGACGTTTCCCCGCCATGTTTAATGACCCCGGCCAATAATAATATATTTATGTTTTAATACTTTGTACCATCAGACACTCCACACTTCAGGGGGACATGTCCAGGTTCTGATATATTAAAGGAACACAGGATTTTATTAGTAATATTATGTACCTCCATCATACTACACACCCAAAAATCTTCATCTGAATCGAGGAGTAGTTTTCTCTGCTCAAGTGAAAGAGCCCTTAATTAGGACAATGTTCCTCCATTCACTAAACCTGATATTGACCGCTGTGGTGTTTTTTTTTATATATATTCCGATAATCTAAGCACAAGAGGTTGTAGATGGCTGTCAATCCAGTGGCCGAGCTTTTCAAAAAGAGACCCAATGCCAGCAACTAAAGGTTGTCCTAGGAACGGGTGTGTTATTTTTGTGTAGCTTGGGCAAATGATGAATAATCGGAACCACTGGATTGTCAACCATGAGATATTCTTCCATCTCTCTAGATGTTAAAACTCCCAGGTCCTGACCTGTGTCAAGAAGGTGGGATAATTGTCTTCTGAACTCCAAAGTGGGATTGCTTTTCGAGGGGGGGGGGGGGGGGGGTGGTATGTAGTCATGTCGCCAAAGTTGGCTTAAAGCTTCAAATTTTTTAACCCTCAGCGTTCAGGATAAGAACCGCTCCCCCTTTATCAGCTTGTCTAATAACTAGATTACCTTGGAGTTTTAAAGATTTAATCGCTCGCTCTGTATTTGTTAAATTATTAGTACATTTTAGAAATATATTCTTTTTTTTTTTTATTTAATCTGACTAGGTCTTCCTATACTAAGATCTGGAACATCTAAACATAACATAATGAAAAGTATTAATACTCAGTCACTGGTAGATGTTGAACACAGCAATTTCAATATCAAATTATTCAATTCAAATAATTGATTACATTTGTATTACCCCCCCCAAGGTCTCTGCTAGGAGGTTCTAAGTAATATTCTAGCAAAAATATACAGATTTTAACTTGTAAACAAGAAGTGTGAGAAATAGGCTTGGTTCCTGAGTGATTAGATTTTGTGTGGACTATTACAGGTACATTTTATTTTCTTCACTGATAAATGGACTAAATGTTAGTTTTATTGGGACTGCTGTGGCCAATAGTCCTGTGAGTGTCAGTAACTAAAACTATTACTTTAATAATATACTGACCAAAATAAACAAACCACGTAACTGCTCACATTACGAATATTTGCATTGTGTAATGCTACGTCAATGTGTTAACATGTTAACATATTTTCCAAATATATCGTTTTAACTACACCAATATCCCTTTTGGATGGAAGGTGTCACATAGGACATTGTAAAATAATAGTTGTAGTATTGCTGTTAAAACATAGTCTATGATATTCAATAAACTAGAGGTGAAGAAGCACAAGAGCGCCACCCGATGCCCAGGGTAGGGAACATCAGAATAGCAAAAGTTACTACACTATGCAGATGGGGGGGACTTGCTGATCTCATAACGTTATTCCATCAATGTATCCAAGGATTCCTCACTCCATTCTGCAACAATGGAATTAAGATCTTTATTTTAATCATTATGTCCATAATATACTTACTATACATGCCTGCTACAGAACAACTGCAAAACCCACTTTTTATATCAAGCAGTTATAGAGCTACAGAAAAAAGTCAGCAGTCTTCTATTTTTTTTTGACGTTCACGTAGGATATAAAGCTACTACAACTCCCAGAGTACATCCAATACATCCGTCTTCTACTCAGTAGGTGACCATATATGATGTTTCAATGATTTCCACCTCCTCCAATATTGAGGGAGATTATCTTTTGATTTAGGAGACATAAGGCAGCACCTGATGAGGCTCCATAATGGACACCATGTACTCAGTTATGTCACATGTATTCCTGGACAGATTCTCTGGAGGCATTTCTGCTTTCCATGGTAGGTGGACATATTTTAAAATGTCCAAAGCAGAACACCTCTGAGAGGCATTGAGGGCCAACATGTCCCAGAACATCTGCCTGGCTTCAATGGAGAATTGTCACCACTTTCCTGACGCTAAGGTCAGATGCTTCTTTATTTGCCACCAAGCAAAGTTCTGATACATGAGGTCATGACCACCTGCTTCTTTCCAGGGGAAGGACCCGGTCATAGCTGTGTATACCATGACACCAAAGGCCCAGATGTCAATGCTCGGGTGCAGCAGCAACTTTTCCCCTTTTGCTGTAGACTGCACAGTTCCGGAGCTGTGTACAGTATAATCCAGGACATAGAGTGCAACAGAGAAAAGTAAAAATTTCTGCGCTGTGCCAACAATAATGCAAAGAAAAAATAATCCCAGCAGCTGACACATGTAGTATAGCCAATTTATAACATGGATCATGGAAAAAAGTGTAGCACCCAGAGATTAAATTTTCAAAATACAGATAACTGTCATAGTATAAAATATTGTTTGAGAATAGAAAATAGTCCACAGAGGATGTTCAGCAGATAAAAAAAAAAAAAATAAACAAAATCTGTAGTGGAGGCCATCATCCCAGTGATCAAGATGTAAAATGATTGTGTCCAGACAGATGAACCGTCACCAACAGTAGAATTTGCACACTCATCGCACTTGTTGGCTGCCGTTACAGCAGCTTAGAGAGCTTCAAACACATGGAAACATCTACAAGTATTGCAGGGAATCATCAATGTAAAATAAGAGAATCTGCTGCGCCAACCAAACAAACAAATAAGAAAACAAGCAGCCAACACCACCAATTAGACTAATTGTGAAAATAAATGTAAGAACGAAAAAGTGTAGCGCTATAATGTGTCAGTCAGCAACACTATAAAGTGTGCTGAGTAACATACCCAGAGTGTATCAAATGTTAAGTCCTGCTAGACCTCATAGGAAAAAACAAAAAACCAGTGGGAAATCTAATATTCAAAAGAAAAACACTACTAGTAACATATCCTATGTATTAAACAGTGTGGATTATATGTGCATCAAAAGGTTAAACCCAAACCCTCAAAACAAAACACAAGCATGTAAGGGTGGGGATAAGTGATAGATCCCTGGGGTTTTGGACAGTTCGTTTAATCAAGCAGAGAAATCCTGGAGCATAGACATAAAACTCATAGTAGCATCCATTCTTATCTCCGATAGATTTTTCCAATATTCAGCCAGGTACAAGAGTAACATAAAATGCCCTTACCGGACGTGGCGGACTCACAGGCCGTTGGCGGTGAGTCATACGAGCTCGAACCGTAAAGCACGGTAAGGCAACAGCTGTTCCTTGTCCACAACAGAAGGATCCTGGGAAGGTCTCCAATCCCGAGCGATCCCCCCGATTCGTCCTCCAACAATCACTTGGGTCTCAGGCAATTTGAGATGGGGAAAATAGGAGAGAAGGCTCCACATAGTGTAAATTCCGGATTATCAGGAAATTTATGGTATAAAAAGTTCCAACAAAAAAAATTCGAATAAAAGCAAAGTTCATACAGACGTATAAAGATGTGTTTAGCGCAGTAGACAGATGGTTTTAGGTAGCGTCCTACACCCGAAGCATTTCGTCTGAAAAGACATCAACTGTTGTAGCGAGCGTCCCCACATACCCAGCAAGGGTGAAGATCCGTTCAGCTCTGCCGCTGCCTACGGCTCCGGTAAGTGGTAGAGGGCACCGGAGTGCGGCGGGAGAGGAAGGCCCCCCCTCCCGCCGCCGATAAAAGTAATCTTGCGGCAAATCCGCTGTAGAGACCACTCTTATTGGAAAGGGGACCGCCAGCCAAAGAAGAGGATACCGGGGTTATGGCAGCTAGTTGCTGCCATTACAAATATATTCCTCTTCAAACTTAGGACATATATCGGCGTGTAGCAGTAAATGTTCATTGGCTCTATACTATAAAATGGGATGTCAGAAACCATGAAATCAGGCCGAGACAGAAGTACAGTTAAATCCCACTTGTTTAATAATAAAAGTAAAAAGAACAAACTTAGTCAAAACATATCCAAAGTTCAGTAACCGGAACAGATAGTCAGCCAAGCCAGAAGTCAGGGATCAATGTAGTGGAACAGCAAGCAGGATCTGGAGCCAGAAGGGATGTCAGCAAAGCACGTCTTTAACAGAATCGCAGGAGATGGTCAACATCATAGAAACTAAGGCAACGGCAGAGATACTCTGGGCTGAACGGCTTAAGTAGGCAGGACTGAAGAGCAGGATATCATCAACAGCTGAGTAACTGTGGAGAGATAGTAGCTGTCAATTAGCTGACAGCTGAGCGGCCAGCTCAGAGAAGGAAGGGCTGAGCCCAGCCCTGACAGATTCCTTCTCTTATATGTTATTTACCCTCCCTATGAAACGCACATCTACACTAACACACACTATTGTTGTTCAAGAGGAATTTCAGAGTTGTTTATTTCACGGAGTCAGCAAACATTCTAGGCTTTCATATAGGTCTTGGAGGACCTTTGTGTTCTTTTTTACATAGAAGAGATTTTCACTGGAAAATAAGTTAATAAAAAGGGGAAAAGGGTAAGGAAAAAAGAATTGAAACAATATCACAATTTACTTATGAATAAACATATTTTATTATGCCCACTCCTCCAGACTGACATCCATCCATCAAGACATTTCGATATTTGCATAACTCCTCCAGTGTTGTCAGTTCAAACGGGAATTTAGACGCTCACTGAACTTCTGGCAGGATCAGCGGGTATTTGTTTCTGTACGGAGAAAATTCAAGAGCCCCAGCCAGTGCACAGGAGGAGTAACTACTCATATGTACAAGTTACATCCCCCATGTACCAGGCAGAGGTCTTGTTCAACCCCTGGGGATAGTCCAGACTTCTTGTTTAAAAAAAAAACCAAAAAACATAAAAATATTGTTAGAGCAAAATATTATTATAAATTCCATATTCATATATAATTTTCTTTAAACTGCACATGGTCAATTCTGAAAGATTTCTTCCTTATAGAATGACTGACTATCCTGCAGTAAATAATTATAAATGTTTAGCATTCCATGTACACATATATCAAGTTACAGACACTGACTGTATAGGTGATTTGTGCAAATTAGAAAACAGCCCTAGAATAGCTCATCTTAGTTAATAAGACAAACAAAAATAGAGACCTAAATCATCCAAAAAGAAGCCATCCTTTACTAGTTTTACTTTTCATGATTGATAAAAATCGAACTTTTAAAAGCAAAATGTTAACAGCCTATCCAACAAGAGTCCTGCTATTACCATTGTAAACTAGAAGACCTTTCATATCAACCTCTTTGATTATAGTGTCACTTTAATACTCCAGGCTGAGCTCCACCACTCTGGGAATGGCTAACAAAAGTTATACAATTGGAATACCTCCCAACCTTCTGAGATGAAGGGAAGGACACACAACACAAAGTATATAGACATAGAATGTGGTTATGCCATGCTTGCAAAAGTTTAGAGGCTGGATGAAAGGTTTAGTACGTTACAACATACTTGGTAGTGAAATAATACAATTGTATAGAGATCTGAACATCAGAAGAGGGACAACTAAAAAGAACAGAGGGATTTTGTTAAAAAAAAAAGAGGGTAATCAGTCTATATGCTTTGGGTGGAGATGCTATGCCTTTAGTTAAAAAAAAGTAAAATTAGTGGTGGATATGGCAGGACAAAGAGTAATGACTACACACTTAGTGCAGAACTGCTAGTGTGACATGGCCCAAATGGTTTGAAGTTGACTACGGCAAAATGCACATAAAACCTAATTAGCTATGAGTTTCCTCAAATAAGTCACATACCTGAGAAAATTGGGCTTATGTGATGTTGTTTCAGATGTTCCATCACTCACCAATTCTTCTTTACCCAACATCTACCTCTGCACCGATATGTAGGGAAAATTTGTCATCAAACATAATTAGTGCCTCTTCCATGTTGTCCTTCTGTGCCTCTGGAGACATCTCAGACTGAGATACAGAAGTATTTGTGGTCAAAGGGGAAGAAGACATTGAGCCGAGATTAGAAGTGATGGAAACTCTGGAGCTCTGTGAAGTGTACAGATATGAAGCCGACAAGTCCTCAGACTGTGCAGAAGAATTATTTTCAGTGGGATCTTCATCCTCTTCTCGTGTAGCTGAATCCACACTTTCTTCTTTCCAGCTTTGACTTGTGAATTTGAGGACTTCGGTACTTTGACTCCTTTTGGAGTAATCAATTGCCAAACATCCTTCGTATCTTAGTGGGGATTTTTCTCCATGCTTCAGGAGGGTTATCCATCTTGAAATTGTTTTGTCATTGAACAAAACATTTGTATCCTTTATCATCAAGGATGGCCATCTGCCATGGAAACTCTCCTGTAAGTAAGCAGTAGATTGTAACACCAAACGCCCACACATCGAGGCTGCCATCTACAGTCAATCCACCGGAAATGGCCAAGTCACGCATCTCTGGGGCCATGTAGGATTGGCTGCCACACCTGGATGTTATCACTGTCCCTCCAACCTTAGCAAGGCCAAAGTCTGTGATCTTGATGCAATGACACTCCTTGTCAAAAACCAAAATATTTTCCGGCTTCAGGTCCATGTGCACAAGTCCTTTCTCCGCCATGAATTCGAGGGCATTGGAGATCTGAACAGCGCATCTCTTCACAGCGTCCTTTGGAATTCCCACCTAAAAAGTAAATAAATAAGATCAAAATACGATAGATAATAAATACAGTAGGGAGAATATAAAGAGACGTTCAGAATAAATATCCAGAAACAGGTAAAGTGTATGTTTAGCCATACTTTTTTTTTAGGTTTAGACTAGAGATTAATTATTTGTCATGTGTATGTATTTGGCATATGTGTAGGTATCTGCCTGACTTTTAGCTTGTAGTTTTCAATGAACTACCATGGCGCTGTGAGCACTGTGGTGGTCATTCATTCTTCCTGTCAGCATGTATCGGCTCCCTCGTACGAGGAAGCAGAAACACCGACAGGTCTGCAGGAGGCCTGCATGGCATCAGAGATCTGCTGATCACTGGTGAAATGCTTTCCAGGCTAATAAATGCAGATTTTTTTAACCTTCAAAAAATCTGCATTCATATTTTTTTCTGAAAAGGTGAACTTATCCTTTAACTCCTCATACTGTAATTCTATCCAAAACTAAAAGAAACAAATTCAGCCATACATATATCTTAATGTACTTACATGTGGTATAATCAAAGAGAACAGATCACCAACAGGCGCCAGTTCTTGGGCAAAGACGAAGTTGTACGTGGTTTTGCAGATAAAGTCACAGCATCCGATGTTGGGATGAGACGAAAGAAAGGATGAAACACTGAACTCCCGGAGGAAAGACTCCTGACTGTTTCTGCTTCTATCCATAAACTTCAGAGCCACAGTTTGACCTGTGAAAAAAAAAAAAAAAGAATTTAACTTAAATCAAGAATTGGAAATATTTAGCTGATAATTTTTAAATGTTCACTCTCAAAATCTCAAGAATTATAATAAGA
>JBBGZY010002306.1:135000-405929 GCA_037952925.1 Lithobates clamitans
AATGGACGGAATTTCAATGTTTGGCAACATTTGTAGATCTATCTTTTTCTATATCGGATAGGTGATCGTATAGCCGATCTTTAAGGTGGCGTGTGGTGCGACCTACGTATTGGATGTGACAAATGTCACATGTAATTAGATAAACCAAAAGTCGGGTATTACAATTGATAAATGACGATATGTCAAAGGTTTTACCATTAGTGCAGGATCGTACTTGTTTGCCTTTTTTGACGTAGTGACAACAGTTGCTAGTGAGGTAGGATCACTGAGCCAGTGTAATTGAAATAACCATACACGTGTGCTATTGCTGTAAAAGTGTTAAATTGGGGACAGTGAAATTAGCCGAAAAGAGGTTAGGCAGTCCATAAAGTACATATGGCATGGGTTTAGTCAGGTCCTCAGAGGTAATGAATTGACATTGGTAATAATGGTGTTGTCTTCCTTATTGCCAGCTTAGTAATCAGTTCATGGATCGTAATTCATTATAGCATACACATAATGCAATCACTGGATATTACTAAGTATTGAGAACATGGCCCTTGATGTAGATTGTGGTGCTGAGTAGCAAGACTCAGAGCCCCATGAATCAGGGTACAGGCATATAGCCAAGTTCATCAAGTGTATGTTATAATAAGGTTTATCCATACATTACCAACCGATTGTAGAGGGGTCTATGCCCAGTCCTTTCCAGTGTGGCTGGCAACGTGACCAAGATATCCATGGTAACAGTGGGAATTCAAAACAGACTATAGCAACCACGTTGCATCTCTATGGCCAGTGTATTAGGCTCATAGCTGTGTCGTTCCGCCGCCGACCTTACCGGTCTTGTGGGTAGTTGCAGCCGTTGGTGCTCACTGTAACGGGCGTCCTGTCTCTCTCAGCTGTTCAACTCCCTTTTAGCCGTAAAGCGTGGCAGCGCTGTTGACGTCAACACGTTTTGCTGATGCTAGTTGCGTAGCTTCATCTCGGATGTTGATTAATGTGTAGACCACACTCCCTTTTTTTTTTTTTTTTGCAGTGTTCTCGTATGATCGCACCCAATCAGAAGTATAGATTAACAGGGAACAGTGTCTCTGTCTGGACAAGGATTACTTTGAGGGATTCACGCATTTAGATCAATGCACCTCTTAAATAGCCAGGAGAGAATTGATTAACAATAAAGCAATTCCTCGTGTTTCAATTACGGAGGACATGCCTTTTATAGGACTTAATGTGTAAAGGGTATAGCACACAGTGGGGAATGATAATATGTACAGGAGGAAAGAAGAGGGGAAGAATAGAAGGTTAGGACAGTGTCACACAACAGGGGAGGGACAAGTGGAAAACCAAACACCCATGGATGAGGGAACAATAAAAAATGTTATATTCAGTCTAACAATCTATCATAAATTATGCATCAATTGATAACAAGATACATTGGGTAAATTTATTAGATAGGAAATATTAGTACACCCCTGGCCATGTAAAAGTAGTCATCCACAATTCCTAAGTCTCCAGGAAGACCTGTAGGTTTAGTTACTTATTATGGCATTGAAGATAGTGTCTAGATACAGAGTGCTTGGGGAAACCATTCTTTATATTGGTAATGTGTTAATTTAAACACACAGAAAGGGGTCGCATAGTTCTTCCAACGTATTGAAGCCCACATGGGCAACAAAGTAAGTAAACGACCCCCTCTGTGGAACACGTGATTAAAGGTTCAATGGTATGTTCGCAGGCCGTACTGGTGGAAACAAAGATTTTGGTGCGTCTATGCAAGCAATCACTATACAAACAGACCCGGCATCTTCTGCACTGATAAAAACCCGTTAAATTTTCGAAAAAACCTTTCTTGATGGTAGGAGGGTTGAAGATATTAGGTGCCAAACTACCTTTGAGTGAGGGCGCGCCTCTGTAAATCACCTGGGGCTTGTCTGGTAATACTGCACTTAGCACAGGATCACTGTTCAAAATGTGCCAGTGTTTGTTGATACATTTTTTTGATGCTACCATGTTGGACTGAATAGGTAATAATTGGGACAAGGGAAGTCCTATCATCCCGAGGCAATTTAGCTGTTTCTTTAGGGAGAACTTCACTGTCCATGGCCTTAACCTCTTCGAGTGTACTTTTCAAAGTATTACTGGCATATCCCTTCTCTAAAAACCATCCCATTAGGATGTCAGCCTGTATTAAAAACTGGTCAGCATTGGTGCAGTTATGTTTGATCCTCATGAACTGACTTTTTGGCACCGATATGAGCCAGGATGTATGGTGACAACTGGCAGTTGGAATATAAGAATTCCTATCAGTGTCCTTAAAGTGAGTGGAAGTTATAAATTGTGATATTTTTCAATAGTCAGATCCAGAAAGTTAATACTGGATAGACTGGCATCCAAGCTCAAACGGATCCCCCTAGTGTTAATATTGAGGTGTTCCATGAAGGCTTCCAGATCTTCTCGACTTCCATCCCATAGGAGGAGGATGTCATCAATGTACCTTACCCACAGCTTGAGCTGGGGTTTCTGGCAAACATGGACGACATTCTCCTCCCACATAGCCATGAAGAAAGCTAGTGGGTGTGAGGACAGGGGTTTATAACGATGCTAGGGTCAAAGAATATAACGAAGAAAGAATAAAAAGATTTTTTAAAAGACAAGGAATTACAAAGTTTATTGGTAATAATACATACATAAAAAAACACATGAGAATTGATTTACACTTTAGAATAAATATATATACTGCATGTGACCCAAGATGTTGTAGAATAGGCCAGATGGAGGTGGCCGTCGAAATAGGGGCTCGATTTCCTACATGTTTCGCCAAGACATTGGCTTCCTCAGGGAACAAGAGCTCAAAAATGTAAAAAGGGTCTGTATATGAGGATATAAAGAACATCATGTGAACAAAAACGTTTAACAATGCAGTATTTGGTATATACTCAAGAAAATCAAAATTGTGGCTAGGTAGTCATGCAACAAGGCGGCCCCACTGGTACCGGTAACGCAAACGTACCTGGAGCGCCGACTCCCAGAGAGGGGCCGCGGGGGGCGTCACCACAAGGGAATAACGGGCAGGCCGTGCCGTATAATTGTACCTGCAGGGGGCGCACAGTAAACCTGGCAGAGGAATGTATTGAAAATATGTGAGTAGATATTGTGTTTTAGCAAATAGGAGACTAAAGATGATGCAGTTATGCATCGCTTGCATAAGGCGAAGAAATATATATATATCTAAGTTATAAAAAAGTATAAAAACTCACAATTTGCTTTAAAAACAATGAATTGCAGTGGACAAGAGGTGCCTGAAGATGGATGCACACAAACAGCAGAGCAATTAGCGGAATCAGCAATCAATTAGAAAAAATGGCCTAGATGGAAGAATGAGTTGCTATTGAGGTGGAGTTTAATAAGCATTATAAACTAGGCAAGAAAAAAAAAAAAAAAGCAACAGTGAACTTACATGGTAAGGTAACCTGCCAGATAGAGATTTCGGATTGATGCAATCAATGCATAAGATGTATTGGAAAAAAAAACAATTACATTGTGTCCTAGGGAAAATTGAATATGAGGGGGAGAGTGAGGACGACATCGACTGTATTAAGAGGAATAATGGAACTGCTGAGGGGATAGGAAACAGATTTACCTGGTAAGCCACAGAGCAAAGGATGTGGTTTTAAGGAAAACGATGTTATGGGTTGCTCAGAGGATGGATAATGAGTCCCAAATAGCTCCTATAAGGAATGATTAAGGGCTCAATGAGTAGTGAAATAGGGACAAAATTATGCTGAATGTCCTCAGGAAAAAAGAAATTACCTTGTTGCTGTGTGTGGAGTGTATAAAGGCACGTCCGTCGTCCAGCAGAGGGGCTGGGGGACTGGCCGGTTACTTATGCGCCCCCCACACCTGATCAAATCATGATCAGGTGTGCGGATGCAAGTGAAGGGTGCCCGCGCATGCGCACAGGGCGGTGCCACGGAACATCAAGTTCCGACATGCACCGCGTGCGCATGGTCAGAGCAGGCGGGCCGCTTGGCGAATGGGAGGGTGGGACGCCAAGGAATGGGAGATAGCAAGGCGTCACCACCTCCCATCAGCCGATGGAGGGGAGGGGACCAGAGAGTCTGAGTGTGACGCGGGCACCCAGGGCAGACAGGATAGGTCTGCCCCGGGCGTCCGTACAGGCACGGACAGCACTGGTGATGCACCTCCCGAGGGGGGAAGCCAGCGACACGTCTCCCCACCAGGACGTAGGGGGACCAGGAAGAGGGTGCGATCCGGCAATGGGGCACACCAAGTGCAAGACTAGAAGTGGGCAGAGACACAGGGTGGAGGGGCATGGCCTCCACTACTCAGGCCATCCACAGGGGTCCATGGGGACAATGAGAGATGCCTGTGTGTCGGCACACAATATCACGCCACAAAGTGTATAGCAGACATAAAGAACAACATAGTCCAAGTTGTACAAAAAAAGTTGAAAAAAGACAATCTTATATAACACGAACAAAAACTCAAAAAGAACGAATGAGTCAAAAGGGTATGTCAATACAGGTAGCAATATCAAAACTTCACATATCAATGAAAAAAAATTATACAAAATTAAACAAAATTAACTGTGTAAAAATAAAAATATTGATATGACGGGAAGTACAGTGATAGCAAATGACAAAGGTCAAGATGGTAAAAAGTGCCATATAGGAGCTGAAAAGGGGAACCACAAGTAGAGCCATGGCAGAAATCCAGAAAAGCTAGGAAAAGGGGAAAACAAGGAAAGAAGACAGTGAAGGGGTGGAAAAGGATACGGGAAGATGGGGACAAGGAGGGGGAAGGGACAAAGAGAATAAAAGCTATAAGCGGCGCAGTCTGAAGGGTGGGCATAGAAGATAGAAATGCGCACTATAATTATAGATATGGCTCTTAAGAGTACATCTATTAGAGAAAAGGTTTGAAACTGATATGTTCATTAAGTCCCGGAAACTTGGTGGCATTCAATGTATGAATCCATTTTGTTTCAAGTCGTAGTAATTTGTTGTCTATGCTTCCGCCTCTGACATGTGAGGGGACATGTTCGAGTGCGGAAAACACAATGACATAAGGATCAAAATTGTGCTGGGCAGCAATGTGCCGATTGATGGCAGTGGTAGTGGTATTTTTGTGTAATGGTTTGATATGATCGCGAATGCGAATCTGAAACGGACGCTTAGTTTTGCCGACATAGTATGAGCCACATTGGCATTGGGCCAGATAGACGACTCCTACAGTGGTGCAGGTGACTCGGTGTCTATTGGTATGAATGTTTCCGTTGGGCAAGTTCACCACTTGAGAGTTAGTGACAAAAGCACAAATGTCACATCGGCCACATTGGTATGTGCCCGTGGCAGTGGGCCTGAGGGCAATGTCAGTAGTATGGTGACTAGTAGTGAGTCGATCGCGAAGTGAGGGGGATCGACGGTATGTGATGTCAGGATGTGTATTCACATATTTGGCGATTTATAGGATCTGATGTTAGTAAGGGCCAAAATTGCTTGAGAATGTGCTTAATTTGGATGTGTTGGTTTGAAAATTGGGTGATGAGTCTTAACGGTTGTCTAGTATCTGATGATTTGTCGGAAAAAACAAGGTCCTTTCTGTTTAGTTTTTTTGCCTTATTGAAGGCTTTTTTCAAAAGGGAATGACTGTAGCCTCTATCGTGGAGTCTATTATACAATTCATATGCTGCCTTGAGGAAATCTTCCTCTCGGGTGCAATTGCGCTTAATCCTTAGATATTGGCTAAACGGGATGCTTCTAAGGAGAGGCCTGGGATGGGCGCTGTGAGCATGCAATATCGTGTTGCCCGAAGAAGGTTTACGATAGAGGGCGGTGTAAATTTGACCATTAGACTGCAAGCCAATCAGGAGGTCCAAGAAATGGATCTGCGATTGGCTGCACTCCATGGTGAACCTAAGATTGAACGTGTTCAGAGTAAGGTATTGAACAAAGAGGACCAGTTCCTCTTTGGTACCCGACCAGAACAACAGTATGTCGTCTATATACCTGTACCAGGACACCTGGACAGGTAAGGATTGGAATAGACCGGATCAAATAGTTCCCTCTCCCACCCCCCCAGGTAAAGGTTGGCATAGGCTGGGGCACACTTAGTCCCCATAGCCACACCTTGTACCTGGAGGTAGTGGGAGGAGCCAAACATAAAGTAGTTCCGTGTAAGTATGAACCTCAATAATTCAAGGACAAAGTCCCCGTATGTGTCAAATTTGGGGCCTCTTTCCCGAAGTAATTTTCTGATCACTGAAATGCCTCTATTGTGTGGAATGGTGTTATATAGACTTTCCACATCTAGGGCTACTAGCCATGTGTTTTCAGGTAAGGTTTGATTTTCAAGAAGCCGAAGGAGATGAATAGTATCCTTAATGTATGAAGGCAGGGCAACTACGTGGGGTGCCAGATATTTGTCGACCAATGCACTGGCGGATTCAGTGAGACATTGTCGTCCGGACACGATTGGACGGCCCGGGGGGTGATCGAGAGATTTATGGAGTTTAGGAAGCGAATAAAAGGTAGGAGTTGTAGGTTCTTTGACACTGAGAAACTTCCATGTGTTGGAATCTATAGTGCCCTTTTGGTAGGCTTCGAATATCAATTGTTGATATTCGGATATATAGTGGTCGATAAGTGATTTAGAGATGGGTCTGTACCAATCTCGATTGTTAAGGATGTCAAGACACATTTGTTCATAAAAGGGCACATCCATCACCACCACGTTGCCACCCTTGTCGGCTGGCTTAATGATCAGTTCGGGATGATTTTGAAGGGATTTGATGGCTTTGGTGAGAGCCGGAGTTAGATTGGGAGAGTGAGGGGAATTAGAATTTAGCCCTTCAATGGTGGTAGTAACCTGTTGTACGAAGGCCCAAATATTGGGGTTTGTGGATAGGTTGGGGAAATTAGTGGATTTAGGTTTAAAGGAAGTAGGAGGGGGGAAGGAGACACCAAGGGCGGCGGCCCCAGAATCAGGGAAGTCCGGAAAGTCGTCGCCGTCAGTGTCGCCCTCCTCCCAAAGTGACATCAGCTCCTCAAGAGCTTGTATTTCAGCCAAAGTGGGGGTTTGTTGAGAGGGCCTTGTTTCTTGGGGAAGTGCAGTGGTAGAAGAAGATTTGTCGTAGATCACTTTGTAAAGCAGTCTGCGTGCAAAAAGATGGATGTCTTTGATAAAGGCAAATTTGTCGAAATCGTTGGATGGACAGAATGTGAGGCCAAGTTGGAGTACGTGGATCTGATCCATGTTTAATGGAATAGATGATAAGTTAATTACATCAGGGGTGGATGATCTTCGTGGATCACCGGGGTTTGTGTTTGTGGGTTGGGGGTTAGACTCAGGAGGGAGTCCTGGCACTGTCCTAAAAAAATAGGTGCAAGTTTAGGGTCCACAGGTAAAGAATTAGCTGGGAACATGGAAGTGATGGTGGGTTCACTTACCCTCCGAGTGACAGTGTGTGTTTGAGAGTGAAGGGGTGCCGATGTGGCCGTAGGTGCCTTGGTGTTGGATGATTTTGGTATCGCTGACGACTTAGATTGTGCTTTAGTGAAAGGGGTGGGTCCAAGCGTGCGGTGTAGTGATTCCGAGGACGTGGCCGATAAATCGCCTTTTCTTCTTTTCGACCAAGTTGTTCTTGTGTCAGGTCTTGATATACAGTGGACGTGCTAGATGAGAAGGAAGCAGACATGGTATTAGAAGCATGATTGTTAGAGGTAGGTATATTGGAGGTGAAGGGCTTATTTCTAGGTTTGGTTTCCTTGGTGTTATCCCAATTGTAGGCATAGCCATTTTCATGGGCCGCTAGATCTCTAAGGAATTTGCTTTCTTGGTCGTTAATTGTTGTAAGTGTGTATTCCTCCAGGTGAGCTCGCAGGGTTTTATCCCGTTTGCTATACCTGGGAGAAGACATACCTTGGGCATGGTCAGTGTACCAACGGTTGATTGCAACATCGAGTTGTGCCAACTCGGTGGTGTATTCATTACAAAGCATGGAAAGCATGTTGAGGGAGCATGACAAAAGGTTGCTCTCCCAAGACGCCCTCAATGTATCATTAATTTTTTTGATGTTCGGGAATAATTGTATTCTTAATCCCCAAGGGATAATTTTGTGTTCAGCATACTTTTCAAAATAAATTTTGTGCCAGTAAATTCTGACTTTCTTTTCCAAAAGGCGTTGTAGTCTGATGAATGCCCTGTCCAGTTCAGCGTCACTAATAGTAGAAACATTTTGGGATGCCTGGATGCGCGTCATAAGGCCCTCCCAGGCCTCTCCACAGAAGTCTGCCATGGCTGTACCCTATGGATCCCTGAACAGCACTGAGGATACAAACAAACGATAAGGATATAAATTTGTCACAGTGGTTTTAGCAAAATATATATTTCTTCGCCTTATGCAAGCGATGCATAACTGCATCATCTTTAGTCTCCTATTTGCTAAAACACAATATCTACTCACATATTTTCAATACATTCCTCTGCCAGGTTTACTGTGCGCCCCCTGCAGGTACAATTATACGGCACGGCCTGCCTGTTATTCCCTTGTGGTGACGCCCCCCGTGGCCCCTCTCTGGGAGTCGGCGCTCCAGGTACGTTTGCGTTACCGGTACCAGTGGGGCCGCCTTGTTGCATGACTACCTAGCCACAATTTTGATTTTCTTGAGTATATACTAAATACTGCATTGTTAAACGTTTTTGTTCACATGATGTTCTTTATATCCTCATATACAGACCCTTTTTACATTTTTGAGCTCTTGTTCCCTGAGGAAGCCAATGTCTTGGCGAAACATGTAGGAAATCGAGCCCCTATTTCGACGGCCACCTCCATCTGGCCTATTCTACAACATCTTGGGTCACATGCAGTATATATATTTATTCTAAAGTGTAAATCAATTCTCACGTGTTTTTTTATGTATGTATTATTACCAATAAACTTTGTAATTCCTTGTCTTTTAAAAAATCTTTTTATTCTTTCTTCGTTATATTCTTTGACCCTAGCACCGTTATAATCCCCTGTCCTCACACCCACTAGCTTTTTTGATTACTTCGGGGATGAGGTGCTGTATCCCATGGTACCATCTAGCCACCATTACATTTATTGAATAGCCATGAAGAGTTTGGCCAAACTGGGGGCATATTTAGCCCCCATTGCCACACCTCTATCCTGGCAAAAGAAAACCTGGTCAAAACAAAAATAATTATGTGTAGCTGCAAACTGCGGGAGCTCCACGAGAAAACAAATTTGCTCCTCAACAAGACCAGAGTCTCGTCTGAGATAAAATTCCATGGCCCATAGGCCCAGATCATGAGGTGTAATAGTATACAATAATGCCATGTCGGCTGTTACTAACCATGTGTTGTCAGTATGGTTATAATTGGACAACAAATGTATCACCTGATGTGAATCTTTGAGATATGATGCCATCTTAGAAACTAAAGGTTGAAGAAAAAAGTCAATATACTTGCCCACCTGGGATGTAAGGGAATCTATCCCACTGATGATAGAACGTCACGTGGGGGGGGGGGTGGCGCAAGTTAGGTGCTTGTGAATCTTGGGCAAATAATAAATGATAGGCGTATGTAATGATTTTTACTGTATTGGTATTGGAATTGTGTGGAGAAGGGTAGAGCAGGGAAATTCTAGCACGACCAGATGTCTTATTAAAGGCTGAGTTTTAGAGTAACCCCTCGAAGTCGTTCACGTAGGGCAGCTGATTGTGTATAGAAATCCCCATCACGTGCGCAGTTACGGCGCAGTCGCAAGTACTGCGCATATGGGATACTGTGCACGAGAGGTTTAGGATGGGCACTTGTGGCGTGCAACCGGGTGTTGCCAGCTGTAGGTTTATGGTAGAGATTGGTCCCCAATGACCCATCAGGATTCTTGACAATCAACAGATCATGAAATGGGATCTGTGTGCTGTCAAAACTCACCATGAAACGTAGGTTCATGGTGTTAATATTGATAGCTTCGGCAAATTGCTTTAATAGAGATGGTGAGCCAGTCCAGACCACAAACAGGTCGTCGATGAATCTGAACCGGCAGAGAACCGACTCTATGAAAGGTGAAAACTTGTCATCCAAAAAAATATGTCTCTCTCCCAGGCTCCAAGGAACAAGCTTGCATATGATGGAGCACATGATGTGCCCATTGCCGCGCCTTGTGTTTGCAGATATTGTTGGTCCTCAAATATGAAAAAATTATCCGTAAGGATGAAGGTTAAATGTTGTAAAATAAATTCATTTCGGGGCCAAGACTCCCTTCTCGTGGGGGATGCTCAAGTACAAGGGCTCGACATCAATAGCCACGAGAAGGGAGTCGCGAGGGACCTGGATTCCCTCAATGTGTCTGAGAAGGTCAGATTTGTTGCGGATATATGATGGTAAAACAGATACATGAGGTAGTAAGAAGCCATCTACAAATTTGCTGGCATTGTCGGTCAAAGACCCGATGCCAGAGACAATGGGTCTTCCCGGTGGCTGGTAGAGATTTTTATGTCTTTTGGGCAATGTGTAAAAGGTGGGGGTGTGTGGATGTTTGGGGACCTAATAATTGAGAGTGTCCTTATCAATCAGGCCTTGCCAGAAGGCCCCTGTACAAAGTTCTCTGAATTCATTGACAAAAACCATAATACTGGTGAGTGGGATGGGTTGATACCAAGTAGGGTTATCCAGTACTTTAATGGCACATTATCTGGTATTGGGTATGTGACATTATCACTATATTGACACCTTAGTCTGATGGTTTAATGATAATATCACAATGTTTTTGTAAATGTTGCAGGGCTCGCTGTAGGTCAAATTTGGTGGAAATTCCTGCCAGGTCTTACTCTTGAAGTCTTTAATTGATTGATGGAAAAAGGCCCAGATGGCTGGGCAGGTCATCAAATCTGGAAAATTACATGACTTGGGTTTGAATTTGTCTGGAGCTATGGAGGGTGTGGGCAAAAGGGAGGTAGATATAACTGTGGTCTCAGGGGGTGCATCTGTCGATTCTAATTGTGAATTCGACATGTCACCTGTGGCACCCTCGTCATATGGTAACATTAAGTCGCGTAAAGCGCGAAATTCCTCCATTGTAAAATGTCTGGTGCGTTTCGTAAGTTTACGTTCTAAGTTAGTATTTTGACGATTTTGGTCAAATAGAAACTTGTACGTTGGGTTCTGTGCAAATAAATACAGGTCTTTGATGGTTTCAATGATGTGTATGGGGTCAAGGGGGCAAAACCCTAAACCAAGGTGTAAAACAGATAATTCTTTAATTCGTTTTTTTCTGACCGCACTTCCCCAATTAGGACTGTGTTCTGATTGACACCATTATTATATTACATTGAGTGTTGTACTATATTACTATCTTTATAGATACTGGATGTTGTCTCCAAACATTTTGACACCCCATAGTGTGCATATTCTATGCAATTAATGCCAGACTTACTTTACCCTTCTGATCTATACATACCTGTATCGATCTAAGTGGGATCTGATCTCTGGGCCCCTTATTCCAATACCCTTATGGTCAAGGTAAATATGAACCCCTGTCACCTCTGCACGCTGTCTTGCTGCACCTTTTAGGTTCACTTAGGTGCATCCCAAAAGAGGGAAAAAAAGTGTGCAACAGTTATCACATTCACATTTCTCACGGTTTGTTTTCAAATTCAGCTCTCTAATGCACACATTTTGGTCCATAATTGTCCCTTTCTTGGTATAGGGATTCATATTATCTTCACTCTTCTCTCTCTTTCTTTTTTCCCCCTTTTCTCTTCCCTCACCACTATCCCCCTTTTCCATTATCTTTTGCCTTTTCTTATCTTATTTCTTACATTGTTCTCATTTCCCCTTCTCTCTCTTTTTTCTTTCCTCCTTTCTTTTTTTTCCTTCTCTGACCACTTCACCCCCTTCTTCCACTTGTTTGGTTTCCTACTTGGCTATTTCTGCTTGGTTCTCTTTTCACACTTCACTGTTTATTACTTATTTTTTCACTATGGCCCCTGCTTTCCTTCACATCCGCACACAAATTTTTTTTATGACATTGGGCATTTACCTGATGTTACACAATTTTTATACCATCTCATCCAGACGCCAGCTACTTGATGACTATATATGTCCTTCCCAATTGCCACGGGAGACCTTGCTGGGTTGCTTTGTGCCTTGCATATACCGAAGCATGGGTAAGCAGCCCTACATATTTATCATACCTTTTTTCACCCCTCTCCCCACTTCATGATTTTGTAACATCCCCCATATGGAATTTCTATATATTATTGTATCTCTATTTCATCCGTAGATGTATTTCCTGATGAAGTGGCAAACCCGCAAAACTAGTTGAAATACCATGTCATCTGTAATGCTTTTTTTAGTATCCCTTGTTGTTTTTGTATCTTGTATTAAAAAATTTTGTAAATTTGTATATCTGTCTTGTATTAACGATGCCTATTTTATTTACATATACCAAGATAGTCCACCTGCCTTCTTTTCTTTGGTGACTCTGGGGTGGGACCCTCACTCCCAATTATCCTTTCTTAAATCTAATTGGATGATGGTACATTCTATAGATCTGCATACAATTTTTATATTGTTCTGTGAGGCAACCTTGTTCCATGTTTCTGGAGGATTAACCTCCTGAAAATCATTTTGCCTGTCAACATACTGTTTATATGTTTCATCATCAAGCATGGTCACCTGCCATGGAAACTCTTCTGTGAGTAGGCAGTAGATGATGACACCAAACACCCACACGTCAAGGCTGCCATCTACAACCAGTCCATCTGAAATGGCCATGTAGGATTTGCTTCCACACCTTGCTCTAATCACTGTCCCTGTGACCTTAGTGAGGCCAAAGTCCGTGATCCTAACACAATAGCAGTCCTGGTCAAACATCAGAGCATTTTCTGGCTTGAGGTCCATGTGTACAAGTCCTTTCTCCAATATGAATTCCAGAACAATGGAGATCTGCACAGCACACCTTTTTACTGCGTCATCTGGAATTCCCACCTAGAACAAGTTCAAAAACATAATAGATGTTAAATACAATAGGGGAGAATATAAGGATAAATAAAGATTCAGTTGAAGCATATATGTATGGCCATAAAGTAGTGTATTTATTTATTTATTTTAGGCTATGGATAGATTTTATTGTTGAAGGTGTCACCCCAGGATAATTTGCTTTGTCTTAATTACATTGGTTACCAAGACATTTAAAGGAAGTGATGGGAAATTTATATATTTGTTTTAACTTTTTTTTTTTTTTTTTTTAAGGATTAAATAAAGAAATGGTCATACCTAAAACTTAATGTACTTAAGTTTGGAAAGATCATGGAGAACAGATCTCCAACAGATGCCAGTTCTTGGGGAAAGACAAAGTAGTCAATGGTGAAGCAGAAGAAGCCAAAACATTGGATGATATTTTTGTGAGGAGACAGTAAGTATGAAATACTGAATTCATGGAGAAAAGACTACTGACTGGTTCTGTCCTTATCCATGAATTTCATTGCCATTCTTTCACCTGTGAAAAAAATGAAATAACTTAGATGAAAAACTAGAAATGTTCAATTGGTAATTTCTGTATGTTTTTAACTTGACAATATCCAACATTTTTATAAGATATGCTCCTCCCAGATTGTGAATGTATGATGCACCTTTAAAGCTAAACTTCAGCCTTACCAGCACTCACCTGTACAGAAACTTATCCAGATAGAGCCCATGTCATTTGCTGACTAGAGGACATCCAGCATCATTAGCATGGTATCATGCCCCTTCCTTTTATTCATTGGACTCAACATTACATGTGATCAATATCAATATTTCATTTTGATATTTGCATAACTCTGAGAGACCTAAGCATCGGGCTGTCTTAAAATATTCATGTTGGAAAAATGATTTAAACAACATTTTCTATTTATAGAGATGTAATAAAATTATGTATTGGGCAATATTTGCTCAATGCATTTACCTGCTATTCTTTATTACGAGTGTTGCACAGTGATTCTACTATAATGCTCCTTTTTATTTTAGAATTAGTCTACAATTAGCGACCTCTTGGAAAAAGCCTTTATCTTGCATATCGAATTTACATCCATATACATATTCATAGAGGATACTGAAATGGCGGCTGGATTAATTCACTCACCTGTTTCCTTGTCCATCACCAAGAATACATTTCCATATCCACCTTTTCCAAGCTCCTCCTCAATGAGGAAGTACTCTTCAAAGCCTATCTGCTGTAGTCCTTGTGCATAGGAGACCATTTTATCCAGAAGACCTTCCACATTATGGTCAGCAGAGGCCATAGTGTCCTGGAGAGCAAAACATTAAAACTTGTTACATTAATAAGCAAAAAAAAAACTTTGAAAAGAAACTTTAGAAATGTGTCAAATATGAATACTGTTACCTGCAGTTATAAAACTATAAAAACAAAATGCCTAATAGACCTCCATATCTACACGTATAAGATTTGAGAATACATGTTGGACACTAAATAGAGATTGAACACAACAGAAATGTATTTAGTACAGTGAAAGGACCTTAAGCAAGTACCAAAAACAAGACATATATTACATAAATAGCAGGATATATCCAATAGCTTCCAGTTCAATTGTGTGTGTGTGTGTGTGTGTGGGGGGGCTCTCAAGAACTGGGTCAAAAGACTAATTTTATCTTTGTTACATTCCTTTCCTAAAGGACACTTCAACATGTGGTGTATCTGCTGCCAGAAGCAGCTCGGTGACCTTTATATTTCTGGCAGACACTGCGGACACTTCTACCTACCTAGAATTAAATTAAGGACCCTTGTTGGATAAACAGAGGGAAAAATCCCTTAACTGGTGCAAGCTCCCCCTGTCGGCGGTAGGGAGAGGGAACTTAAAAATGATCTGGGCCCCACAATTGCTGGATATTTCTCAGAACTCCCCTATGTGTATCTCTAACAAATGGTTTAAAAGTGTGGATACCCAGATGTGGGATCTCATCTGGAAGCGGAAAGGAGCTAGAATCAGTTTAAATACCCTACAATATAGTAATGATAGAGGGGGCCTGGTGGTACCACATGCCAAACTATATTTTGTGGCCTCCCAAATGCAGCAGATCACGGGATGGGGAAGAGATGATGCCTTAGATGATCCTATTGTATGATTAGTAACCTGGGCCAATCCAGATTTGAAACCCGGCTCTCATTTGGAAATGGACCTTCCCAGCCTGCCACGGTGGGTCTCCTTAGAAAAGTGTGGGAGGGGGCCGAGAGGCACTGAGGTTAGAGGGCCCCCTGGGATTCACCCCTCTGTGGAACAATCCAAGATACCCAGAACTTAATAAACTGGAGTGATCCTCCCTATGGAAACGCAAGGGGATATGTTTTTTTCCACAGATATATGCAGGGAATGTATTGAAATCTTTTGCACAACTTTGCTCAGAATTTACACTCCCCACTAGATGTTTTTATCAATATCTCCAACTCTGACATGCTTTGCAGGCTCAGGGACAGATCACCTCCCTGACTGCGACTTCACCCCCGCACCTAACGGAGCTACTTCAAGCGAAAGCCAGGAAGGGGCAGATTTAAAAAATTTACTCAGTACTGTTGTCTTCCACCCAGGACCATGCCTCGTTGAAATGTAGAGCTAAATGGGTCAAGGACAAGGACATTAGTGAGATTGAATGGTGATCAATGGGACATGGCATTGGCATCAATCCCTATGGTTTCTATTTCGGCCTCCCATAGGCTATTGCAACTGTTTATTCTGCATAGAACCGGACGCCAATGACACTATACATGGGGCCTGAGGGATTCACCCCATGTCCAAAATGTAAAACACAGCAAGGTAATTTCATTCATATGCTGGGGCGATGTCCAAAGCTCAACAGGTATCCGGCTGAGGTCACACAGAATATCTCCCGGCTGGCGCAGGTACTGGTGCCCTCCACCCCTCTGTTATTTCTATTGGGAGCGATTGATGAGGAGATTTATCAGTGGTAAATGTACATTATGATTACTAGACTACTATACCTAGCTAGAAAGCTTATAGCTAGACATTGGATGGCACCTACTGTACCTACAGGGAAACAATGGATTGTATATAAACTCACTCCTGATTAGGGAACAACTGGCCTATCGTCATAGGAATGCCGTGACCAAATTTGAAACTGTCTGGCAGCCATGGCTGGCTGATCCAGCTCTCGCCCCCCCCCACAGCTAGTAATGGAGAGACTATTGCAACTCTAAAATTGTGAAAAGTAAATGGAGAGGAGGGGTTGGGGGAGAAGAGAGGAGGGAACAGTTAAATGTTTCAGTTTTTTTATGTTAAATACTTGGTTTAGCAAAATCTGTTAGCAAAAAGAAAGAAAGAAAGAAAAAAGACTGTCCAGATTTTTTAAGGTTGTTCAACCAAGGGCTAAAAGTTTCGTTTTTAACAGTTATGTAATGGTGCATTGCAACATATATGGTCACATTTGAAGATATGTATAGTATGTTTTTGACAAATTGTTACTGTATTTGGCCCTGTCAATGTTTGCTATATACCTGTATGATTATTTGATGCACCAACAAATAAAAAAGTTTTGGTTAAAAAAAAATGTTTGAAAGAACTGCTTTCGATGGGATCCTCATCCTTTTTTGGGGTTTCTTCTTTCCAGATTTCACCCATGTATTTTAGGACTTCCACACTCTGACTTCTTTTAGTAGAGTCAATGGCCAACAGATCAATGAACATCCTTCGTATCCCAGTGGAAACTTCTCTCCATGCTTCAGGAGGATTATCCACCTCAAAATTCTTATGCCAGACAACAAAACTTTTAAATTCTTCATCGTCAGGGAGGGTGTCCTGCCATGGAAACTCCCCCGTGAGCAGAACGTAGATGGCGACACCAAACGCCCACACATCAAGGCTGCCATCTACAGCCTGTCCATCTGGAGGGGCAATTTCATACATCTCTGGAGCTCTGTAGGGTTTGCTGCCACACTTGGATCTAATCACTGTCCCTGTGACCTTAGCCAGGCCAAAGTCTGTTAGATTAATGGAATGGCACTCCTGATCAAACACTAAAACATTGTCTGGCTTCACATCGAGGTGTACTAGTCCTTTCTCCACTATGAATTCCACAACATTGAAGATCTGAACAACACTTGTCTTTACCACATCTTCTGGAATTCCCACCTAAAAAGAGAAAATAAAATAACTAAGACGTCTGTTAACAAAAAAATACTTTAGATGTTAAATACAATAGAGAGAATATAAGAAGAAATTCAGAATATGTATCCAGAAACAGTTAAGGAATAGTATGGTTATACATATACCTTAAGTTTTAGACTAGAGATGGATTATATTGCCATATGTACAGTATGTATATACCTGCCCCATATCCACTTTCATCAACTGTCCCGGGGACCACCATCATTCAGACAAAGTGATGGAGTTGTCAGAACAAAAGGTAAGTGTAAATCCTCCAACAGGGACACCTGTACTAATGTCAACTAACAGAGCTTCCTCTCACTTCCTGTTGCAATCTCTGGCACAGAAATTGAAGGGAAATTTCTCCAAAAGGACTGGAATGAGGTTTAACTGTTAACTCCTCATACTTTATGGCCAAATATGTTTTTCCAAGTTTTGTATAGTTATATCTTAACATACTTACATATGGCACAATCAGAGAGAACAGATCACCAAGAGATGCCAGTTCCTGGGTAAAGACAAAGCATTTGAAGGTGGTGAAGATGATCTCACAGCATGTCTATGCAGCTGGACTCCAATGATTGTAAAAGACACTGTGTACTCGGAAGTGACCTACTGGTAGTCCACTCTCTACTCCCACTCCTACACAGTCATATTCTTGACCATCCCTGGTCTCTGCAGATGTTGAAGTACCAGAACAGCTTCCAGGTAAAATATAATATCCAACTTGACAATCAAATCCAATATTTGGTCATTTTGGGCTTTACCGATAGCTTTCATAAAAATGAGTCCTCTGCTGCCCCCAGAAGCCTGTGGCATTCGGTGGGAGTTCTGGAGGTACTTAACAAGGATTCAAAACTTTTACCGATGATGTCATGGGCAATGCTTTTCATTCTCTTCTATATATCATTGTTGACTTGCATAAAAGAAATACAGTATGGAAAAAGTTGTGCATGTGCTTTAAAGTATTTACTTGTTTTGCTTTTTGAAGAAGCAGTTGATGGCATTATGAATTGATTCACCTTTTCGATGTCATTAAAGTTTACGTTTAAATATTTAGGGTCCATAAAATATAAAAACCTGGCCACATCCTCAACCTCCTGATTTATAGTTCCAAAATGTTAGGCTGCGTTCACACCTAAGCAGAGGGAGTTTAGAAAAATGGAGAAGCTGCAACTGCCCCACCCCCGCACACAGCTGTCCACTCCCCCGCCCACATCTGTGCAGCTGTCCGGTACTCAGGGGGATAAGGGTCAGATCACACCAGGCTTGCACATGAATCACAGGATTACGCTGCCATTTATATCTTCAATAAAGCCACATAGCTGAGAAAATGTGGCCACATGTGATGTTGTTTCAGACATGTTATCATTCACCAATTCTTGTTTACCCATTGTCTACCTCTGCACCAAATATGTAAGGAGAATTCATCATCAAACATAATTAGTGCCTCTGATATGTTGTCCTCCTGTGTCTCTGGCTCATCGACTCAATCAACTCAGTCTGAGATCCAGAAGTGTTTGTGTTCAAAAGGGAAGAAGACATGGAGCCGAGAAACACAGCTCTGTGACATGTTAAGGCGAGAAGCCAATGATCCCTCAGACTGTAGAGACAAATTCCTTTCAATGAGATCTACTTTCTAGCTTTCACTTGTGTATTTAAGGACTTTGGTACTTTGACTTCTTTTGGTGTAATCAGTTGCCTAAAGCTCAATAAACATCCTTTTGGATCCAAGTGGGAAGCTTTCTCCATGCTTCAGGAAGGGTTATCCATCTTGAAATTTCTTTGCCAGTCAACCAAAGGTTTATATCCTTCATCATCAAGGATGGCCATCTGCCATGAAAACTCCTCTGTAAGTAGGCCGCAAATGATGACCCCAAACGCCCACACATTGAGGATGTCATCTACAACCAGTCCACCTGAAATGGTCACGTCATGCATTTTTGGGGCCATGTAGGATTTGCTGCAACACCTGGATGTTATCACTGTCCCTCTGACCTTAGCAAGGCCAAAATCTGTGATCTTCACACACTGGCATTCCTTGTCAAATACCAAAACATTTTCTGTCTTCAAATCCATGTGTACAAGTCCTTTCTCTGCTATGAATTTGAGGGCACATCTCTTTATCACGTCTTCTGGAATTCCGACCTAAAAAAATAAATAAAATAAAATAAAAATACAATTGATGTTAAAAAAACAGTAGAGCAGATATAAGGAGAATTTCAGAATACTTATCCAGAAACAGGTGTATAGCTATAACGTATTTAGTTTTAGACTAGAGATGAATTCTTATGTGTATGTATGGTGACCTATGTTGAATCAAAGTGATTGAAAATTCAAAATGTTAAAGTTGTCAGGACAAAAGGTGAGTGTGAATCTTCCAACATGGACACCTGCACTAATCTAACTAACCTCCAGTTCATCAGGATTAGGCGGAATTGTGATCGAATGGAGGACTATTTACAACAGACAGATATCCTGATAGGTTTATAGACAAGGGCTATAAAAGAAATGTACTGGAGAACACACGTTCAAAAGTGGCTAACATGGACAGGGAATTAATCCTGAGTAACAAAGTAAGAAAGCACAATCAGGATAATAGCATACCGTTCATCACGGGATTCAACACACAATACAAAAAATTAGAGGATATCATAAAGAAAAATTGGTCGATTATTAGCAGTGACCCACAATTAAGTAAGGTACTACCCCGGAAACCAACATTCGTATACAGAAAAGCAAGAAGGATTAGAGACAAATTAGTAAAAAATGTGCCAGACCCCCCCAAAGATTTCTCAACACTTTTTAACCAGAGGGGTTTTTTTAGGTGTGGGAAATGTAAAGCTTGTAGATCCACTAACAAGAATGATAGGAAAATCACAAGCTTTATGTCAAACACCAAGGAGCAAGCATATAAAATAGATAAGTTGATAACATGCTGCAGTACTCATGTTACATACGTACTGGAGTGCAGTTGTGGATTACAGTACGTGGGCAGAACTAGAGCCCTATCAGTAAGAATAGGTGAACATGTCAGAAACATCAAAAAAGGATTCAAACATCACAGCGTATCAAAACATTTCAGAGAGGTACATGATAGAAATCCCCAATATTTGAAATTTTATGGAATAGACAGAGTAGTACGTAATTGGAGAAACACCAATATGAAAAGGGAAGTTTCAAAGAATGAAACCCACTGGATATTTAGATTGGACACGATGAGGCCACAGGGGTTAAACGTGGAAATTGATGTAAATTGCTTTTTAGAAGATTACTGAAATGTAATTGCTGTAATGTTGAGGGTTTAAGCATATATTTTATATACATACATATTTTTTCATTTATTTTTATTTTTATTTTTATTTTTTTATTTTTATTCATTTTTAGTTTATTTTTATTTTTATTTTGTACATTTTATTTTATTTTATTTTTCTATTATATTATTATTTCTTTATTTTTGTTTTATTAGCTTTATTTCCTTTTTATTTTTTCCATTTTTTTATTTTTATTTTTAGCAGTTTAAAAAACCTTTTCTTGGTAACAAGATGTCTTTAAATACTGACCATAGGTTAGAGACTAATTTTAATAAAGGGTAGGGGTGCATAGGTATTCCGCTGAAATAAAGTAATGTGGAAGATTTTGGTGTTCCATATTGTAAATCGAGCAACAATTGATGCGTAATAACATGTACAAAGACGTTTTAAATGTCACATAACCCAAGGGCCAAGTATTTAATATTATGTGAAAGCCTCTCCAACAGATACGGATGGGGTAGTTGTAAATATATTCATACATTTCTAGTATATTAGGGACCAGACCGGAACAATGACATACGAAGATAGAGCAGGGAAAAGGGTATGCGCAACACACAACTACAGGAATGGGCTAATGCCCACAGATAAAATGGCGCCAAGTGGGAGGAAGTCCTACTAGAGAGCATGGTAAGGGAATGCCCATAGTTAAGATGGCGGCATGGGTACTTCCGCCCATGTTTAATATAAATAGAACAGGAACCAACCAAATGGCAGCTTCCTGATGACGCAAATTGCGAAACGCGTAGAGGCTGCTGGGAAATATACACCCACGTGATCAATTACGAACGTGATTGGTGAGAACGCGAACGGGTACGAGGGGAGGAACGGAGGTCGCACAGCACACAATAGGCGAACTAGGTTGCTATACCTACCCGTCCCTAACTGTTGGAATAGCTTTGTGCCGGCTCGAGGGCACATATAAATGTGAGTGCACAGTTTTTATTTGTTTTTTACAATAAACAGTATAAACGGTATTGCGCGATGATCGTTTTTATTCATGTTTTATGAGGAACAATAAGGTCCAATTATATCTGTTGAAGTTCCCTTTGAGTGGAGTGGTTATCCCCATGAATGAACCAAAGGTGTAGTTTTAAAGGAATATCTGGTGAGTGGCCAATCTCACAGGTGGAGGTGGAGCACTAAGTAACTAGCACATTGAATTAGCACAAGAGCATGCCAATCACGGCAATTGACAGAAGATTTGAATACATCACTGGGAGACTTTGCCACATATGTGACACACATCATTGAACTATTGAATTTTTGGATTTTTTTGATATAATTTTTGGATTTTTTTGATATAATTTTTGATATAATTTTCTAAAGTAATGATTCTATATGGATTCATGTTGTATATGGAATAAGTTTGCACTTTATAGATAGGATATAAGCGTATTTAGATGGGAGCAGCGCATTCACACACACAGCACCTGCACTAATGTCAACTGAGAGAGTTTCCTCCCACTTCCTGTTGCATCTCCGGGAGAGGAAGGGAATTCTTTTCACAAAAGGACTGACAGTTGTTTTACCCTCTTTACATCTCAAACTGTAACTTTATCCAAAACTAAGAAACAAATGCAGCCACATGTATATCTAAATGTATTACAATTGGTAGAATCAGAGAGCACAGATCACCAACAGGAGCCAGTTCTTGGGCAAACACAAAGTTGTAAGTGGTTTTGGAGATATCACAGCATCCGATGATGTTGGGATGAGACGAAAGAATGAAATGCTGAAATCGCAGAGGAAAGACTCCTGACTGGTTCTATTTGTATCCATGAACTTCAAAGCTATTCTTTAACCACTTGCTTACTGGGCACTTAACCCCCCCTCCTGTCCAGACCAATTTTCAGCTTTTAGCGCTGTCGCTATTTGAATGACAATTGTGCGGTCATACAACACTGTACACAGATGAAATTTTTATCATTTTTTTCCCCACAAATACAGCTTTCTTTTGGTGGTATTTGATCACCTCTGCGGTTTTTATTTTCTGTTAAATTTGAAAGACCATTTTTTTTATTTTTTTTTTATTTTATATATTTTTTTTATATTTTGTTATAAAATTTTGCAAACAGGTAATTTTTCTCCTTCATTGATGTACGCTGATGAGGTGGCAGTGATGGGCACAGATGGGTGGCAGTGATTGGTGGCAATAATGGGCACAGATTGCTTACACTGGCAGCACTGCTAGGTGGTACTGATTGGCACTACTGGTGGGCATTGATAGGTGGCACTTGTGGGCATTCATAGGGGGCACTGGCAGATGGCAATGACAGATGGCACTGGCAGGCTCAGATAAGGCATATGTGCCTCCTTCCGCACTTTAAAACAATTAAGTAAATGAGAAAAACATATAAATTATATCAGGAAAAAGCAGCAACTCTCATGTGTGATATAAATAGAAGCATAAATTTAAAAAACGCTCACGCATTACCTTTAGAACAGCATAATATTCATGAACATATCAGCATATATATTTGCAATATTAGAGTCTTTATTGGAGAAACAACATGGACATCCAATGTAACAGTCTTGTGTAGTAGGAAAAAGGTGCAGGACCAGGGTAGTGAAAGGATAGAGGCGTCACACGCCTAAGTTTCAAATCAGAGTTCATAGATGCACTGCACACATTCCAGATCCCATGTGCTGTTAACACCACGTGTGGCCGTCACCAAAGAAAAATGCATGCTTACCAGATTTCTCAGACCTGTAAAAAGGTCAACAGTGCCTGTGGCTGATTACCCTGCCAGGGCCTTTGGACTGCAGTCAATTCGGCACACGGTGGTCCTGTGGGTGCTCACTCCTGTCCTCTCGCTTCAAATGTCCACGAATATCCCACTCGAAAAAAAGATGCTCCACATAGTATAAAAATCCAACAATTTTATTCAAAATTGGTAGATTAAAAAAGAGAGAACATCTCTCTAATACAGAAAAATAATATACCTAATATACCGACCGGTACAAGTAAAACGCGATCACCCACGCTTCCGGGACTTTGTATGTCGCGATGACATCAGCACGTTGTCCGCTCTACTAGTTTTGTCACAGATTGACGTCGTCCTGGGGCAAGGGGGCGACGTGCTGTGTCATTGCTTTATATGTGTACACAAAACAGACCAAGCCTCGTTTTGACTTCTGAGGGCTTGGTGAAAAAAACAAGCCTCATTTTAGCCATACAGGGCAAGCATTCCTAATGAGAATAGGCTGGACACCTCTAGTATTATACCTTTTGTTTAAATCTATACCCTTTGGCAGGTTACACTAATATTCATGGTAAATACCAAGCATAAAGTTCAGATTAAATTAATTCAAAATTGAAAAAATTTATAAATAAAAAACATTAGGCACCAAATATGGACAGCATTGGAAATCCATCCACGGATACTCCAATGTTGCCCTCTATGGGCCAACCCACAAGTTGCACCCATAGACTACTTTAACATTTTAAAACAGGAAAAATACATTGGAAACCAGAAGTTTGGAAGGTCAGACAGTAGACACCCTGCCAATGACTCCACATAAAAACCACCTAACACCAAGTGAGATGGCCAATACAGAATAATACTATAAATTTAAAAAAAAATATTGACTACTCAGCAATATGGGATTGTCGTTTAAAACAAACTCTCATATAAAACAAGTCACGATCAATTAAACTAAAAACGAATAAGTCCAGCTAGTTTGTCATCCATATTTTACTTTACTATCCTGCCTATTATCATGTGGTAGCATATCTAACCGGGGTCCAAGTTAGTCTTAAAGGTGTACAAACTAGCACATAAATTTTGCATAATGATTACATTAATGCGAACAGTCATTCCATGTATTTACAGAAAAAAATATGGTAACATTTTAAGCGTTATCTACAAAAATGTTAATTTCTACATCTAAAGGGGAGAAACATCCCACTTTATAGATCCATTTCATCTCAAGTTGTGAGATCCTCCTTACTAATGAACCCCCCCCTCCATGGTGGGGTGTTTCTAATCAATACCAAGAAAAATCTTGTTTTTAGGGTCTTTGTTGTGTGCCAAAGCATAATGCTTTGAAACAGAATGCTTCAAGAAGCCCTTCCTGATGTTATTGATATGCTCATTAAGTCTTACTTGTAATGCCCACTTGGTCCTGCCCACATGAAGTCCGCAAGGACATTGTAACAAATGGACCACACCCGTAGTAAAGCAGGTGATGTAGGGTTTTATTTTGAAAATATCCAAAGAGCTAGTAGCTGTAAAATCTCTACTGTGTCTATGTCGACAGCCATTAATGGCACACACTTGGCATTTTCTACATTGATAAAAAACAACCAAATTCTGAAAAAAGGAAGTGGGTTTAGATGGTGGAAGCAATACACTAGGGGCAATCTTGTTCTTAAGCAAAGGGACCCCTCTAAATACTACCTGTGGCTTTAAAGGGTAAGGAGGATCCAGGTATCCTATCATTACACAGAATATGCCAATGTTTCTGGATAAGCTTCTTTATTCTCCAGTGCTGTGTTGAATAGCTAGTGATAAAAAGGTACGAAGGGCTCCCTAGATCCCTCTGCAGCTTCCCCAATTGGTCGAGTTCTAAGCAGCAAGCCCCTATCGGTCTGCTGGACCAGATTGGCTATCTCATTAAGGGAGTTAGCTTCGTATTCTTTATTGATAAATCTTTTGGTCAGTATCTTTGCTTATTCTTTAAATTCCTCAACCCTAGTACAATTCTGTCTCAACCTAGTATATTGACCCTGGGGACGCAATTCAGTCACATTTTAAGGGGGTAGTTGTCCTGGGGAATATAAGCATTCCTATCTGTGGGTTTAAACAAGGTTGACGTAATCAACCCATCAAACTTCTTACACCTAGGCCCCTTTGCAAAGTGCACAGAGTACACTTCATAATCACGTCTTGTGGTCCTATATGGATTGTTTACCAAATTTTGACCGGAACTGGACGAACAGAATCTTGCAATGTGGCCAAGATAAGATAAAACATCTCTTAACAAAATGCTATGTACAAAACAATTGAAGAATGTGAGATGGCTTTTTCTGGATTAGTAGTTTTTACTTGCGGCTTACAAAATATAGGGACAATTTTTAAAGAGCTCTTAACTTCCAGGGATTGATTCTTGTTGGTACATACCTTAGGTGTGGAGGATGTCCCCCTGAATTCAGACATACCCAAATCCGTTGCCTCTATCTGACTGGGCAACTGAAGTCATATGGCCGTGTCATCTTTGTGTGATGATCACGGTACAGATCTTCCCATACTTTAGGCTTTAACCTTTCTTAAAAACACATCTTCCTCATCCAATCCCAATCATGAATATCCTAGGGCCCATATTTAACCCATTCTTATGGATGCTTGGACTCTGACCTGATATCCCAACCTTTTATAGGTTCATCCTCCAGAAGTTGTGATTGGGTGGACAGGTACCGCCCCTGTCACCGTTGCTGCTTTTCACTACTTGTCAGAACAATATTTTCCCTGTTTGTGACGATAGTCCTTCAAATCAGCCTAGAGATTTTCCCGAACTCTTTAGTTCAGTCTCCCCCGTGGACTTTTCAGAAGTAGTCTAAAAAAATGGCTTAAAGTAGGGTTATTGTTATCTCAAGAATGATTAGCACAAACTTGGATAACAAAAGAAAATATGCATGCTTGGAGTACAGAATTATTTAATTGCATTTGTAAGCACTACCTTGCTCTTTTGTTAAGATTACAGGTAACCCCAGGAGTTTTCCTCATTACTTGAGGTCTCTTTCAGATCCCCTCTTGTGTTGTGGTGGCCTACTTCGTCTTTTTAAGCTCTATGCTCCCTCTTTAAGTGACAGTGTTGGTGGCAGTTGAAGCAAACCAGTTTCCCTGTTGCACCCCAGTTTGCATTGTAGCTTGCCTGGATGTCCAGCAGCTCTTTGGCAAATTGAATGGGATCTGTCCTTGGATGGGGGATAACCCTCAGGAATCCTTTCATCTCAGAGGGAGTCCACGGTACGTGATGTGTCCTCTTTCCCGTGGATCTCCCACTGTTGTCATAAACCACTTGTTCTCTTACAGGATAGATAGATATGTCATCTGAAAAAGATATCAGTTGTGGGTTGGTCTTTTGGGATTCTGTCACAGAATCCCAATAAGACTGGGGAACATTGTTGCTGCATGGTGGGGGCACTTTATCCAACTGCAGAGTGCCCTAAAGGGTGGCATTAACAGTCCCATGGTACACAGGTGTGCCCACATTGGGTGATATCCTTTCACCATTAGAGTGACACCACACAGGTCCTTGCTGTGGGGTGCTAGTTACTTGGGGTATAAAGGTACATAGGCCATACGTGTACTCTGTAGCAAACTTGCCCCTATTGCTTACAGCAGTGGAATTGCTAGTTAACTGCCATCTAGGTGGGAATGCTGGCTCACAGCCAGTAAATGGGGGATTACTATATTTGGGAGGTTCTTCTGTCATAGGGGAAGACTTTTCTCTCTTGATTCCAGCATTCCCTTCCCCTGACTTTTTCCTTTTTGTGTCAATGCTTCACAGGAAGAGGTTTTTCTGTGATTCATTGGGAAAATTAAATGGGTTGTTAAACTTGGCAGAAAGTTGTGGCTTCCCCTTTTTTCATCTGCTGATAGATGACAATTCCTATCACTTTCTGAGTATCTTGCCAACAAGGACAGGGCAATTGTATAAGGCCCCAATCCTGACAATTCCTCATCGTCCCCCTGTTCATCACTGTCACTAATCTGGGGATGTGGGTCTAGTGGCTGCTCCTGCTTGTCCCTACTCCTCAGCATCATTTGGTGTGTTTTCTCCTTAACTCCCACCTTAAAAATATTCACATCAGTTCTATGCATGGATTCTACCATCCATGCACTCCATGCATCTCTTTCATTTGTTTGCGTCATCTTCCCGCGGTGATTGTACCACAGGGCTTCCCAAGCTTTTGGCTTAAAAGTACCTCTTTTAGAAAACTTTTTCCCAGTCCAGCGATCCCAATCTTGAATATATTTTATAACCCTAGGCCCATATTTATCTATCACCTCTTCCTTCAGGGTCAAGTGGTAGGGTTCCCCACGGTTAGACACCCTCTTTGAAGCGATTACCCATCCTTTACGGACAATGGACCTTGAACTGATTCCCCAACCTTTTTACAGGTTGCCTTTACTCCAGAGGTAGCTACTCTCTGGCCAAGAATTGGGTTGACAGGTACCGCCCCTGTCACAATAGCTGCTTTTTTTTTCACTACTTGCCAGAACAATATTTTCCCTGTCCTGGCTATAGTCCTTCAAAAAATTAGCCTGGAGATTTCCCAAACTAAATAATAGTTCAATCGCCCCATGGACTTTTCTGACGTATTCTAAAAGAAAATGCTTAATGAAGGACTATTACTTCTGTTATCTCAAGATTGATTAGCACAAACTTGGATAATCAGGACCCTATGCATGCTTGTAGTACAGGAGTCAGTTAACTGATGCACACCTAATTGCAATATGATTTGTAGCAGTTACAATATAGCCAGTGCTTACAGATCTAATTATAAAGCTTACAATCCCCAGTTAGTAGTTTACACAGAAAGATAGATTCATACACATCAAAATCATTCAGTGTGACCTAGGCCCACAGGTGCATTTCTGTCTCAAAGATTGGGAAGCGTCTTGACCTAGACTCATGCAAGGGTCAACCAGAAGCGCTTGTTGGCAAAAAGGCCCAGATCCTAATTCTTTTCACTGCCTTCAAGCTTCCAGTCAGAGCCCATATCATTCATGCTGACACCCTCCTGCAATTTTGGCCCAACCAAGCAGGATGTCTTGTCATACACTCTCAGTACAATTTTATTTCACTTATACTGTTCATATCAGTCTCCTGAAAGTATTAGTACAGATATATATATAATGTGTGTTGCACAGAAGTAATAACAGAAAAAGCCTTCTAAGATACTTGCAGGGAAAGTCACATAATAATTAAAGGATAAGTTCACCTTTTAAGAAAAAAAAAATAGTACTTTTTTTTTTTACTTGCAAAAAAAAGTGCATTTATATTTTTTTTTCTTAGGATCATCAGATCTCTGGTACAATGTCAGGCTCATGCAGATTGTCAGTGTAAAACTGCCTGTATTGGAGGTACGGGGAGACATTTCATTCCAGGAAGAATCGATGAACTACAAGGATGCCCACCAGCGCCCCCCTCATATTGCATTGGGAACTACAAGCCGTCATCTGAAAAGGCTTTCCATACTTGTAGTCTATTCATTCACAGTACTCTGGCTGGGCCATGTATATGGGAGGAGGGGGAGCATTTTTCTTAGATTAAGATTTTATAAATCATCCGAGAGAGTGAGTGACATAAAAGGGTTAATCTGTGAAAGGGAGGAGCTATAGCTCAGTATGAATAGCTAATAAGAAAGGTCATGTGATTAGTAGGTGGGAAGGGCTGGAGCACATTCATACTTTTGTACCATCAGACACTCCAATTTGGGGCACATGTCCAGGTTCTGATCTATTGAAAGTACACAGGATTTTATTATAACTATTATGGACCTTCATCATACTACACACACCCAAATATATTCATCTAAATAGAGTAGTAGTCTGTCCCAATCATGTGAAAGAGTCCTTACCTAGGACAATATTCATCCAGTCTCCAAAACTGATATAGTAAATTAAATGGTAAGGAATGCAGCATTATATTCACCATTCTCATTTTTTCCCCTGACTATCAATGTACAGCCCAGGGGTATAGAATATACCTAGTACATACATGTCTGTGTTCAGTACAAACCAGGGCATGGAGTATACACAATGCAGAACAGTGGAAGGCAGGCTTTCCCATTCATATACTGTATATATCACCCAAAAAGTTCATCATGATCTGTAAAGCTCAACCTATTTAAAAAAAAATCCCTTACAGAAACAATGGTTATCCAACACCCAGAGCGGGTGTGGGGAAACCTTTAGGCTTGTTAGGTAGGAACCAATAAGTCTTCCCATCACATGTAGAATATATGCAATGTATCTCTTTCCATTGTGTGTCTTTGGAAATCAACCAGCATTCTGGCAAATTATCAAAAGAGCCTCAAATTCTCCAATACAGACCCAGGTAACAACCACAAAACATACACACTCTAACCTTCCACCAGATGTCAAGGATGCACACCCATGGTAACCTAATACCTGGAGCAAGATCCTTGATTGGAGGTGAAAAGCTTATTATAAAGAATATAAAACCAAATGCCAAAGTTATTACAGCCTGCAATACCACTGGCCACAGATAGAGGCCCTCACCCAAATCTATCTGGCTGGACACACACAGGAAGATATAAATCTTGCATACAATCTGAGGAATCTCAAATGTGTGGGATTTACTTGGCTCCTCCCACAGCCCTTAGAGTGCATCCAACTATTCTGTGAGATAGAATGCTTACATTATTACTTCTCTCGCTGTCCACACAACACAGATCCCTGTCTGACCATACAGACACTGCCTGTTATCACACACCACTTGCACATTCAGGGAGTGGTACTGCTTGTGATTATGAAACTCAACTTCTCTTTACCTGGGGGCCCTAATTGCAGCATGGGTACAATCAGTGGCCCCCAGGATCAGAGGACATTCAGCAGGCTGGTAGAAGGCCTCCTTCACATCATTCCACTCATCTTCAGTTTGTGGAAAGTGGAAAAACCTGTGACACAAGGGCAAGAATGGAATTAATGACCTGCATACACACCCTGGACACAGTTGATTAGCTGATCCCAAGTATAGTGCAAGTGGTTTTGGAAACTGCCACGCCACAAGATGTAAAGGGAAACCAGCAACTTCACCATACCTGGTACTGTGTGGCTTCAGGCTGTAGATGGTGCACATTTCTCCTCTGAACCCATACATGTTCATAATTACTTCTCCCTTCAAGCGGAATTTTAGAATAGATATCAGAGTCCTGCATGTTTTCCAAATAGGCTTGAGATGTGAAGTGACACGTGGTTGATGGAAGGCAACAGCAGCATAGGCTTCTTCCTCCAGTACTTTATCTGCAAAGGCTCCTGTTACTATAGTGACCCCTAGCACCATGACATCCTTATAAATCAGAGGATTCAGAGCCTAAACATCGTTATGCTGCACCACTTCTATTCACAGGTTCTCGTGAAGTTCACAGATAGGAAGTGAAAATGTGCACTCGGGCAATAAGTATGGCCATGACACGGTTGTGCACATGTGTACTGCAGACCATTGCTCCTATAAGTGGAGTAATATCAGGCTAAAAGTAAAAAAAAAAATTGGGTACATAGCAGACATTAGTGTCATTCTCAAATCTACAGGCTTTCTCCTTAAAGGGTTCACATACACAAACATCTGGCAGCTGTTCTCACCCCCCTTCTCTCTCAAAAATGAGCAACATTTTCCCCTTTTCCTTGACTTAGTAAAGCCCCAACTAAACTAGAGACTGGATAAGGACTACATGCTTGTCAGTTCTTTATTTCCATCTGTGTCCTTGTGAGGTCAAAGTTGGTAGGTTGTGGGCAATGCAAGGCATGAGCTGCTTTCCATAATTACTAATGTGTGAATACATAAGTCCATGTAAAGTATTGGGCTATCAGCTTAGTTCGGGTGGCATATCCAACCTCGGTTATGTGACTTCTGGGGATCAGCAGCTGATGGACCTCTGGCTCCCTCTCCTGTCAGCTCCCAAGAATTATTCCTCGCAAGGCAGATGCTATGTAAGGTGCAACATGATGATCCTGGTAGCTTCAACCCTGGGGAAGCAGATAAACCATATCTTATGACTAAATATGGTCTCCACAATTTCTTAGCTTCTCTGCATGTTCTTTGTTGTACCTGAGCTACTGCTTGTCCTGGAGGTGTCCAATTGCAGTCATCAGCCACGTCAGCTGTGGGTAACCTGCATTCCATGGAAAAGAAAACAAAACAGATACTTGTCTTGATTTACTGGGACCTTAGTGCCCACCAAACAGGTTTATGTGTCAGGTCTATTTACAAACGTGGTCATATCTGTAGCTAGGGAATGCTCTTGTAAATCTTTCAATAAAAATGTAAATTTTCATTCTGCTAAGTCACCATTAACTGTCTATATGTTATTTCCACTTCATGTTCACATGTGCAGGAAATGGTGCCACAAAAGATCAACATTAAATGTGCCAGCTAACAAAACCCAAAACTTTACCAACAAGCCAACCTTAGTGTATTTGTCTGATCTTGAACTCTCAGAATAGTCCGGTCTGCCTGAGGATGTCGGTGTTGTGACACAACCCTGGGCAACCTGTTTTAGCACTCAGGATGTACTGCCTGGCATCACATAGAGCTTAGACATTGTTTTCAGAACCTCAAGCAGTACTACTCACTCAATTTGCTTTGCCTGGGGGCCTGATTATGGCATAGGTGCAATCAATGGCCCCAGGATACCAAGGAACTGATTTTGTCAATGGCCATCGTCAAGTCCATTCACTTGTCTGCAGTTTGTGGAAAACGGATATATTTTTGCTCAAGTTCAAGAATGGCATCAATGATGTGCAATAAACACTCTGGACACAGTTGTTTGACTTAGGCCACAGATAATGCCAGAGGGAGTTTGGTAGTGTTGTGGAAAATTTTATATTAATATATTGTCATAAGTCTCCCAGTGTGTGTTCAATCACAGCCCACTCTAATAGCTGACTGGGGCAGACCAACGCTGGTTGAGATCCGTTTGGTAGTGAAAAGCTCTTTGGGGATCTAGAGAAATGTTTGTGGAGTGGGGACATGTCCGCCAGCTAAGGGCCCCTGTGTGATGCACAGAACGATCGTCTGGTGGGGGTGTGTTCGCTCTGCAAAGACATTGTCGGTTTAACGAGTGTGCTCTCATGTTGCCCCTGTGTGCCTGATCAACACATTTGTGGCCCAATGAGTGTACGCCTGCCAATAATCTCTCGTCCACAAAGACAGTAGAATAATCCAGGTATACATTGTTCTCTGGAACAATGTATAATAGGGATTTCTATCAACGGAAATACAAGAGTCTTTTGGGTTCTGGTTGGAGACAGGGTTAATGTTTGTAGCCATGTGGCTTCTAAAAACATACATGCGCCCTGTCTCTGCTCAGACACACCCATGAGACTCCTGTAGTCATTGTTCATTGGTTGTTGCATTTTCCTGTGGTGTTAAATCCTTATATGGTTATTGATATCCTGGGAGGTCACAAGCTTTGTAAGAGGTGTTATTGGCTGTTGGAGGCCGAACCCTCGAGCTGTGGGATCTCCTATTGATATGCTAATAAAGTGACTCACGCAGACAGCTGGGGCTGGCTAGCGGTGTGTTTTTGGAACTGGAACGATTAGGTTGTCTTTTGTCTAGATGGGGATCACACCAGAGGATGGATACGATCAAAAGGTGAGATGCACTTAAATCATTAGACGAAATTGTTATTAACAGGAGATTTGGCTGTGTGCTTTGCGTACAACCAAATTTCGCTAACAGTAGGAGCCACATTCCAAGATGTTGTGGGTATCTAGCAACCTCCCCATCCCTGGAACTGTATGGCTCTGGGCAGTAGATGGTGCAATCTTGTCCTCCTGAGGCTTTATATAAAATCTACAATGGATATCAGAATCCTGCATGCTTTCTAATAAAGCACAATGTGAGAAGTGCTGTGGTTGGTCAAGGCGGGGCAGAGGAGCAACAGTGTGGACCTCTTCTGTCTCATCTGACAGGGCTCCTGATACCAGGAAAATCCCTGCCAGCACAATGTCCTCATAGCTATAAGGATCCAGCTCCTGGTGAATGCAGCGGCACAAAAATGCAATAAGCACAGCAATTTACATATCCTGTTATGTGAAATGGGTGAATTTTTTTTTTTTTTTTTTTTTCCGCTTCCTTGTGCTTGGCTTATCTATTGGAGCAATGTTTTTTTTGTGGTACAGTCTTGCACATTGAATGCCAATGAATTATTATATACAAGGGCATGACATATATTTTTTTAGTTGAGGTTTCACAGAGACAACTGTTCTTTATCAATATGATAAAGAACATGATGAACTCTGAGCATTTTTGTTATGATCCAATACAGATAGTTGTCTTCTACCAACCATGTCATCACCTGAACAATCAACTGGAAATTCATTCTTGAGCTTATGCCCTCCCTCAATGATTTTGTACCCAGGGCTGGTGCTACCACAAGGCAAACTAGGCAGCCGCCTAGGGCGCCCTGTTGTCTAGGGTGCCCTGTTGTCTAGGGCTCCCGGCCACTGGTGTTCCTTCTGATGTGATTCTACATTTGAATGCAGCAATGATGCTGTGGAGTCCACTACAGAGTTTGACCTCCTTCGACCTTCATAGTTAAGCACAGGCAGTCTAAATGCTCTATTCTCTTGAGGTTTTGCAGTTGACATTGTTCTCCTTTATACTCTTGAATAAAAATACTGACCAGTTAAGTTTTTATTAATGTATTCTAATCCAAAACAATGTATTTTGTGCAGAGGGCTAAACGTTAAACTTGAGGGTTTAAGCAAGAGAGGGCAAGAGTAAGCGAGAGAGGGAGGGGCAAGAGAGAGAAGGAGAAGGAGAGGGTGAGAGAGATGTGACAGTGTGTCAGGCTGAGAGGGACTTGAAAAACTGTGGAGTTAAAAATCCCTTACAGGGACTCACCCCATCCCCTTTATATTACCCATTACCCCCCCATACAAACTCAACTGCTTTGACAATGCTCTAAATGCATTTGGTCCTGCCAATAAAGCTTAATTGAATTGAGAAGGTGAAAGCGAGAAGGTGAGAGAGTGCAAGAGAGAAGGTGAGAGCAAGGGTCGTTGCTACCAATAGGCAAACTAGGGCGCCCGGCCACTGGTGTTCCTTCTCTCTTCTCTCTGCAGCAAGCAACCAAGTCCCAGCATCAGCAGACAGCCGCCTGTTCTGTTTTGTTCTGTTCCACACAAGAGAAAAGTAAACCCAGAAAAAAACAAAAAAAACAACATAAATTTGTGTAGATATATCTAGCAGTTATAGAGTTACAGAAAAAGTCAGCAGTCTTCTAAAATGTCTTGCGTCATTCATGTAGGACATAAAGCTTGTACAAGTCCCAGAGTACATCCAACACATCCATCTTCTACTCAATAGGTGACCAAAAGGGTGTTTAATGATTTCCACCTCCTCCAATTTGGAGGGAGATTATCTTTTGATCTAGAAGACATAAGGCAGCACTTGATGAGGCTCTATAATGGTCCCCATGCACTCAGTTATGTCATATGTACTACCGTATTCCTGGAAAGATTCTCTGGAGGCATTTCCGCTTTCTATGGTAGGTGGACATATTTTAAAGTGCCCAAAGCAGAACACCTCTCAGACATTGAGGGCCAACATCTCCCAGAACATCTGCCTGGCTTCAATGGAGAATTGTCAGCACTTTCTTGGTGCCAAGGTCAGGTCTTTCATTTGTCACCAAGCAAATTCCTGATTTTTTTTTTTTTTTACATGTGGTTGTGACCCCCTGCTTCTTTCCAGGGGAAGGACCCAGTCATAGCTGTGAATACCATGACATCAAAGACCCAGAGGTCAATTCCTGGGTGCGGCAGTAAATGTTCCTTTTTATAAGTTTCACAGTCCTGGAGCTGTGTACGGTATAAACAGGACTTAAAGGGTGCAATAGATAAAAAGTAAGAATTTCTGAGCTATGTGTCAACAATAATACAAAGGAAACATATTCCCGGCAGCTGACACATAAGTAGTATAGCCAACTTTAAAACATAGATGAGGGAAAAGGTGTAGCGCCCGGAGATAAAATGTCACATCGTTCAAATACAGATGGATAACAGTCCTAGTATAAAATATTGTTTGATAATAGAAGATAGTCCATAGAGAATGTTATATTCAGCAGATCAAAAAACAATGTGTAGTGGAGGCCACCAATCCAGTGATCATGTCCAGACAGATGAACCGTCACCAACAGTAAAATTGCACACTCACCACACTTATTGGCTGCTGTTTCAGCAGAGATTCAAACACCTGGAAACATCTCTAGAAGCCAGTGAGTCCTCAATGCCAGCAATACAGGACCGGATCAGACTGGGGATAAAAAAAAAAAAAAAAACTGATACATGTGTTCATGACCTCCTGCTTTCCAGGGGTAGGACCTGGTCATAGCTGTGAATATCATGACACCAAAGGCCCAGATGTCAATGCTTGAGTGCAGAAGCAACTGTTCCCCTTGTTGAAGGCTGCAGAGTTCCGGAGCTGTGTACGGTATAAACCAGGACATAAAGGTTGCTTGTGTTCCCCGGAGCATCATCAGTCCAAAATCTGCCACTTTCACTTTATTACATTCAGTGTCCATCAAAAGAATATTGTCCAACTTGATGTCCCGATGGACCATTCCTCTGCTGTGCATAAAGTCCAAAGTACTAGCTACCTGTGGCACCCAACTCTTCACTATATCTTCATTTAAAACACTCTGTCAGAAAAAAAATACAAAGTTAGTCAATGGACACAAATATGGCAAAATGTTACCCAACATATGAAGCTCATCTTATCTCTTGTACAGGGAAACAGAACAAACATTATCTGAATACACAAGGAGTAAAGTGTAAGTAAACTCCCCGATCAGTTTCAGCCAAGGAAGCTGCCGTCTTTGCCTTTTATTCTACAACTGCCATGATGCTGCACATGTGAACATTTATGACACCAGGCATGGGATGGTTTGACAGTTTTTGGTTGAAAACACAATCAAGGGGAGTGTTACATTTCTGGCATGTGATCCACCCCAGAATGCTTTTCAGAGGGGCAGCAAGGTCTGCTACATGAGTAAACTCAAAGTAATACTATAGGTTCACGTTTAAAAAAAACCAAAACAAACATACCATACTTGCCTCCACTGTGCAGTTCGTTTTGCACAGAGTGGCCCTGATCCTCCTCTTCTGGGGTCCCAAGGTGGCTCTCGCGGCTCCTTTTCATAATAGATAGTCCCTTCTGGGAAGCTATCTCCCAAGGGGTTACCTTGCGGGTGCTCCTGTGTCATGCACTCGGTGTACATAGCCCCAGAGTGTATGACTAGGTCCCGGCGGCCGCATCATTGGATTTGATTGACAGCAGTGGGAGCCAATGGCTGCACTGCTATCAATCTATCCAATGAAGAGCTGTGAGGAGAGTGACGTGGAATCGTGTCCATGGAAGTTTGAGGCTCAAGTAAGGAGTCTTGGGCTAGAACATGGGTAAAATATAAGCCTAATATGGTGTTGCAGTGATTAAGAAAATTATCTATTAGCTGTGGGGGGCAGCGCCATATGATGACTGTCATCTATGTACCGGCCATAGTACCAACGCACTGAAAATCAGAAAGGACCTGACAAGCAGTACCTGAAAATCAGAAAACGACCGGACAAGCACGACTTGAAAAGCAGAAACAAACTGACAAACACGAGGCTGAAAAGCACAAATCATCACTCATCAAACTTCTACTAACACAAGATAAACACCAGATAAGCAGAAGGAGCCCAAAGGGTGGCACACGACTATTGAACTTCCTTTCTATCAGCTCATCGTACGCCTTGTATGTCACTACATTCATAATTGTTGGCCAACATTTGTGTGACAGTGTGTATGCTAGACAAGTTGGAGCCAACCAACACCCTTCGAACAAGATTCCACGGTTTTGTTGTCGGAAAGTCAAATTGTGTGTACGAGGCTTTAGAGTAGAGATTAGGTTTGAGGCAGCAGCTTCAGAGAGGGATAATTATCACCCATGCCCCCTTCTACTGGAAGACTTGTGTCACCAGCTGTGTCAGTGAAGATTTTGGCAGACATTAATCATAGCATGTGATGCTCTCTAGTGAATATCTAGATTCACAGAGTGTACAACTGTCTCATGAAGTATGCATACAGGGAGTTGTGCCAGTTAAAGCACTGGTTCTTGAAGTGCTCGGCTGCTGCGGGGTAACACGATCAATCATTATTTTCAGTCTGATCCGTGAGAATCTCTTCTGCCAACTCATCAGACTCTGTCACCACAGGAACAAGCTTCTTCACCGATTCCTTGATCAAGGCTGTGGCCTCTTGTGAGGCCTTGATCCTGGTCCGTACATCCCGGGCCTTAATTGTATACTGGCTCCAGGGTCATGTGAGGGGCCACTGTTTTAGTGCTACCCTGGAACTGGCTCACCTTCATCTTGAAAATAGTCCAGTTTGCATACTGCATCACATGACTGGTATTGGTGTGTTGCTTGAGCAGTATAAACTGTGTAGTGTCTCCTTGAACAGTTTCTCCATGTCTGAATCCTCCATCCAGCTGATGCTGTAAAGATCGCTAAAGTATTTCTCGCTCCTTGCCATAACAGGCCTAAGCAGACTCTGTAGGGTTGGCGGACGTTTGTGGTGGCGTAAACGTTAATGTTGTTGGGGAGGCGATTCATCATGGACCCCAATTCACAGGCCTCAATGTATAGAACCATCTTTTTGTACTGAATGGTCTGGTCTTGTTCAGTTCCTTCAGGGATGCCGTTCTTCTTGACAATTTGATAAGTGTGGCACATGTCAGCCTGATGTCTGTCGTTGTAGCAGCCATTGGAGCCAGCCACCAGGACCACCCAGTGCTTCCCCCCTCCATCTTCTGATCCATTGATGGGCATGTTGCCAGGACAGCAAGTCTGATTGTGTCACCAGAAGGTGCGGTCTGTAGTCCAGGTGTTATCACAGCGATGAGACCACAGATTGTGACTTCTCCACAAAATACAAATTGAGACATGGATGGGAGAGTTTTTTTTCTTGAATATTAAAAATGAATTACATGGTGTTTTTGAATTGTAGTGCTCAGATCCAGTGAAGATCTGCTTTTAAGCAGGCCATAGACAAGGCAAAAAAACAAACGAGAATTCATGTTGATAGTCAGATCATCATTTATTTTTTGCATCATTAGTGTGCTCGCTACGATATGCACTGAAAGTGCGTAATCCAACATGTTGGCCTTATATTTGCAAAAAGTACAGAATTTCTAATCGATGGGGGAATCGTATGAAAAAATTCACTGAAACCTAACTGTGCACGAACTTTGAACATTGTTTTACCTCCGGGTCATCCTTTTCCGTGTCAAGAACATGCTTTCATACAATAAACTAGAAAGCAATCTTGTACAGAAATGTAAGCGGAAATGTAAAAATGTCAGTGTCTCCAAGTAGAGTGGAATCCACATATATGGATTTACATTGAAATGGGAATGTTTGAACCTGATGCACTGAGCAGAATAGACATGATTGCTTTCATAAATACATCAGAATGCTGCAAGTCTGCTTAGTACATCAGGTGTCACATTGTACAGAATGTATTCTGTCTTTGTGTGATGAACTTGTATGTCAGACACTTTTTTTTTTTTTTCTTTCTGCACTGAAAAACACCTTCCACATTCCAAAACCTTTTACCCCTGATGGTATGAGTGGTAATCATATAGTTTCTTATGAGTGGTAATATAACTAAGTGCTACTTAGGCGGCACTGACGGGGACAGATAAGGCGACACTGGCCACTGATGGGTGGCACTGATGAGCAGTGATGGGCACTGGTAGGTGACACTGGGCACTGATAGGTGGCACTGGTAGGCGGCACTGCTGCCTATTACTAGGTGGCACTGGCAGGGAACACAGGTGGGCACTGGTGATCTGGCGGCAGATCTCCGTGATCGGGACTGATGTCCTCCTCACGGCCGCCGGTGATCAGCTTTTTTTTTTCTCCTCCTCCGGCTCTGTTGACATCACATGATCAGCTGTCATTGGCTGACAGCTGATCATGTGGTAAGGGTCGGAATCGACCCCTTACTCGGATCTGTGATCAGGCGAGTCTCTCTCATAGACGCGCACGCCCTGCAGGGGGCGCGCAGGCCACTCATGCACGGGACAAAATCATGTTTCATAGTTTGTTATAAAATTTTGCAAACAGGTAATTTTTCTCCTTCATTGATATGCACTGATAAGGCGGCACTGGTGGGCACTGTTAGGCTGCACTGATGGGCACAGATAAGGCGGTACGCGCTGTAGCCATTATTCGGCTATAGCGCGGATCTCTAATGGTTAAAGTGAAATGATAAAAATGAAAAAATGTATTGGAATATAGTGCCTGGGGTGGTCCCCTTAGTCTGCCTGTAAAGGGGCCCATCTGTACTGTGCTTAGCACCTGCTGCAGCAAAACTGACATTTATAAAGGAAAAAGACATTCAAATTGATTTACCCTACAAGATTTCTTTATGTAGTAAACAACGGCTTGGGGAGACAGTTTTTCTGACAAGGCCACAATTTAGTGAACTGGGAACAAGATTAGAGTTTTTTTTTTTTTTTTTTTTAGATAGTCTGGTGTCTCTTTCTCAGATTTTGGAACGAAGTAAAAGGTGCGGAAAAATTGGTCTTTGGGTGCTTTGTGGTGCCTTTACACCGTAACCCTATAGAGTTACTCTTAATGAAAGTTAGAATTGGCTTTGCTGTAAAAAAGTTAAATTTGATGCCCTGATCAAACAGTAGCAGAAAAATTGGTCCTTGGGTGTGGTGTCCACGAAAACTATACCAAAAAATAACTTTGAGATAAAATCAAAAACCACAAAGCTAGCTAGGCAGTCTTGCAGAGATTTCATTTCCCAAAAATGCTTAATCAGTAACATCGGCATCAGGGGCGTGATGGCTGCTGCTAATCCAGGCAGACAAATCGAGGAAAGCTGGAAGCCGCACACCGGTATAATGATGAATGCTTTATTTAAAAAGCTGAATCATGAAGAAACACAAAACATAACAGCAGAAGCGTACAAAAGCTGCTTTTGTACGCTTCTGCTGTTATGTTTTGTGTTTCTTCATGATTCAGCTTTTTAAATAAAGCATTCATCATTATACCGGTGTGCGGCTTCCAGCTTCCTCGATTTGTCTGCCTCATCTTGCATCAGCCAGCACCTGGGACTCTTCCCTCTTGAAGGATAATACTACACTGGCTTTCATCTCCCCTGGTCTGCGCCTATCTGAGCGGTGGGGCCCCTCTCTGCTTAGCTTGCTTTTCTGGATTTATGCTGCTAATCCAGGACAGACTTATTTTGACAAATACCAGCCAGTCAATGGGGTCTGTGGACACATGTGCTCTTTTTTTATCTTTCTCGAAATCTCCAGCAGCACAGAATGTCTGTTTGGAAATCACACAACAATTGCATACTGGGCAAGTTCTGGCCAGTGGTCTATGGTAAGCTAGGCCAAACTTTAACTTATAAATATAATATACAACACCGGACTCATATTTGTGTGATTTAACTGGCCACAGCCTTTTATTATAGGCATATATTATATATATATATATATATATATATATATATATATATATATATATATATATATATATATATATATAAATCTCTCGCTTGCCGACCAGCCGCCATCATTATACTGTGGCCGTCACGATCCCGCGAACCATCGTAGCTATACGTTGGTCCCTTTAAGTGGGATAGAAGGTGCGTGCACCCGCTGTGTCAAGTGTCCGTTGTGTCCACCATAATGTCGCAGTCCCAATAAAAATTGCAGATCACCACCATTACTATTTTTTTTAAAAAATGCTAAAAATGCCTTAAATCTATCCCCTAATTTGTAGACGCTATAACATTTGAGCAAACCATTATATGCTTTTTGCGATTTGTATTACCAAAAATATGTAGAATAATACATATTGGCCTAAACTGAGGAAAAAAAAAAAGGGACTATTACAGCACTATTTTTGTTTTTAGCGCAAAAAATAAAAACCGCAGAGGTGATTAAATACCACAAAAGAAAGCTCTATTTGTGGGGAAAAAAGGTCATAAATTTTGTTTGGGTACAGCGTTGCACGACCATGCAATTATCAGTTAAAGCGATGCAGTGCCGGATCGCAAAAAATGGCCTGGTCATTGAGCAGCTAATTCTTCTGGGGCTGAAGTGTTTAACAGCGTATGATCAAATACCGATATTAATATATCAACATAATCACATTTTCACTTAGTTATTAAAGCTCAAGCTAGCTCAAGCTAATAAAACAATGACTTAAAGTCCCACATGCCGAGCTTATGTACAATAAGCACGGCACCCCAACCGGCCAGCGGGCAATTCCACACATGACTGTAAATTCATATTCAGGATGTCCAGTGCAATATCTGACAAGTGGATTCCGTCAGTATGGTAAAAACCTAGAATACCCCCTCCAAATACACATGTCTGTAAGATATTTCCTTCAAAACTGGCATAAACTTAGCCACAGCTCTATTAAATTTTTTTTCAAAATCCTTCCATTTGGGAAAAAGCCTACTTAAACAAGGAATCTTCTCCGAGAAGACTAAGACACAATTAGGAAGTATATTATGAATGCAAATCAGATTTAATAAAGGAGACCAAGGTCTTTTCCAGACAAATGGAAGATAATAACGTTTGGAACAGGCCACTGTAAATACAATAAACATTACACTTTATGTAACCCAGTCCATTTTAATCCGCGATGCCCGTACCAGTATATGGCAAAGTGAGATGTAGGTAAAACTAAATTCAGACCATAACAGCGAAATTCAGCTCTTCTATGAGCCCAATATACGTAATGTCCGATGAGCCAAGTAATGAATGGAGAACCTGAAATTCAAATTAAAAAAAACATTAGGACACACATAAGAATTGTAGCATTTAGATTTCTACCTACCAACATTTTTAATAACAGATTCTGAAAAACCTAAATTAGTAGCAGCACCAATATGGAAAAAGTGTGACGAAATTGGAAGGTGGTCAAGCTTTAAACTACGTAGACATCTGTTCAAAACAGCATTAAATTGATAAATCGGCAAAGGATCACTATTCGCATGCATAAGGAATTGCTTATCAGAAGGTGGCTGCAACACTAAGTAATTCTGAGTCAGAGAAACTGCACATATCTTACGTGCTTGTGGGCGGTAACCCAACGACCAAGTTGATCAGTTTTTCTCTTGCGTAACAACATGCGAAGAACGCCGGAATGAAAAACCACAAAAGAAAGCAGAAGACCCGAACCAGCAGTTTGATTAGGAGGAAGCAGCTCAGAGATCCTAAAAGCGCCATAGAAACATAAGCATAAACATGGTGAAAAACGCACTACCGCATTAGCAGAGCATATCTTACGTAATAGATCTCCGGTAATTGGCAATCTCTTTATCAGGTAAGCTGTAATTTTTACGATAGCCCTTTTAAAGCTTGTTTTATTGAAAAAAAGACACTCCTGTCTTCATAATAGGAGAATAAGAGTTTCTACTAGCCATTAAAAAAAGTAAGAATGACCATACTAAATCTTCTTTAACGCAGTCATTTGACACTTTGCAATATTACAAAAAAAGAACACCACAGATTCCACGCAGATTCATAACATGCCCACGTAGAGGGAGCCAATGGATTTCGAATAACAATCTTCACAGGCATCACATCGGCCTCCATAAATCCAAAGGACACAACAGTCCAATCTGGTCTGCATCTGGAACTAATTCCCAAAATCTGCCCATCTGTTGACGAGACAACAAGTCTGCAATGAGATGGAATAATAGATATTCCCGCGCTACTATGGAAAATCAATTAAAATCAATCTAGGTGCAGCAGACACCGTGAGGGTCAAACGCTACCCACAGTACAAAGTATATGAAAATCAATAGATGGTGTCGCGCTCCAAAATAAATAAAAGAATAAAGTGCTAATGTGCTGTATACTAATGATCATATTGTTGTACAGTCCTGTCGAAAGAAGAATTTTTCTTCTAGTTTTCTCATTGTGTATAATAGGCATAAAGACAGAATTTTTTTGCTTCTAGCCCCCCTAAATACTTACCCAAGATGCATCTCGATCCAGTATTGTGCACGAGTGCCTCAGCTCTCTGGGACTCTCCATCCTGATTGGCTGAGACACAGCAGCAGGAGCCAATGGTGCCGCTGCTGTCAGTCAAAGTCAGTTAGCCAATCGGGAGAGAGAGGGGGCTGGGCCGAGTCTCAGGTCCGTGACTGAATGGACACACAGAGCTGTGGCTCGGCTCAGGTTCCCCCCACAGCAAGCTGCTTCCTGCAGGGGCACTCGGAAGGAGGGGCCAGGAGAACCAGCGAGAGACCCAAGAAGAGGATTTGGGTTGCTCTGTTTAAAACCACTGCACAGAGCATATAAGTATGACATGTTTGTCATTTTTTAAAGAAAAGCAAAATGCCCTGCAGCAAGTGGAGGGGGGAGTGCAGCCACGGATGCAGACACTGAGGGAAGGAACCAGCCGAACACTGCGTCTAGAGGTATGCCCCCCCAGTAACCCCCCGACAAAAAAGCAGACAAAGGGAAGGAGGAACAAGCTTCACATAAGAGTGGAACACAGAGTGAAGTAGGAGAGATGGACACCAAAAAGATGGGAAATCCCAAGGGGTGGTAAAATGCAAACCGGGCAACGATTGGGGACGCAGCCCCTCAGTGCCCTGGGCAGCCGTATGACCGCAAATTGGCCCAACACCCCCAGAAGAGAGGCCCACAAGGGCCACGGTGGCAAGAACCCAAACCTTAGGAGTGGGCCTGATGACCATTAATATGTACCCTACTAGTTGAAGAGCGCAAATATGGCAAATGAGTGCAAAATGTTTCTAAGTTTACATTTAATTACATATTTTTTTTAACAATAAGATTTTTATTAAAAGATGGCTTACAAAGTTCAAGGTGTACATAAGCACAGCAAATCAGTACAATGAGCATAAACAATCATGAACTTTCAAGACAAAAACGGGAGAAAAAATAATAAAAACTTAGCCATATATGATAAAAAGCTAGTTAATCTCTTGTGAGGCCCTGGCCTTAGGTCACATCAAAACATGCGATCTGACACTTTAATTTTGTTGGTTTATCTGAGCCCAAGGCCGGTACGATGAGCTACACATAATGCGGAGGGGGTGGGGTGGGAAAAAGTAAGGGTCCATGATAAAAGGTCCATGGGGAGAGAGCCTAAAAGACGGATTTATTAATAGAGCGAGTATAAAAGTCATTAATGCCTATAAAAGAAACAGTGACATCAATCTTATACAGTGGTGAGCGTTCAATCAGTGTTCCAACGTACTAGAGGTGTTAGTAGTGATCCAGGCTGGAGTGATGTTTTCAACCAGTATCAAGTTGTATATATTGGTTAGAGTACTGGAACACTACCCAGGGAGACCATAGCTTGTAGTATTTTTCAAAGGATTCCCTAGCAATCTCTACAGTCTCTTCCATGTGGTATATATCTCCTACGGAGTGGAGCCATTCGGGGATGGAAGAAATATCCTTTTGATTTCCAGCACCTGGGAATCAGGATTTTTGCTGCATTTAGCAGGTGTCTTGTCAAAGACTTTTTGTATAACGTCTTTGTAACGTCTCATGGAGTACTCCGCAATATGCAATATACATGTGGGTGTGAGAGGGATTTTTGTGTCTGTGATGAGTTTTAATCAGTTCACACGCCATATTCCAAAAGGGCCGCAGTAGTGGACAGTCCCCCCAGATGTGCAGTAATGTAACCTGTGCTTGCTCACATCTCCAACAGGAGTCTGAGGACAGTGGGTACCATTTTTTAATCTTAACCAGTGTGGCATACCAATGTGTTAGTAGCTTATAAGACATTTCTTGTAGTACATTGTGTACCAATGGAACATTTGTGTGCAACAATTGGGGCTTGATGCCATTGTTTATCGGTAAGGTTTGCTTCAAGAGCTTTTGCCTACTGTGCTCGTGCTCCATGGGTCTCCCTGTCTCTGTCCCCCTGGAGCCAAGAATACATTAGGGAGGTAGATTTGGCTATCGGGGTTCCAGAGAGGCAGACATATTCAAAGGGGGTGGTGTGTCTGGTTAGCTGTTGTTTAGCTGGAGATGTGTCAATAAAGTTGTGTACTTGGCGATAAGTCCAGTATGAGAAACAATTTGGGAGGCTCAAATCTTGCTTAAGAGAGGCAAAGGTTTTTAACTTGCCAGCGTCAACACTATGTGTTAATAAAAGGGGCACTTGTTGGTCTGGATTGTGGGTGATGGGTGTAAGAGGACCTGGGGGTGTAGACAGTTTGAAGCGTCTTGTCATTGCGTGAAACGTTTTCAATGTCGCTCCTATAAGTGGGTGATGTTGCAAATTGTACGGCACTTTCTTCCAAGAAATCCAGGGAAGGGATCTCAAGTACAGTGTACGACGATGCCTCCTCCAAGATGACCCAGTCTTTCTGCTCCCTTTGACAATTCCAATCCAGGATTTTGGCTAAGTGTATCCCGAAATGGTAAAGTTTGAAGTCAGGAAGTCCTATACCCCCTCTTATTAAGTGTGTCAAGTTTTTTTATGTGTGGTTTTTTTCCCCGTCCAGATAAAGGTGCGCATGATAGCCTTGAGTCGTTTGAAGAATCGGTAGGGTATTGGTATGGGCAAGGAATGGAAATAGTATAAAAATCTAGGCAGTATTACCATCTTAAGGATGGCAGCCCTGCCAAACCATGAAAAGGGTTTATCTACTAAGTTGCCCATACGTTTTATGCCCAAGTATGTGATGGATGACGGTATCCATTAAACAAGCAAGAAGTATGTGCTCCAATGAGTAAGTCATGTGGTAGCGTAAGATTGAGGGCTTCCAACTTGGTGTAGTTTAATTTCATATTGGATATGTATCCATAAAGTTTAAAGGCTTTGATCACATTCAGGATTGAAACGTGTGGCTGTGATAGAAAGAATAGGAGGTCGTCTGCATATGCAGCTACTTTTTAGGTGCGATCACTAATCTGGAAGCCTCTTATGTGTGTTTGCATTAATTAAGCGAATAAAGGGTTCCAGAGACAAATTAAACTAGAGGGGATAGGGGGCAGCCCTGCCTCGTGCCATTGTTGATATCTACAGCCTCTGAGAGGGTACCATTTATTTTAAGCCTCACCTGTGGTTTGTGGTACAAAGCCGCTATCCATGCCATCATGTACGATCCTAGACCAATGTGACTGCAGGTGGCAAATAGGTAATCCAAGGCCACACGATCGAAGGCCTTCTCCGCGTCTGTCGACAGGAGAAGGCCCTCGATGTTCTGTGTGTGTGTGTGTGTGCGCAATGGATCAGGTTGAGAGCCTTTATGACAATGACAAGTGCTTCCCTCCCTGGCATAGATCCCACCTATTCTGGCCCAATAAGATTTGGAAGAAGGGATGTTGGCCTAGTGGCCAGAATTTTGGCCAGAAGTATTAGGTCCAGGTTCAATAGCGAAATTGGCCAATAAAGTGAGCAGTCTGTAGGGTCTTTAGCCGGCTTGGGAAGCCGTGCGACATGTGCTGACGTGAAGGTAGTGGATGTGGTTGGTGAGGTCTTGAGGTAGTTGAGGGCGCGGAGGAGGGGAGCCTTCAAAATGCCAGTAAAAGTTTTATCACAATGGGCCATAAACCCGTCGGGGGCCTGGGCTCTTACCCGTCTTGAGAGCCTTAATAGCCAATAAAAGCTTGTCCTCTGTGATAGGTGATTCTAGAGATTCACAGTCAGAGGGGGTTAAAGTGGGCATTCCACTCTCCTCAATGTAGGTACGGAAAATGCGTTCTCTAGTACCCTCAAAAACTGGGGGTTTGTGAGGCAAGGGCAGATTATATAGCTTTGTATAGAAGATGTGAAATTGTGATGCAATGTGATCCGTCTTGTGTAGTTTTCGACCTTCTGAATTTTTAATGGATAGAATCGATTGAGCGTGGGTTATTTCTTTAAGAGCTTTTGTGAGAAATTTGCCACATTTGTCTCTATGCTCATAATAGAAGCCTTTCCTAAAATAAAGAATACGTTTCGCTTTGAGATTAAGCACAGAATTTAATCGCTCCTTAGTTTCTAGCAGTTCCGAAGAGGTGGCTATTGCGTGAGATGCTTATGTTGGGATTCTAGTAATGCGATTCTTTCTGCCAGTGACGCAATATCTTTGTTGGCCTCCTTCTTATGGGTGCCCAAGCAGGTAAGTTCTCCAGAACTCCAGAAAGAGGAAGCTACAGATCAAATAAAATAATAATGGAGATACGTAACACAGACAACCTTATGATCTTTGGCTTTTTTGTTAAATACTTTTGCAGAAGACAGCCCCTATACCCCCAACCCAGGTAAAGCCACACCTTTCAATAGATTTTAGTAATCTTAAGATTTTGCCATTTTCAGTCAACAGATGGCGCTCTTAGGCAAAATCTCAAGATCCTTGGTCAGCTGGAGGTCATCAATTGTCATAAAAGACAGTCCCAGCTGCCTTCCTTTCCCCCTCACCTCAATTGAACCCTTTGAAGTGACATTCCACTTAGTCCCTAACTTATACTACCAAATGGCCTGAAAAGAGACTTTTGTCAGAGAGCTCCTCTAGATAAACCACAGCTAGTTTATGGTGTCCTTTTTCTCAGAATGTCCAGGTATTGTTTTGAAACTTTTTAAGCCAAACTGTATGTCAAAAGTTCACTGTCACATTATTAATAATGACAATGTAATCTGAAGGTAAAAATCAGGCATAAAATATCTATTACAAAGCAGGTAGAGTTGTGGTTGGGATTCAAACCAACTTAGATGGACTTGGCTGTGTAAGTGAAGGCTGGCGTTTGTACTGAAGATTTGTGATGCTGAATAAACAGTCTTAGGCTTGATTCCCACCTATGCATTATTACTACTTTTTGCATTTTTCTGATTTGCACTAAAGAACATGTTCCATAGGAAACCATGTTGAATGGACTGTAGTGCAAATCTGCAAAATGCAAAACACTAAAAATGCATAGATGTGAATCAGGCCTTAGTGTAGAGATTAGGTTTGAGGCAGTAGCTTAAGAGGGGGCAAATCTCAGAGAGGGATAATCATCACCCATGCCCCCTTCTACTGGAAGACTTTGTGTCACCAGCTGTGTCAGTGCAGATTTTGGCAGACATTAATCATAGCATGTGATGCTCTCTAGTGAGTATCCAGATTCAGAGTGTACAACTGTCTCATTAAGTATGCATACAGGGAGTTGTGCCAGTTAAAGCACTGGTTCTTGAAGTGCTCGACTGCTGCGGGGTAACACAACCAATCATTATTTTAAGTCTGATTAGTGGTGATCTCTTCTGCCAACTCATCAGACTCTGTCACCACAGGAACAAGCTTCTTCACAGATTCCTTGATCAAGGCTGTGGTCACTTGTGAGGCCTTGATCCTGGTCCGTACATCCCGGGCCTTGATTGTATACTGGCTCCAGGGTCATGTGAGGGACCACTATTTTAATGCTACCCTGGAACTGGCTCACCTTCATCTTGGAAATAGTCCAGTTTCCATACTGCATCACATAACTGGTATTGATGTGTTGCTTGACCAGTATAAACTGTGTAGTGTCTCCTTGAACAGTTTCTCCATCTCTGAATCCTCCATCCAGCTGATGCTATAAAGATCGCCAAAGTATGTCTCTCTCCTTGCCATAACAGGCGTAAGCGGACTTAGTAGGGTTGGCGGCTGTGGTGGGGTAAACATCAATGTTGTATGGGAGGCGATTCATCATGGAGCCTGATTCACTGGCCTCGATGTAAAGAACCATCTTTTTGTACTTCTTGTTGTCATACATGTACTGAACGGTCTTGTTCAGTTCCTTCAGGGATGCCGTTCTGCTTGACAATTTGATAAGTGTGGCACATGTCAGCCTGATGTCTGTCATTGTAACAGCCATTGGAGCCGTCACCAGGACCACCCAGTGCTTTCCCCCATCTTCTGGGTCATTGATGGGCATGGATGTGGTCAAGACAGCGAGGCTGAGGATTTGTGTCACTGGAAGCAGGCCATGAAGCTGAGGTCATCAATGGGACCCAATGACCCATCTTCTGATCCATTGAGGGGCATCTCTACAAACCCATTTTCTCAACACCCTGCCAGCGCAACGCCTCAGTGTGAAAGCATCCGTTGAGATGCATGGGGAGCATTTTTAAAGCACTTTTCAGTCGCTTTTTTTTTAGCACTAAAACGCATAAAATGTGCCTCAGTGTGAGAGGGGTCTTGTATTTTTCATAGTCCAGAATGGCATCCTTCCCGTGGAAGCTCTAAAGGCACACAAATTAAGACATCCACAACCAGACCATCTGAAGGGTCAGCTTCACACATTTCTGGAGCCATGTAGGACACTGTCACACCTCCTAATCACTTTCCCTTTCTTTTTTTTTTTTTCACAATAGAATCACTGTCCCTTTCACCTTAGCAAGGCCAAAGTCTGTGAGCTTGATGGGATGGCAGCCCAGGTCAAACATTGAAACAACATCTTGCTTCAAATCTATCTGCACCAGTCCTTTTGTGATGATGTAATAAATTCCATTATTAGGCCATATTTGTTCAAAGTATATACCTGCTATTATGCTTATTATTATTATTATTAAGAGTGTTAATCAGAGATTCTACTTTACTGCTCTTATTTCAGAGTAAGTCTACAATTAGTGACCTCTTGAAAAAAGTCTATAATTTTGCAGAACAAATTTTTATGGATATATATAAATATGTGTAGAGGAAATTGAAATGGTGGTTAGATTATTTTACTGTCCTGTTTTATTGTCTTTTTGCCAAAAATACTTTTCCAAATCCACCTTTTCCAAGTACCTTCACAATGAGGAAGAACTCCTGTAAGTCTATCTTTGTTAATAAAAGGAGGACCATTCTATCCAGAAGATGGTACACATCATGAGCAATAGAGGCCATAGTGTCCCAAAGAGCAAAAAAAGAGAAAATTTGTTAAATCCGTGTCTCACATCAGGTAGACATGAAGTCCATGAGTTGTAGCTCGGGTCTCACTTGGGAATATGAGTGATGACCACTCGTCCTGATTCAGCTCCAAGCCAGTGTCTTGGCGTGCCTCAATAAAGATGGATGCCGCGGTACTCGTGGAACTCCAAGAAGCATGTGCAAAGTAACATCAGAGGTGACATCTCAACGTCACTCACGTGGTGTCAGAACAGCCAACATACTTCCCCAATCAGCATGAGCTTCTTCAGGGAAGAACATTTTACTGAACTGTTTTATTGTCGTTTGCCAAGAACACTTTTCCAAAATATCTTTTTCAAGTTCCTTCATAATGAGGAAGTACTCCTGTAAGTCTATCGTCTGCAGTCCTTGTGAATAGGAGACCATTCTATCCAGAAGATGTTACACATCATGAGCAATAGAGGCCAAAGTGTCCTGGAGAGCCAAAAAAAAAAGTAAATTTGTTAAATTAGAAAACAAATCTTTGACGTGAAACTGTAGAAATTTGTCAAATATGAATACTGTTACCCTCAATTATTTACATATAACAATTGCATGCTCAATAAACCACCACATCTATATGTATATGTCTCAGGAAAGTTTGGCCACTAAATATAGAACTTGAACAAAACAGAAATTATTTACATTTTTCAGGACCCTAAATGGTAACCCAGCAATCTATTTGTAAACAAGAAAATTATCATGCAATGCTATAACTTTATCAATTACAAAAAGGAATATAAAAGCCAAGACATATAGCAATACATAAATAAGTGGCAGGATATATCCAGTAGTAACCAGTTCAGCTGTGTGTGGGGACCCTCTTTGTAACTTCGAGTCAAAAGACTAATTTAGTGCTCAAGATTTTATTAAGAAGGGAATGTGTATCTGCTGCCAAAAGCATATTATTTCTGGCAGATACTCTCATGATAACACTAAACATTTGGGGGAAAGAAAAATACATTGGATTGCACACCTCTCTCCCTATATAAAAATAAATGGTGTATATACAACATGTCAAAAAGAGATATACCGCAAAACAAGTTGACTCTTTCTATGCAATATGTAACCGCTTCTTCAGGGCTTGCTTGCTTTGTAACTGACTCAGTATCTGTGCTCAGACAGAACATAAACATATCAATAATTCTATACATTATAGACACAGCTGGAGGATTAACCTCCTGGAAATAATTTTGCCAGTCAATATATTGTTTGTATCCTTCATCAAGCATGGCCACCCGCCAAGGAAACTCTTCTGTGAGTAGGCAGTAGAAGTCAACACCAAATGTCCACATGTCAAGGCTGCCATCTACAGCCAGTCCATCTGAAATGGTCACATTACACATCTCTGGGGCCATGTAGGATTTGCTTCCAGACCTTGCTCTAATAACTGGCCTCACTAAAGTCAGAGGGACAAAGTCTGTTATCTTAACACAATGTCAGTCTTGGTCAAACACCAGAACATTTTCTGGCTTGAGATCCACGTGTACAAGTCCTTTCTCCAATATGAATTCCAGAGCACAGAGGTCTGCACAGCACACCTCTTTACTGCGTCTTCTGGATTTCCCACCTAGAAAAAAATGCAAAGACATAATAGATGGTAAATACAGAATGGGAAAATCTCCCCCCAGTGGGGTTTTTCTGCAGCAAAGGTACAGTCATTAGAAGAGTAGTATTAAATGATTTTTATTGAAAAATTGACATTTATACACATAAATGTTTAAAATATTTTGTTTGGTTTCATTGGTTACCCTTTGAGCGTGGCTCCTTGTTAGTCACATAGGGGTGGAGTATTCACCCTGGAAGCCTGTGCTACACAAAAGGTACGAGATCATCTGATAGACTTTTAGAGGAATTCTGGTCTGGAGAGTGTCTACATACATCCTTTGTTGGTAACTATACTTCAGATATTCTATGTTTCCTTGTGAATACAAGGGACTTTATTTGTGCATGTTTTGTATGCTAATATGTTTCAACAATGTTACAGATAAACACGTGGTCGGTTCTGAAAGGAATACTTCTCTCTTTACTGCAGGATATTCATTTATTCTCTGCAGGGTATTCAGTTATTCTCTAATGTTAATATATGAAATGCTAATAAATTATATTAGGTTACAGACACTTGCTAGATAGTTTGTGTAATTTGGAAAATAGCCATAGAATAGACCATTCTTGGTCAATAAAGCAATAAAAGGGATAGAGATCTACACCAACTGAAAAGTAATCCACCTTCAATTGATTCACTACTATAGATTGGTAAAAAAACTAAATAAAAATAAAAAACAGTTCCTATGAGTTGCTGCACTAAACGTATAACAATTAGACTGGGCAACTTCCTGATAAAATGGATCTGTCAATTAGCATTTTGCTATTAAATTATTTTAAGAGGTATAGTCCTACTATTACCATTGTTCACTAGAAGGCCATTTTATATCCGCCTCTTTGATTCCGATTTCACTTTAATACTTGTAACTAAAAGGCTTAACCCCACCAATCTGAGAGTTGCTAACAAGAGTTCCATCATTGGCATACCTCCCAAATTTCTGAAATGAAAGGGAAGGACACATAGCACAAAGTATGTTGGCATAGAACACACTCCTGCCATGCTTGCAACAACTTAGAGATTGGATGAAAGTTAGTGTGTAACAAATTCAAGGTAATTAGTACATTTTTTTTTTTTTATAGAGAAATGTAACATCTAAAGAGAGACAACTGAGCAGAACAGAAGGATTTGGTTCCAAAAATGGGGTAATCCCTCTAAATGAGAAAAGTTGGGAGCTGTGCTGTGGATTGAGATGCCATGGCTTTAGTAAAAATAAAATCAGTGGTGGTGCAAAGAGTAATGACTGCACACTACGACAAAATACATATAGACTCTTATGACCCCTTTTATTTTCACCAAGAAGCTGCATACCTGAGAAGGTTGACAGAAAAGGAGGGCGCACCAACCTAGTGCATTACCACTGAAACTTTAATGCAGCATAAAAACAGCAAAAAATATACTCACAAATGAGCTAACAAAACCAGCTTTGAAAAGGGCGCAAATGCGCTGTTCTGTGAATCGACACACCAGGACCTATTGCCAAGAGGGTCAGACCGGTGCAAATGGCCAATGCGTTTCGGGGGAGCACCCCTTTCTTCAGAGCCTGAGCGGGCAATGGTTGGTCTCTCAAAATTGCCTCTCTATAAATGTATAGGTGTGTGCATATGTGCCTGTGTCTGCCACACCCAATTGGTGGCGACGCCCCCCAAAAAAGGCAACACCAACCCGTTTAGGCTTACCCTCCCTGGACCCATCCCTCTGAGTGCGATCCCCATTTACAGCCAAATAATAAACAACAAGCATCACTCCATGTTGTCTGCTATATGCTGAGCCAACAGATCTGTAACACTATCGGCATGGACCACATCGCACAGGGCACAGCCACTCCTGACACCCACCCCAGGTGGGGGGGGGAGAGTGAGCGCCGACCACACATACCTCACCTCCTGCATGCAGCTCCGATGATAGCCCCATGCCGTAGACAGACCGCGGTGGATAGTGTGGGGCTTCTCCGGCTCCCAGGAGCCATACAGGCACTGCATACAGCGTGTGGAACCCACGCCGCCCGAAGGACCAGGAAGTTTTTATGCTGCATTAAAGTTTATCAGTGGTAATGCACTAGGTTGGTGCGCCCTACTTTTCTGTCTTTTTTCTAGCTTGAATACCCATTGTTCAAAGGAGGGCTGCAAGACGTTAGGCAATACCTTTTTCAGGTGGTCACACCACATGTTCAGTTTATGGACACCTGAGCGCAGGAGAGACTTTTTTACTGTGTTTACCTGAGAAGGTTGACCATATGTGATGTTCTTTCAGGTGCTCCATCACCTACCACATCTCATTAATCCAATATCTACTTCTGCATCAGCATGTAAAGAAAATTCATCATCAAACAGGATTATACCCTCTACCATGTTGTCCTTCTTTGGCCCTGGAGTCGTCTCAGACTGGGATATAGAGACATCTATGGTCAAACGGCCAGGCACGGAGCTGCAAGTTGACATGACGGAATCACTGCTCTGCGAGGAGTTCAGGTGGGAAGCCTCACACAAGTGTTCCTCAGATTGCACACCAGAATAACTTTTTATAGGATCCTTACCCTCTTGTTTTGTCTGGGCATTCTACTTTCCAGCTTTCCCTCATGTATTTCAACACTTGCGTAGTTTGACTTCTTTAATTATAGTAAATTGTCCAACAAAAATCACTGAACATCCTTTGTATCCCAGAGGCAACCTTGGTCATTGCTTCAGGAGGATTATCCATCTGGAAGTTGTTTTGCCAGTCAACAAAATATTTACATTTTTCATAGTACAGAATGGCATCCTCCCTTGAAAGCTCCCCTGTAAGTAGACAATAGATGACTACTCCAAACACCCACACATCAAGGCTTCCTTCCACAACCAAGCCATTTGAAGTGTAAATGTTGCACCTTTCTGGAGCCATGTAGAATAAGGTGCCACACTTGCCTCTAATTACTGTCCTGTGGACCTTAGCAAGGCCAAAGTCTGTGAGCTTGATGGAATGGTAGTCCAGGTCAAAAACTGAAACATCTGGCTTCAAATCCATGTGTATCAGTCCTTTGGTCATAATGTAATAAATTACATTAGTGGGCCATAATTGTTCAAAGCATATACCTTATTTTCTTCTTAAGAGTTATGCACAGGGATTCTACTTTACTGTTCCTTTTATTTTAGCATAAGTCTACAATTAATGACCTCTTGGGAAAAGTATATCTTGCTGAAAAAAACTTTTTATGGATATACATAATATTTGTAGATGTTGAAATGGTTAGTTTTACTGACCTGTTTTCTTGCCGTTTTGCCAACAATACATTTCCAAATCCACATTGTTCAAGTTCTTTCACAATGAGGAAGTACTCTTGGAAGTCTATTTCCTGTAGTCCTTGTGAACAGGAGACCATTCTATCCAGAAGATGTTCCACATTATGAGCAATGGAGGCCATAGTTTCCCAGAGAGCAAAATTAATAAAAATGTATTAAATTTATTAGACAGAAAACAAATCTTTGAAGAGATGATGTTAAATATGAATACTGTTGCCCTCAGTAATTTACATATAAATATGAAATGCTCAATAGGCCTCCACATCTATATGTATATGTCTTGCGAATAAGGTTTGGCCACTAAATAAAGAGCTTGAACAACACAGAAATGTATTAAGTACATTTTAAAAGATCTGAATCTGGAAATCCAGCAATTTAATTTCAATAGTTTTTATTGTTTTGAAGGTATTAAACAGTATAAATTGTAGACAATACAGAATGTACACAATATATATTGTAAACAGTACTGTTCGTATACAGTTTCGTGTATTTAGGTATTCTTCTACATCACAATTTCGCCTTATACACCTTAACTATTGTTGATTGTCGTTAATATGCTGGTATAAACTTCATACTAAATATCTATTTCGAGAATGAGCCAGTAAAAGGACTTGTGTTCCGTCTATATACGATTAGGTTGTACTAGTAGTAACCATGTTAAAGTAACATAAATAATAATAATTAAATAAAATATAAACAGAAAATATGCAGCTTTGTTTTCTTCATATGAGTGGATTTTAGGTAATCAGGACGAAGATAAGTTTACCTTTTGGTGGTTCTTAGCGTACCATTTTATCCATCTGGACCATTTGGATTGTGATTTCAAATATTGACCCTGGGTTGCTGCAAACATACATTCGTAAGTAGCGTGAGTGTTGGTCAGCTCAATAATTTCACTGAAGGTGGGAGGTTTGGTATCCTTCCAATGCCTGAGGATTGTTAACCTAGTGCTAAGCAGTATATGTATTATTATAGTTCTAGTAGCTACTGGTATATTTTCTATGCCTAATGAAAGGACAGCCAAGTCTGCTTTCGGGGTAACCGTAATCCCAGCTATTGCTGAAAGTAATATGAATACTTTTTGCCATAATGTATGTATACCTGGGCATTCCCAAATAATATGATGTAGTGTTCCTACTTGTCCGCAGTTCCTCCAGCATAGAGGCGAGGATTGTTGAGCAAATTTAGAAATTCGTTATGGTGTTAGATACCAATTTAGTGTTATTTTATGAGTTGTCTCCCACAGGTTAACGCATTTAGTGGCTGCAAATGTGTTACGTAGGGCTTTTTGCCATTGTTCCTCAGTATATGAAGTACCCAATTTGTGTTCCCAGGCTATGATGTTGTCAGTTTTGGTGAACACCTGTTTGTTGTTGAGTGAGTTATAAAATAAGGATATACCTTTTATGTTGGTGTTTGGGTTTGTGAGGTATAGGAATACTCTCCATGGTACTTCAATGGAAGTGTTGTGGTATTTTTGAAGAAGATGCGATATCTGAATGTAGCTATAATAATCGTGGTCCTCCAATCCGTACTCGGCTTGTAGGGATCCAAATGTTTTGAGTATTGGACCTTTCATAAGATCCTCTAGTGTTTGTATGCCTCTGGATGGCCAATGTGCTATGTGTAAATTTGGTATAACTATAATTAGGCTGGATGTAGTGATCGGAATTCTTTTAGTTGTTTGATTTGTGAATTTTAATGATATGTATGTCTTCCAAGCTAGTAATGTAGCAACCATTGTAGGAGATAAGTGTGCTTGGGTGTATGTCTGTATGTCGGATGACAGCAGCAGGTCAGCCAGGTTTGACCTAGGGACCTGTGCCGTCTCCAGTTCCAACCATCTGTGGATCTGAGATTGGGATAACCAGTATTTGACTTGTGAGAGTATTGCTGCTATATAGTAGTCTTTTAGAATGACGTGTCCTATTCCTCCAGCTTCCTTAGATCTAGTAAGTTTCATGAATCTGCACCTAGCTTTCTTGCCCTGCCAGAGAAATCTATTAATCTGGGATTGTGCATTCGAAAAGAAGGAATTCGGTACAGGGACTGGGAGCGTTCTAAATAGGTAGAGCAGTTGTGGTAGAACCATCATCTTGAACGCTGCCAATCTTCCTGTCCACGATAGTTCAAATTTGGCAAGATCTGAAAGCTTCTTTTTTAAAGCTTCCAAGAATGAGGTGTAGTTGGCAGCCACTAGGCTATCCAGTGTTGCTGTTAAGGTTATGCCCAGGTATTTTATCCCTTTATTTTCCCAGGAGTATGGGAATCTTGAGCTAAGTTTAGCTTGTATACCAGGATCGATGCCTATCCCCATTATGTATGATTTGCTCTCATTCACTTTGTAGTAAGATATTTTATTGAACATTTCTAAAGTGCTGTGTACCAAAGCCAGGGAAGTTTCCACATTGGTCAAGATCATGATTATGTCGTCCGCGAATAAGCTGATCTTATGAGTGGACTTAGCTATGCAGAAACCTTTAATGTCGGGATGGGAGCGGATATAAATAGCGAGAGGTTCCATAAGTAAATTAAAAATTAATGGGGACAGGGGGCAACCCTGTCTGGTCCCATTTGATATGCTAAATGGTTTAGATAGTACTCCCGATGTAAATACTTGGGCTGTAGGTTTAGAGTACAAGGCCAAGATTGCTGAAAGAATGGTGCCAGAGAAACCGAACCTGCCCAAGACCTGAGTAAGGTATTGCCAGTGTATGCAGTCAAAGGCCTTCTCTGCGTCTAGCGCCAACAGCAGAGAAGGCCTTTTGTACACCCTAGCTAAATGTATGATGTTTGTCAACCTGCGGGTAGCATCGGACGTCTGACGGCCTTTGGTGAACACGGTTTGGTCAGGGTGTATGAGAAGGGGGAGTATGTTTAGTAATCGGGATGCAATAATTTTGGCATATATTTTCAGGTCAGTATTAAGCAGTGAGATGGGCCTGAAATTTGAGGGGGTATTGGGTTCCTTCCCTGGCTTTGGCAGTGTCACAATTATTGCACTCAACATTTCTGGTGGGAAAGAGGCAGAGGCAGCAGCGGTATTAAAAGTACGTTCCATATATGGAATTAATAGATGTTTAAAAGTTTTGTAATAATCCCCAGAGAAGCCGTCTGGGCCTGGCGATTTGTTACTGGGGAGGGAATCTATGGTTTTGTGCAATTCTTCTGTGTTGAATTTTTGATTTAAGGTTTGTATATGTTCATCTGTGAGGGAGGGCATGTCTAATGCCGCGTACAGACGGTCGGACTTTTCAGCTACAAAAGTCCAACGGACGCTGACGGACTAAAGCTGGCTGGTAATCCGATCGTGTGTGGGCTTCTTCGGACTTTCAACGTACTTTTTTAGCCTCAAATCCGACGTACTTTAGATTTGAAACATGCTTCAAATCTTTACGTCGTAACTACGACGGACCCCGAAGTCCGCTCGTCTGTATGCTAGTCCTACGGACAAAAAAACGACGCATGCTCATAAGCAAAAACTAAACGGAAGCACTCGGTCTAGTAAAACTAGTGTTCGTATTGTAGGTAGCACATTCATCACGCTGCAAAATCTGTGATCGTTGAATGCAGCGCATTTTATTTCTTCTTTATGAATGCTCTAAAGAACGAAGGTGTTTTGCTGTTCATAATCAGAGTTCTCCCAAACTGATTTCTGAATTCTTTTTCTCTTTGATCTCATGAATGATATAGTATGCTTTTTATAAACAATGTTTCCATACAAATAATACTTTTTCCCTTATTTTTTTTTTTTTTTTAGGTTTGTAAAGTTACCACAAAGAACCCATTATTCTTTTTTTTTTTTTCTAGTGATTATTTTTTAGTTTTTAGATAAAGTTAACCCAAAGCACCGTTTTTGTTTATGTATATTTTTTTATTTTCAAGACTAACCACTTGAACATTATTAACATTAGTAATGTATTTTTGGTGTGTGTTTTTAAAACTCAATGAGATTGTTGTCCCTTGTTAATTTAACATTGTGTGTAAAATCAATGATTTAAAAGAAAACACATAAAGTCTTTTGCTAAACTCAAAAAAGATCCATTTATTTATGGTCAAAATAAAATAAAGAGGAAGTCAACGCTGGAAAAAGTCGGTGTACAAGAAAATTGGGATCTTGAGGAGTCCATATAAGAGGGAGCACAATCTGGTCCAAGAATCCCAGAGATCAACAGCACCAGCAGATGATCTAGATGTCCCCAGACTGTGGTCCTACAACAGCCTGCGTCTTCTGTCAGACCAGACTGAACCCAGGTCATCACTTTCTTCTCTTCCCTGCAGCCTTTCCTCCACGCTGCCCTGCAGCCTTCCCTGCAGCCTTCCCTGTAGCCTTCTTTTGAGGCTGTGGCTCTGGTGTTTCAGTTGTGGCAGGAGGAGGAGGAGGAGGAGGAGGAGGAGGAGGAGGAGGGGGGGGGCTGCCTCATGTAGTTGGGTGTTTTTTGTTAGCGTGCCCTGCAGCCCCTTATGGATTGTTTCCCCAAATAGGCGCTCACAAATGAGGCGCTGCTCCCAATCCATCTGAAGAAGCCTGCTGGCTAAGTAGCAGCCATAGGCTTCTTCCGCTTCGGGGGGGCTCGTTAAAAAACGGGTGGCCTGTTGCATGAGGCGCAGGGACGCGTCCTGTGTGACCATCCCCTTCCTGGCCCTTTTTTTGGGAAGGTGGAGGGGAGGCACTTGGGATTGGGTGAGGCTCCTACTGGGCCCAGCCACCTCACTTGGCCCAGCCACCTCACTTGGCCCAGCCACCTCACTTGGCCCAGCCACCTCACTGGGAGCAGCCACCTCCTGCCTGACACTGGGCCCAGCCTCCTCCAGATGATGGTGAATCCGGCCTCCTCCAGGCTGTCCATGGGCCCGGTCTCCTCCTGCCTGCCACTTTCCCCACATTCCTCCTGGATGGACTCATCCTGTGTATAAAAAAAGGACAATAGTTTTAGTTTCTTTTTTTGGGTTCATCAATGACACACAGTTTGCTTCTCATGACTAGCAAATTCAATGTGAATACATCTCTTTAATAAAAGAGTCTAATCCAGTGGTTCTCAACTCCAGTCCTCAGGACCCACCAACAGGCCAGGTTTGCAAGATAACTGAAATACATCACAGGTGATATCACTTTCTTCTCAGTGATTGAAGTATTCTAGTCTGCAACTTCCCAAGGTAATACTTAAAATCTGGCCTGTTGGTGGGTCCCGAGGACTGGAGTTGAGAACCACTGGTCTAATCAGACACCCTAATTATTTCAAGCAGGTGCCAAACATATTTAGCCACTACTATCATTTGATATGTATACACAATTTGGAGTGCAAAATTATTTGAGACAATTATAACATCCAGTTAACATCATTTATATTAGTACAGTAAATATTTGTTAAAATAATTTACCTGACTCCAGATGGTCATATCCGGTTCATCCAGGATGGAAGACCCAGCTTGCTCCTCATCAGCCTCTGCTGGGGTGGAGGGAAGGGTGGAGGGAAGGGTTGAAAGTGATGCCCTGGCTTCATTCTGGTCATCAAGAAAACGGAGTTGATTGTAGTACCACAGCCTGGGTACATAAACATCATCTGCTGATGCTCCTGATCTCCTTGATTCCTGGATCTTCCTATGCTCCCTTTTATACATGTTCCTCAAGACCCCAATTTTCTTGAGCACTGTCTCCATTGTTGCTCCCGGGATGGTCTCCTGGACAAAGGACAGAAGTCTCTCCAGCGTTGACTTCCTCACATGCTTGGCATAATACTGAGGGTGTTTCACCTCCCACAAATTCCTCATCTCTCGATATTTGGAAATAAAAGAAGTAAGGAACTCTGGATCCTTCAATAGGGGATTCATTATATCTGGAAAAGAGAAAGTCACAAGACCAAAAACACTTATTATAGGTTTCTGCTAACCCCTCATCATCTTCTCCCTATGTAGGCCTCATCAATCTATCAAGCCATATAGGCCGCTTGCTACAAAGTCATGACCATAAACCCCCAAAAAAAAAATATATATCTCAAATTACCTTCGTTTTGTAACGTCCTGGTCCACTATCACCTACGCACAGAACGTACGTAAGGCCCCTCTTTATACACTACGCATGTGTGAAACTCCGCCTGCGTCGCCCGCCCCTGACGTTCGAAATTAACTCATGTTCTCCGCCCATTTTTTGTTACGGCGCGTAGTGGAGTTAAAGAATGGCGGAGACACCTGAAATGTTGACAACCTCAGGTAGTGGAGACAGCCCGGAGGCTGGAACGTCAACGAAATCTATGAGGCCTAGATTTAAGGCCTCTAATATGAGTTTTAAAGAGATGGTGGAGATGGTGGCCATTCTTCACAAAGACGACTATGATGGCAATTATGGGCCGTACGCACGGCCAAATTTGCGCAAGGCCAAAATAATGGCGAAGGTCGTGGAGACTTTGCAGGCATCTTTTGGGGTCCAGCGCTCCAAAGATCAATTGAGAAAAAGATGGTCTGACCTGAAACTCAGGGAGCCGGATCAATACCGACGTATCCGGAAAGTTCTTAAAAAAAGTAAGTACTTGTCGTGTTTTTCTCTTGTGTTTATTACCTTGTATACTGCTCCATGTGCTTTTCCTTCCTATACGATTTTTGTTCATCGTTTTAAACGATCTTTTAATAAACCTCGTTACATATCCATATCTATCTCTATCTCTATAGATATATAGATATATATATATATATATATATATATATATATATATATATATATATATATATATATATATACACATATATATATATATATATATATATATATATACACATATATATATATATATATATATATATATACACATATATATATATATATATATATATATATATATATACATATATATATACATACATAGGTAGATAGATATAGAGATAGGTAGATAGATATAGAAATGTAAAACATTCTTTATGAATATTTGAAGTTCTCTTAATTTTTTGGATTTACATTTAGTTAGATATTTAGAGATTTTGTTCCAGATATAGAGAGAGATCAAAAGATTATTAACTATATTTTGAGATATTGATATCTATCCGGTATGTCTTTATAATTTTAAAGATTGAAGTAAAATAGGAACTCTACACAAACCACTTCACTCCAAATGTTGGAAAATTATTATGTCCTAAAATATCTGTGTGCTAATTAGATTACAAATTTTTTGTTTCACATAGGGGAAAAATCACTCAGCCAACCACAAGAAGACAGTCCACCCCAAGCAAAACATGATTGGGCAATCAGCCCAAGTCCCATTGAGGATGTGGAGGAAGGAGAGGTGGGCGACATGGGCACCCCACCAGGTGAGTGTCTGACACACCAGCTTACGTTAATCTATGCATGGCTGCCTTTTGTTTAATTGAATTTGGCTACTCTATTTTAGGGGATCTGGTTGTGCTTCATTCAAGCAACAGTGCCACCCCCGAGGATGTGGAGGAATTAGGCTACATGGCCACCCCACCAGGTCAGTGTCTGAGACAACAGCTTTATTTATGGTAAGGTAAACTATGTATGTGTGCATATTTCTAAAGACATTTTTTGGTTTCATTCCACTTTAGGAACAACAAGAAGTGACTATTTCACCTCTGAAAGTGCCCAACGTCTAATTGGTCAAATAATGGCCTGGAATCAAGACATGGATGAAATGCGTAATCGGCTGGATCGTATGCAGCAGGAAATGAAGGACATGATTGATGTTTTGGGTCGAATCTAAATGCCCTTTTTTAAACCCCAAAACATCAATCATGTCCTTCATTTCCTGTTTTGCTGACCCCATTCTGGGCCTTCTTTCTTTTTTTGGCAGAACATAAATGGCTGTTTAACCTAATGTCAAAAAGGAGGGCTGTTTCTCGTATATCCCTCAAAAATCCACAAAAAAATAAAAATTGATTTTCTAAAAAACACCAAAAAAACAACAAAAAATAGATTTTAAAAAAACAAAAAAAAAAAAAAAATTGATTTTAAAAAACCAAAAAAAAAAAAGTGATTTTAAAACACCAAAAAAAAGAAAAATAATTAATGTTAAAAAACAAAAAAAATTAAAAAAATTGATTTTAAAACACCAAAAAAAAAAAACAAATTAATTTTAAAAAACCAAAAAAAAAAAAAAAAATTGATTTTAAAAAACCAAAAAAAAAAAAAAAAGTGATTTTAAAACACCAAAAAAAAGAAAAATAATTAATGTTAAAAAACCCAAAAAATTAAAAAAATTGATTTAAAAAAAAAAAAAAAAAAAAAAAAAACTTGCTTTTAAAAAAAAAACAAAACTTGATTTTCCAAAAAAAAAAGCCTGTTTTCGAAAATCAAAAAGCCAAAAATATTTTTTTGTGGATTAGGTAGAAATATTTAAATATAATTATATTTTGCTACATCATTAAGATACCATTATATTTTTGTCTATGAACATTTTATACTAAATGCAGAACTGAATGCATAACAACCATTAATAAAAACATCTCCTTTTATAGGATTTTAACAAATGTGTGGTTTGTTATTTCAAGGCTCAGTATCAGTTTGGTTATAATTGTCAAAAAGTTGTTTACAGTGGCAATGGAGCTTATTTAGACATTTTTAAAATTCAAATACAGTTGGCACTACAACTGCTCGACCATAACCTAGGAGACAGCCCAAAAGAAAGGCAAGCAATAAATATAATGCCAGATTTCAGCAATATTTTTTTTATTGTCAAAAAATTATATATCCTGGCCCATTGCAATGGCCCCCCTACCCATAAAATAATCAACATATTGCTGTCTAACCTGACGGGAACTTTGGGGGGCCAAGCCAGTACGGACAGTATCCAGGCCTGTAAGGTTGGCTTCTATTTGTCCGGCCTCAGGCCCAACTGTGCCTATATAATTGGCAGAATGCTTATTTAAAAAGTTGTGCAGAATGCAGCATGATAAAATTATAAAATTAAGTTTGTATTCCGCCAAATTAATGGCTGTTTGAAACAGGCGGAACCGGCTGGCCAGAATTCCAAACGCATTCTCAACCACTCTTCTAGCTCTGGCCAGCCGGTAATTAAAAACCCTCCTCTCCGGGGTGAGGGTTCTTTGGGGGAATGGCCTCATGAGGTGCTTGCTCAGAGCGAAGGCTTCATCGGCAATGAAGACAAAGGGGAGTCCTTCCACGTTATCCTCATCAGGTGGCAATCCCAGGCCACCACTCTGGAGACGCTGGCAGAACTCCGTCTGGGCAAATACTCCTCCATCCGACATCCGGCCATTCTTCCCCACGTCCACATATAAAAAATCATAGTGTGCCGACACCACCGCCAATACTGTGGAACCCCTTATAATTAAAATAATATGACCCCGAATGGGGTGGTGGCACAATGTGGACATGTTTCCCATCTATAGCCCCTCCACAATTGGGAAAGTCCCAACGGCTGGCAAAATGGGATGCCACAGTCTGCCATTCCTGTGGCGTTGAAGGAAACTGGGGAATCAAACAAGAAAACCAAAATCAATTAATTTGGAAGCTAACATTGCAAGAAAATTAGACAATTAAAAACATTATTCCCCAGCATCAGTATAACATTCAATAATTTAATTCTTCTGGAATAACTAATATGGAAAAAGGCACACTTATCAGATTGCTCACCCCCTCTGATAGAACATTGATTACATTTTAGGGGGTTGTGAAATCCCTAAAAAAAATTACTTTAACGACACGCAGGAATTTAGGGACTAAAAAGGCTACAAGACTGCAGTTGTCGCACTCTGCAGGTGCAGTTGCTAACCAGCTTACAGTAAATGAGCCTAAAACAAAATGTAGTAAATGAGGTAATGTCAAAAGGCATTCATGTTGCAAGGAGTACACAATCACATGCAAGGGCAATTAATGAAAACACTTTGAGGCTTGCATATGATTTGATGATGGAAATCAGCAGAGCTTCTGCTCATTTACTAAAGCACTGGAACAAATGCACTTGTAGAGTGCACATGCATTTTGCAAAGTGCAACATAGATTTGCTTTAGACAAATCAACACCACAGAACATTCAAGCAAATTTTAACGAGGGTGGGGGTGGGGGGGTTGTGAAATCTAGCTAATTGCAAATTAGCAGCACACTATTTGGAGTGAGTTCGGGGGGGGGGGTTGTGAAATCTAGCTAATTGCTAATTAGCAGCACACTATTTGGAGTGAGTTCAGGTGGGGGGGGGGTTGTGAAATCTAGCTAATTGCTAATTAGCAGCACACTATTTGGAGTGAGTTCAGGTGGGGGGGGTTGTGAAATCTAGCTAATTGCTAATTAGCAGCACACTATTTGGAGTGAGTTCAGGTGGGGGGGGGGGGTTGTGAAATCTAGCTAATTAGCAGCACACTATTTGGAGTGAGTTCAGGTGGGGGGGGGGTTGTGAAATCTAGCTAATTGCTAATTATAAGCACACTAAATACACTCAAAATGAGTAGACTAGGTGGATATGTTCCCATCACTTCATGCTGGGAAGGTTATTGAAGGAAACTATACATGCATGACAAAAAATAACAGGAAAAAATTCCAGCATGTGTGAGGATAAAAAGGGGACATTCACACTATATTGCAATGATGGGAAGTAGTGTTTGAAGCAAGAAATACATTACATTATCAAAGATTACATAAAAGAACATGTGATGCTAATAAAATAAAAATATCTTACCTTAATATAGTCCTTCTGCAGGACCTGTATGATGGCAGAACAGGTCTCTGGGATAATGATCCCCAGAGCCTGGGGGGAGATGCCTGTCGAGAACTTAAGGTCCTGCAGGCTTCTCCCTGTGGCCAAATACCGCAAGGTAGCGACCAGCCTCTGCTCCGGAGTGATGGCTTGCCTCATGCAGGTATCCTGCCTGCTGATATAGGGGGTCAGCAAAGCCACCAAACGGTCAAAAACGGGGTCCGTCATCCGGAGAAAGTTCCTGAAATCCTCAGGATTATTCTCACGGATCTCACGGAGCAAAGGCAAGTGACAGAACTGGTCACGCTGAAGCAACCAATTCTTGGTCCATGAACTCCTCCTCGCCCTGTTCATGGACTGGTCTTGGGCTGAAGAATAAACTACAGCACCAAGCACATACAATGCACGAGCTCTACGACGAGTACGTACAGGTAACATGGCTTCAAAACGGTCGGCTGGTCAGAACGCACTAAACAGAACGCACTGAAGAACAGCAAGGCCTGTGAAGAACGACCTGAAAATCAGGAACGAGCGGCCAATAAAACAAAGATTTCTCAATGCCAACTGACCAAACGCACTGAAAAGCAGATACAAACCTCACAAGCACAGACTGAACAACAGTTAAAACGAACTGAAAAATACGAGTCTCACAAGCGCGAATCGTCTCTCACCAAACTTCTACTAACACGAGATAAACACGAGATTAGCAGAAGGAGCCCAAAGGGTGTCGTACGGGCTATTGAACTTCCGTTTTATAGTCTCGTCGGACTTGGTGTACGTCACAGCGTACTAAGCTGTCGTACTTTTGTGTGGTCGTGTGTGGGCAAGTCCGTTCGTAAGAAAGTCTGCCACAAGTCCGCCGAAGGTACGCCGGAAGTATGTCGGACAGGCTGTCCGACTTTTGTAGCAGAAAAGTCCGACCGTGTGTATGCGGCATTAGTGTTGAAGGAAAGACTTAATTGCATCAGTGCTAGGTTGTATGGTGTTCGAGTCTTCCTTTAAATTGTACAATGTGCTGTAATAGTGACTAAAAGCGTCTGCTATGTCTTGAGGGTGATAGAGTTTGTGATTAGTTGTAGGGTGTAATATATAAGGGATCTTTGATTTGTGTCTGAGGCCTTTTAATCTGTACGCTAAGGTTTTACCAGCTTTGTTGCCAGTGGCATAATAAGTCATTTTAAGTTTTTTTTGAGGATCTTTCAAAACTTTCTAGTAATAATAATCTTAAATCATTGCGTAATTGTGTAAGATGTTGGGACACTATAGGGGATGCTTTTTGTTTGTTACTGGTTTCAAGCAGAAATATTTTGTCTGTTAGTTCCTTTACCTTTTGTTGCTGCTGCCTCTTGGCTCTCGCCCCCAGTTATATAAAGATACCGCGTATATATGCCTTGTGAGAGTTCCAAAGCATAAATTGATCCTGCACAGAAGAATCATTAACGCTAAAAAACTCTTTCAAATGTTGACCTATAGCATTTTTAGAGTCTAGTTGTTGCATTAAATAGGAATTGGACCTCCACATCTGTGGAACACTGCAATCTGATTTATCATTTATAGCTAGAGTGATGGACGCGTGATCGGACCACGTGATGGAATTGATGGTTGTAGATGTCGTTTGGGCTAAGGTGTTTTGGTCTACAAGAAAAAGGTCAATTCGAGAGTAAACTCTGTGTGAAGCAGAAAAAAAGGTGTAGTCCCTTTCGCCTGCATGCATGCACCTCCAGGCATCAAAAAGGTCCTGTTTATGAAGTGTGGTCAGGAGAGACATACCCGGGCGTCTGGTGCTAGAGGAAGAGTCCATACTTGAATCCGGGGTTGTGTTGAAGTCTCCACATATTATTAATCTTCCTTTTTGGTGGGCCTTGATCTTTCGTAGAAGTTTGTGGAGAAAGCGGATCTGGTGTTGGTTGGGCGCATACACATTAACAATAGTGTATGTGATGGAGTTAAGGTCACAAATCAAAATTAAATACCGACCTCCTGGGTCTTTGATTGTTTCGTGAGCCGAAAACGCCACTGTGTCCCGTATGGCTGTGAGGACCCCTTTTGTTTTATTTTGGGCATTGGCTGTGAAGATATAAGGGAAATTCCTGTGAGTGCAAGAAGGGGTAGCTGTTTCGGAGAAGTGCATTTCCTGCACGCAGATAATGTCAGATTTGTTAGAAAGGGCCTCTTTCCACATTGACATCCTCTTAACGGGGTGGTTGAGGCCTTTCGCATTAATAGAGAGGAGTTTTATACCCATAATTGAGGGAATTGCATGTTATCCGGGATTTTGTGATATGTAATCATTTTTGAGGCGATGTTGCCCTCTAGTGGTGTTTCCAGAGATGGCAAGAGATAGGCATTGTATAGTATGACATGGCTTGAAATGTATTCACATTTGGGAGGCTGTGCGGTGATGTATTCAAGTTGAAAACATAAAGTGGTGAGAGTTCTTATCTTCATATTTGTTGTTAGGGTAGAGCATGTCCTTACGGTACTTGTACATGTTCTGGCTGCTGCGGATCCAGACTCAATAGAAAAGAAAAAAAGAGAAGAGAAACATAAAAAAACGAACATAAACTGAAATGCAGTGCATTTATCAAACTTGTGTGGGATCAGCATTTTCAAGAGCTGAGCCCAAACCTGAAAACACAAACTTTAAGGTACAGCTGATTGCTGTTCAAGCAAGTGGAGGGAAAAAGTTCAAGCCTTTGAGCTTTTAGACAGGTTTCCAGGGATTAGCAGGTTGTAAGTTAACCATCCTGGGTTAAGAGTGTGATTTTGCGTTTTTTTTGTGGTGACCGTCTTCCACGCTGGTTCCACTGATCTGGGTGTTTTGGCCGTGTTCGTCTCCTGTTCAGGTACAATTTTCCATTCCTCCAAAAGGGATAGACCCTTTTCTAGAGAATTCACCACGTGGGTGTGTCCATCTTTAGTTATAGTGAGTTTGGTGGGGTAACCCCATCTGTAGGTGATGTGATGGTTTCTCAGTGCTTTAGTGATGGTGTTTAAGTTTTTCCTTTTTTGCAGGGTATACTGAGAAAGATCGGCATAGAACTGTAGATGTTGAAACTGCGCAAGGATTTGATCTTTCTGGCGCATGATCAACATCAGTTGTTCTTTGGCATGATAAAAATGTAGACGCAGGATCACATCCCTAGGGATGTGTTCTGACAGGTATGACGGTTTTGGCAAACGGTGTATTCTGTCTATTGTGATCTCCATATCAGAAAGATCAGGTAGGAGAGATTTGAACAGTGAGGAGGCATAGGATCTTAAGTCAGTTTGCAGGACTGTTTCAGGGATCCCCCTAATTTTCAGATTGTTCCTCCTATTACGGTCCTCAATGTCTGCGATTTTATCTTTCATCCATTCAGTATCTCCCTCCCTCTCTTCATGGGAGTCCACTAGATCATTAATAGTAACAGCATATTCTCCCATCTTTTGCTCTATATGCTCAACCCTTGTTTCTACAGCCTGAAGATTGGTGTTGAATTTGTGCATACACTTCATCATATCTGATTGCAGTGAGCTTCTTAATGATAAAAGCATATCTTTCAGTACTGTGTCTATCACTGGTTGATGCATGGTTGGGAAAGTTTCAATGGAATCAGGGAGTTCACGTGTGTCATCCCCTGAATCAATGCCTGGGCTTGCCGCTCTGAGGGATCCCTCTCCATCCATCCTGAATTTTGCTTTGGCAGGGCTACCGGATGGCGGTGAGGGAGAGTATGGGTGTGAGCTTTCAGAAGAGGGTCTATTTTGCCTGTGGCTGCCCTGTTTAGATAGATGGCCGGCGGGAATATTAGCTGGGGTAGAGGACGACCCGGCGCCATCTTGCCTACCGTCATGTTGCTTCATGCTATAGAAGTCCGTCAGGCGCTGTGGCTTCCTTTGCTCTTTTCTTTTCCTGGACATCCTCTCCTCTTTGTCCCAGGGTGAATCGCCAGCTGAGGGGAGCAAAACGGGACCCGATGGTATGCTTTGTGCCGCTATATCTCTGGATTTTACCGGAGCTCCGGACTTATGCTGCCATCTAGCTCAAGCGCAGGCCACGCCCCCCTGAAATCCAGCAATTTATAAGCAAGAAAGTTATTATGCAATGGAATAACTAGATCAATTACAAAAGCTAATGGAAAATTCTAGATATATTTATGTATTGCTATAAGTACCAGGATATATACAATAGTTACCAGTTCTGTTGTGTGTTTGTAGGGGCCCTCTTAGTAACTGGGGGTCAAAAGACTAATATTTTGCTTAAGAGTCCTTCAGAAAGGAGATATAATAAACTTTTGATAGCCTTGATGGAAAGGTGTATCTGCTGCCAGAAGCATCTTGGTAACCCAATATTTCTGGCAGATACTTCCATGAAAAGACCAAACATTCCATAAGGATGAACTACAAGAGATGCTCTCTGCTTTCTTATTGCCAACCAGTTATGTCCACTTTCCAGTTTTCGTTACGTAAAGACAGGAGGATGAACACAGAGCTCAGCCAGGTAAGAAGTGTCATTTTAATCAGAACTATCATGTAAAATATGGAAAATAGTTGCCTCGCCTTTTTGTACCCAGTACAAGACATCAGGGTCCATGCTAAAGGCCATCAGAAGATATTAGTGTCTCATCACTAAAACATTCTCCCCAAAACTGTGAAGTCCCAGAGTGTTCCACAATAACCAAGAGTGATGTCATAACATCCAAACATTCAATTCTCACATCACTTTTCAGGAACCTTAAACTAAAATCCAAAGGCATTTTATGCCTAATGTCATCTTTATGTTCTCAGTAGGACCTCATAGCATCAGACTTGCAGACTTTATGAAATTAATTGAAGTGAGATCATTATGTAAAATGTTGTACTCCTGTTTTTGGTCAGAGGGAGTCTTCCATAGCAAAGAATTCAACACTATTCAGTCATTTCAGATTGGAATAATTTTGTAATAGAAGATTAAAAAAATATATATATACATTACTTGGCCTTCCAAACAAATATGTTTCCCTCTGTATTACTGAAGCTTCACTCATTGCCCCCTTTTTGTCAGTTTTTCTTTTTTAGGTTTTTATAAATTTATTACATAGACCCTATAAACCTCTGCAGGATTATCAGAATGTTCATTAAATAATAAAGATCCATAGATTGGTTAGATGAAAGTGACATTACCTTAATGTGGGGGGGGGGATTCAGCTGTGATGAAGTTGGATTAGTTTCTCTGAATATTCGGTTCCACTGCAGATCAACACTGGACAACGTCACCAAATCTCCAGCTAGGCTGTAATAGATGAGTATACCGGAATCTCTGGAAGTAGAGTCACTTCCAGAGAAGTTCTATCCAAAATAAAGTAACAAATGCGGCCATATGTATATCTTAATGTACCTGTATAATCAGAGAGCACATTTCACTAACAGGAGCCAGTTCTTGGGCAAGTGGTTTTGAAGATATCACAGTATCCGATGATGTTGGGAGATGAGACAAAATAATGAAATGCTAAACTCCCCAGAGCAAAGACTCCTGATTGGTTCTACGTCTATCCGTGCATTCCGAAAGCGAATCTCGAACTCTGGAAAAATAAAAGAATTTAACATCAAGAATTGGAAATGTTTAGCTGATAATTTTTGGATGTTCACATCTCAATACTTTTAATATGATCTGCTGCTCTTGCATTGAGAATGCATTATGCTTCATTTTAAAGCTAAACTTTAGCTTTACCTGCAACCGGCTGATAATTTTCAGTACTGGAGAGGTTCCTGTACAACTCCGAAATTTTCTAAATGTGCATTAGAAGCTTCAGCAAGTCAGAGAGGGCCTGTCCCATTTCCTGGCTAGAGGACATCCTAGCATTCTTAGCATTATATACTTCCCTGTCTGACTACTCCTAGGTGGTTCCTTGTATTCATTGGATTTCTTTTTTGTTTGTTTTTTTAAGGCAGTTAAAAACGAATTTTACTTTAACAAACAATATATCACACAGAACTGACAGGTAGTGTGTGAGTCAGCTGTGTATTTTACCAACAATTAACTTATAACGTCTGGGCCTTGCCCACTTGTCTGTCCAGGGAATCAGACATTCCAGAGGTGCCAATCTCCGTTCATCCACGGGGATGCCCAATGCCTGCATCTTAGCCTCACATGACTGGACCAGGTCTTTGTAGGCCTTTTACATTTTGGACAGTTCATACGGCAAGTCCCTTATGGTGGTGGTCTTGGAGTACAGTACAATCTTTACGAATTGTATTAACACCTTGTGTTCCCATTTCATATCATGGAGCTCATTCTCTGTGCATTTCAGACGTGCTTCTGTGCTCTTCAGTGAGGTGATCAGATCCAGATTATTCAGTGTGACGTCATAATACATTTGGACATCGCTGAAGACCACCTTATAGTTTTTCATCAGAGTGTTGGTCTCTCTATTCTTTTGCTCTTTCACTTCAATAACTTTCATCTTCCTGTGCAGATCTCGCAAAAGGCACAGCTTTTCTCCATATGTGGTTTAAATTTCTTTCACTTGTCTCTCAATCGCTCCTTAGTTTTGTTATTTCTTCATCTTGTTTCGTCTGTACTGGGCAGGTGTCCGACTCCACCGCGGTGTCCTCCATGTCCGCTCTGCTGCCTCCCGCTGTCTGCCCACCACATTCTGCTCTATCCACTCCACAATGTGGCTTCTCCCTGGATATATATATTTTTTTTATTTTTTTTATAGACTCGGCATCACTCAGCATGTGATCATGATCTAGGGTGGTGCGTGCAAATACAGACTGCCTAGGAGTGCCCACTCCTCCAGACAGATATGTACCCATCAAGGCATTCAGATTTTTTCCTTAACTGATCCCAAGAATCAACCCACTGCTTAGTTCCCTAAATTATCTTACAAATTTGAGTTAATGTTTTATGCATTTTATATGCATAGAGATGTAATACATTCTGGCATCGGGCCATATTCTTTGACTGCACATACCTGCTATTCTTTATTAAGAGTGTTGATCTGGGATTATACTTTACTGCTCCTTTTTTATTTTACAGTAAGTCTACAATTAGTGACCTCATGGAAAAAGACTATCTTACAGATTACATTTACATATACATATTTGTAGAGGATATTGAAATAGTGATTAGATTAATTCACTGTAAAAGAAATGTGTAAGTTATGTATATAATTGTATTCTATTTTTTATATAGATATAGATATAGATATAATTGCACACTGCCCTCACTGTGCACACGGCACTAATAATGTTTTCATTACATGTTTGCATTCTTTCGAGTCCTGATTAGAATTAGTCTGCCTATGTTACGCTCCTTGTTACCATAAAAGTACAATTGCAATATTAATGTGATATCTAATCATGTGTATAAAAACCTTCAATTGCGTCATAATAAAGCAGGACAGTTATTTGGAAAGTGTATATTTTATGTCTGTTCCCTACTGCAGTAGTTATTATTTGGAGCCACTAATTAATATGAGGATAGGAGTTGCCTATCTATAATTTTATAAGTCATTCACTGACCTGTTTTCTTGTTTGCCAAGAATACTCTTCCATATCCACCTTTTCCACGTTTTTTCACCATGAGGAAGGGCTTCTGTACTTGCTGTAGTCCTTGTGAATAGGAGACCATTCTATCCAGAAGAACTTCCACTTCATGGTCAATGGAGGCTGGAAGCATGGTTAAAATCTGAGACTAATAAAATTCTCAGCGATACCAGCCTTCCACTTGGGGGTGAGCACATGGGCACATTTTAAAGAGAGAGACTGAAAGTAAGCTATTCGACTTTTTTTTTTTTTTTTCTAACAACTTGAGTACCACTTTATAATGGGCCCAAATCAGACAGCGGGTGTACAACATGTATCATCATGTCTCTCTGGCACATTGGAGAAAATTTTTTCCCAACAAGTCAGGATGGAGAACAACATGTTTTGTCTCGTGTCCCTCTGACAAATTAGGAAAAATATTTTTCCCAACAAGGTAGAGGTAGGAAGGCAAACTCATTTTCTAGAATGGGCCGGAGACAGGAAGACAACAGCCAAATCATTGGTCTTGTGCAAGCTTTAACCACCTATTATTTTTTTCAGACACCCTAGAGAATAAAATGGTGGTTGTTGTAATACTTTGTCACACCGTATTTGCGCAGCGGCCTTACAAGCACAATTTTTGTGGAAAAAATACACAATTTTTGCACTTAAAAAAAGAAGACTGTATAGTTAGCCCAATATTTTTTTTTAGATTGTGAAAGATAATGTTAAGCCGAGTAAATTGATACCCAACATGTCATGATTCAAAATTGCGCACACTCGTGGAATGGTGACAGAATTTCACCCTTTAAAAATTTCTAAAGGATAGCAGTTTTGCATTACAGAGGAGATCTAGGGCTAGAAATAATGCTCCCGCTTTAACGATCGCGCCGATACCTCACATGTGTGGTTTAAACATCATTTTCATATGCGGGCGCGTGTGCGTTTTCTTATTCTTTATTTTTTACACTTTTTTACACTTTATTTTTTTACAAAAAAAAAATGTGGGTTACTTTTATTCCTATTACAATGAATATAAACATCCCTTGTAATAGAAAAAAGCATGACAGGTCCTCTAAATGTGAGATCTGGGATCAAAGACCTCAAATCTCATATTTACATTAAAATACAATATAATAAAAATAAAAAAGTAGTATTTTTGAAATACTGAAAAAAGAAAATTCCCCTTTTTAAGAGCATTTGACGTCATATCTGCCCTCCAATGCTGTAGATCTGAGCGGGGGCCATCTTTCCCTCACTCCGCCATGCAGGCTGTGAGGGGAGAAGACGCAATCGTCTCTGCCGCCACTGACGGCTCCGGAAAGCTGCAGAGATGACCCGAGTGCGGCAGGAGGTGGGGGCTCTCACGCCCCCGATAAATGATCTTGGGGTGAATCCATTTTAAAATTCTAATTTTAAAAATACCAGGGTGATGGTAGCTAGCTGCTGCCATAACAATGGTAAGTAGCGACATAATGACAGTGGGCGGTCCTTAAGTAGTTAAAAAACAAAAGCCCTGACCAGAACACTGGCGATCCCAAGTATTTCTTTGTATATCTTGAAATGTAGCTCTCAGGAAATGTGTTCCACTTTTCACATAGTACTTTTCCCAAATCTCTGGATCCTGGTGGGATGTCTAAATTTTCTATAAGGTTGAATGGAGACACATGCAGGTTACTTTTGGTTCTTGAGGTTTTTGCTTGGACGTTGGTTGTATTGCTCACAGCAACGTGTGTGACCAGGAGAGAAGGTGACAGGTCCCAGTTATCGCCGCCTTCTCTCTATAACACTGATCTGCTGTCTTATTTGTATGTGAAAGATAACTTGCAAACATGTATTTCTCAACATCCTCTTACATTGTCCATGTCTCACATACAGGACTGATGATCTGGTTTCTTTATGTGGTAGTCTGAACCTCTCATGATATTTCTATAAGTCATTTTCCACATTGTAAATGTTCTGTCCCAATGGTGATAAAAGACAATGTGTTCTCTGCAGTTTTTTTTTTCAACAAGGTTGGTCTTACTTGTTCACAATATATCTTGAACCTAATTTCTTCTTTTTCTGTTAACTTGGTACTTGGTTCATCAATGTCTATGCAGCTGGACTCCAATGATTGTACAAGACACTGTGTGCTCAGAAAGTGACATATTGGTGGTTCGCTCTCTTCTCCCACCTCTACACAGTCCTATTCTTACCCACCCCTGGTCTCTGCAGATGTTGAAGTACCAGAACAGCTTCCAGATAATATACAATATCCAACCTGACACTCAAATCTGATATTTGGTCATTTGGGGCTTTACCAATAGCTTTAAGAAAGGAGTCATTTGTTGCCCCCAGAAGCCTGTGACATGTAGTGGGAGTTTTGGAAACACTTAACATTGACAGAAACCGTTTACTGACATTGTGATGAAATAAGCTTTTCATTCTCTTCTGTATATCATTGGTGACTTGCATAGAAAGCATACATTTTTGCACGTGCTTTACGTAATGACTAGTTTTCTTGCTTTTTAGGAAGCATTTTATGGCATTAAAAAATGGATAACTTTTTCGATGTCCTTAAAGTTTACATTTAAAATTTTTAGGGCCCATAAAATATAAAAACCCGTCCACGTCCACAACCATCTGTTTTTATAGCTCCAACATGTTAGACTGCAGAATTAGAATTTGGCAGCAGCAAAAGCAAGCTTCATCATCTGGCAGATCTCTTTGAATCTCAACTGTCCTTTGCTCACAGACTTTACTTTGGACAGCTTCCCCCAGAATTCACCAACTGGCAAACTTTTGTAGTTTGGCACCAGTCCCTCAGGGTTAGCTGAGACATGATCCAGGACATCCAAGTGGAGCTGTTCTGTCATCTGCCTCGATCACATTTGGAAATCTTTCTGCCAAAATAAAAATCTGCTCTGGATTCATCTCATCTTGGTTCTCCATATTGACCACTAATATATTCTTCAAAATTTGGTCCTGCATTGAGAACTTCTCCAAAATTTTTGTAAAAGCTCCTGGCATAGAATGCTCTGACATCTTAAAAGAATTGCTTTGTCTTGTTAGGGGACATCTCTTGTCCTTCCTCACTTAGCAAATGCCTCCTTGCCAGGTACCTGATAGAAAGCTCTTCATCTGGGAGGTGAATTTCATTGTTGCTTACATCTATTTCCTGAATGTTTTTTTTTTTTTTTTTTTTTTTCTCTCAATACCTTTTGGCTTTATAAATCTGCTTGCCATTGCATGCAGGAGCTCATGTACACTCTGATTCAACTTAAGAGGATAGGTGCCTTGTTTTGAAAAATCCAATTGAATTTGTCAAAGCATTGTGTAACGTTATGGAGAAAGCATGCATAGAGTTTCTTTTTGGGGGATCTTTCAACCTTTATTGAATATGAGCCGATTTCTGATTCTTAATGTTTGACTCAAAATATGAAAGAAAAGCTGTCCATTGGTGGAGCAGATGGTCCAAACCTTTCCCTAAAGAAAGCCAGCGTGTAGGACAATGCTTTTAGACTCTCTGCTGGGCAACATTGCAGAGCTCTTGAAACTCTCTTAGGTCTTCTCTTCATTTGGAACTTTTCTCAAAGTGGTAGTAGTTGTCAATGAGCAGTTCTTCAGGTGACACTGAGAGCTCCTTAGCACTGTAAATATGAGTATGGACTGTGCTTTCACTCTTGACAATACGGAGTTGTTTTTGCCAATCATCACATTGCAATTGTCACTGCTAAATCCTACACAATTAGACGATTCAAGGCCTTTGTCAAGCATGGATGATGCAATGCAGTTGAATATGTTTTCAGCTTTGGCATCATTGCACACTGGCATGTCGACAAATCCAATAGTCACCTTATCCAATGTTTCATTATAGTACCTGGCTAAAATGGCACATTCCTTCTCACTCACTCATTGCTTTTGTCAACCATAATACTGTACGGCCTTTTTTCTGTCCGGCTGAACTTTGTACAGATTCTCTGAACTTTCCGTTTCCAGTGCCAGGTTCACAATAGCTGCTGTCTTGGGTGATGAGCAGGCATACTTTATTTGCTTTATCTGAATCTGGAAAAATTTTCCTGAATAGCTTGCCTGTGTGCTTACACACATTCAATGGCAGGTTATGCTGAACAATGAAAGATGTAAAGTACACCTCTGCTTTAGTGACATTTTTTTGCTGAAAAGAACTGTGAAATGCTTGAGCAGCCTTCCCTGCGCTTAGCCTCCCTAATATGTTGTGGTCCCTAAAAGAAATTAAAGCATAAGGTGTATCCTTATTTTAGTGTTTTATGTCCTTACAATGTAATCTGTTATATCTGCATAATAATATACCAGACTTAAGTGAAAATCACAAAAACTAATGCATATAAAACATAAAGCAGCCAGTTTAAAAGTATATTTAAAAAAAAAAATTGTATAAAATAATAATTAATGATATGCTATAATACTTTATATGATGTTGTGTCAGACTCCTCTCCAATATGTCTTTTACAGTCATTTAACCCACCATGGGCTATGGAGAATTCACTGCTGCAAACAGTGCAGTGAGCTACTCCGTCATTGTTTTTTTACCCCTGTTATGCACAGGTACACTTTAGTGTAGTCTGGGGTGAAGTGCGTTTTGTACTTTTTTTTTTTTGACTCTACCATGATGGTTGTGCACTGCCACTGATAATCACTGATAATCACCAGGCTGTAGTAACAACAAATTTATATATATTTATATATATATATATATATATATATATATATATATATATGTGTATATATATATATATATATATATATATATATATATATATATAATACACAATTGCTGATGGCCCCAGTGGACACCTGCTATGACCTCTGTGGACACCACCTGCTGAGTAAATGGCCCCTGTGGAGAGAATGTGGCCCCTGCTCAGACTTGTGCTGTGACTCACTGCTCTGGGATCGTCCTGATTGACTGACACATGATGATGAGTGAGCTGAGAGATGTGCTGACACACAGTCACTGTGTGACTCTATCCACACTTTGCAGAACTCTCACACTCTGGAGGACCAGCCTGTGCGTACCAGTCAGTGTGACTCCTCCCTCTTCACACAGACTCATGTTCTTCCTGGGGAGGACTACTCATCAGCCACTGGGTGGCTTCTGTTCTCTCCTCACACTTCCTCCACCTGAGGCTGTCACTGAAGGGGCAGTAAAGTCAGAGAGGTCAAAAGAAGCCTGAGCCACGCCCCATATTCTCTGGCCTTCCAATCACCGTCATACTCTTCTGTACACCAGCCTCAATACGCTCAGTTGCTAGGCAAATTAGCCGAGCCTAGCAACCAATCACGGCGCACGCATGGCAATGATTTCACCGCAAAGGCCCGCTTCCCTCCTCTCGCTGACGCACCCCCATGGAACAATGAGAGCCAAGCTCAGCGGGAGCTTCGTTCGCAGCCGCCTCCTGTGGTAGTGGGTGACGGCTTAGCCGGGAGATTGTGCTGAACTCGCGGTTGTCCGTGAGCCTGCTGTCCAATGGGGGAGGCTTGGGAACTCTGTTTACATGCTTGCTACAGAACAACTGCAAAACCCACCTTTTATTACATGTGACAATGAATAGTAACAGAGAAAAGAACCCCCCCCAAAAAAAAAAATCCATACATTTGTGCAGATATATCAAGCAGTTATAGAGCTACATAAAGTCAGCAATCTTCTAAAATGTTTACTTTCAGGTAGGATATAAAGCTTGTACAAGTCCCAGAGTACATCCAATACATCCGTCTTCTACTCAGTAGGTGACCAAAAATGATGTTTAAATGATTTCCACCTCCTCCAATATTGAGGGAGATTATCTTTTGATCTAGGAGACATAAGGCAGCACCTGATGAGGCTCCATAATGGACATCATGTACTCAGTTATGTCACACATATTACTATATTCCTGGATAGATTCTCTGGAGGCATTTCTGCTTTCCATGGTAGGTGGACATATTTTAAAATGTCCAAAGCAGAACACCTCTGAGAGGCATTGAGGGCCAACATGTCCCAGAACATCTGCCTGGCTTCAATGGAGAATTGTCGCCACTTTCTTGGCGACCAGGTCAGATCCTTCTTCATTTTCCACCAAGCAAAGTTCTGATACACAAGGTCATGACCCCCTGCTTCTTTCCAAGGGAAAGACCCGGTCATAGCTGTGAATACCATGACACCAAAGGCCCAGCGTAGCCACGGTCGCTGACCATATCATCAATATAACGTAGCCAGCATAATGCCTGGCTCGTAAATTCAGATAAGGAATCATCAGAGAAGATAGTGCATTCCCACCCCCCAGGTTACATGTTGACGTAGGCCGATGCACATCAAGTGCTCATGGCTACCCCCTGTACCTGGAGGATGTGGGACTCCTTATGAAAGTTACGTGTCAATATGAACTGTAAAGGATCCAAGATGAATTCATAGTATTCCCATTGATGATGGTTTTGTTCTCGTAGGAAGGTACGTACTGTCCTGATGCCCTGCTCATGAGGGATGCTGGAGTACAGGGTCTCAACATCCAGAGTCATGAGGAGGCATGACCATGCTTTCAATATGTTTGAGGAGATCTAGTGTGTCCCTAGTGTATGATCGTAGTGCTAACACATGCGGCATGAGTATAGAGTCAACCAAACGACTAGAATTTTCCGTGAGGGAACCAATGCCTGATACTATGGGTCTACCAGGAGGTTTGGTTGGGTGTTTGTGTATTTTAGGTAGGGCATAAAATGTGGCCAGTCTGGGGTTTCGTATATTGAGAAAGTTGTATAGATCCTGATGATTAAGGCCTCTCTGATGGGCAGAGCCAATGATAGGCAAAAATTCAAGTTTGTATTTATTAACTGTAGTTACATTAATACATGCGTACCATTCCTTATTGCACAAGATGTTCATGACCATGTGTTCATAGTTAGTCTTGGTCATAAGGACGATATTACTGCCTTTGCCAGGAGCCTTGATTTCAAGATCAGGGTGATTTTGTAGCCGTGAAATAGCTTATATCTGTGGAGGGGTCAGGTTACTAGATTTGGAAGTAACAGTCATCTGTTTGATATCATTAACTGTCCCCATCAGAAAGGCCCAAAGATTTGGATTGGTCATAAGGTCGGGAAAGCGTTGGTATTTGCACTTAAATGTGACTGGGGGTGTAGATACTGCAGAATGACAGTTAGGGACTAACAAGTTATCAGTCTGGTTTAGGTGGTCATTTTCACCAAACAATAATATTAAGTCCCGGAGAGCACGAAAGTCTTCCATTGTATAGTTTTTAACTTATTCTGAAATTTTTTTGTCCTGTATAGAGCGAAGACGGTCACTATCAAACAGGAGTTTGTATGTCAGGTTTCGTGAAAACAGGTATAAATGCTTAATGGCTTCATATTAATATATGTCAATTACCATTGATGGACAAAAGCTGAGACCAAATTGGTCTCCAATTCTTGTTTAGTGAATGAATAGGGAGGTAAGTTAATAATATCAAGATTGGTGATCAAGTGGGAAGTGGTGTGTTGAGAGGTGACTGAATATTAGGTGGGGGATTTCTCGATTGGGAGATATGTGAATCCAATGTGCTTTGACGTGTACACATTTTGTAGTAGTGCTGCAAGTGCAGTATTCCCCGATGGGTTTATGGGTAGTGATACTGTAGTATTGGCGGCAGAGGCCCCCTGTGAAGCAGGTATGCCAGTGTCGCCAATAACTGAAGTGGAAAGAACATTATAAGACATGGTCTGTACCTGTGTTTGAGGGTTAAGTAGTTGAATAGCTTGTAAAGCAGTGGTACCCAGATATTTTCCTGGTGGGTGACCATTAGTATCAATGGTTTGAGGAATATCATGAAGGGATTTCTGTTGAGTGAGGGTAGTCCTAAGGTGGGAGGGCATTTTTTGAAATAGAGTGTAAAAGACCCACCACCAAGATCCCGCTTACGTGCTCCTTCATGAGTATGGTGAACTGTCTGATTGCCTTTCCTGGAAGTGAACTGTGAAGGAATCAAAGAAGAGTCAGATTCTGTATCGTCATCAGTGGTAGAATATTTCCCTGATTTTTTTCGGTATACGATATTTGGTCCTAGAGCCTTTATTTTGAGATGGTAGCTGCCAACGATAGGCAAAGCCCTCCATGAAGGCCAGCCTGTCCTTTGGATATCTTGTTCTGTTTCTTATAATTAATGTCATGGTAATTTTAGTAACAAAATCTTTCATTTCTTGCCAACGTTTCGTATAAAGAGAATGGGTTTTCATATTTTCGTTTATAGATTGTAACACAATATCCTGATCTAGTGTAGTTATTTCAGATTGATACTGAGCAATTAGAAGTTTCATCAAATTGATGCTACAGGTGGTCAGTGTGTTTTCCCATGCTACTTTAAATTCAGGGGTGGCATTTTGGAATGAAGGATACACCTGTATGCTTAAGCCCAAAGGGCTTATGTTTTCACTGACATATTTGTTGAGAAATTCTATGTGGCAGTAAAGATTGGATTTCTTTTTTAATAGGCGTTTCATCTTGGCCATGTATTGATTAATCCCAATCTCCTGCTCTGTGTCTACTTTACAGTTGGTTTGGATTTCTGACATATAACCAGTCCAAGCTGTGCCTACAAAGTCTATAGTGGTTAATCAAAAATGATAAATAAATGGTGTAAGGAACTATTTGATGCATTAGACGTGTCTACAATTACCATATGTAAGGGTAATGGTATAAACCACTGATAGTAGCAAAACAAATGACTATTCACCCAGGTGTTCCCATCTAAATTGAATATTTCTATTGAGTATTTGTGTAGATTTTTTGTGGCTTTTAAATAATTGTATTTTATATGTTTTTTTCCAATAAATAATATGTTGTAATTGATTTTGTGTTACTGTGCCTAAAAGTCAAAAGTCCCTCCCCCTTCAATTCTACTAAAGTGCAGAGAGTGCTTCAAAAGTGCTCTTCAATAAAATGGCCAATGTGCCAGTCTTTGTGTGTATCACTCAGTGCTCGCTAGACTCTTACCTCCATATGCATAGTAAATGGAAATGGGGATGAATATAGCTGGAGACCTTTCTGGGATGCAATGATGATGGATGACCCTCTCAAAGCACTGTATACCCACCCACTGTCCTATTTGATTGTGTATATCCCACAATTTTAGAACTGCTGCTATCTTTATTTTGGTTTTTCATTTTTGTGTTAGCGCAGTAATTTTTCTTTTTCTGTATACCAGATGACGGCTTTGGATTAGTCCATAAGTGGGTATATACAGGGGATAAAAAAGAATCTCCCATAGCGCAGTACGTATAAACTAACTAATTTAATTAAGAAGCAATGTGGGAATCCCTATCCCTAACCCTGCTCCCACCAGTCCCACTCCCTCCCTGCTCAAACCCTCCCACCTCCCTGTTCACTCCCAACCACCACTCAGTTCACTTCTACCCACCATCCTGCCAACTTGCTCACACCACTCAATTCACTTCCTCCCACCAGCCAGCTCATTTCCTTACACCATCCTGGCCACTTGCACCCATCACTCAGCCCACTTGCTCCCACCACTCAGCTAACTTTCTTGTACCATCCTGCCCACCTGCTCCTACCAGCCTGCCCACTTGCTACCACCACTCAGCTCACTTGCTTGCACCAGCCTGCCCACTTGCTCACACTAGCCTGCCCACTTGCTCCCTCTACTCAGCTCACTTGCTTGCACCAGCCTGCCCACTTGCTCCCACCACTCAACTCGCTTGCACCAGCCAGCTCACTTACTTCCACCATCTTGCCCACTTGCTACCACCACTCAGCTCACTTGCTTGCACCAGCCTGCCCACTTGCTCACACTAGCCTGCCCACTTGCTCCCTCTACTCAGCTCACTTGCTTGCACCAGCCTGCCCACTTGCTCCCACCACTCAACTCGCTTGCACCAGCCAGCTCACTTGCTCCCACCAGCCTGCCCACTTGCTCCCACCAGCCTGCCCACTTGCTCCCACCAGCCTGCCGACTTGCTCCCACCAGCCTGCCGACTTGCTCCCACCAGCCTGCCGACTTGCTCCCACCAGCCTGCCGACTTGCTCCCACCAGCCTGCCGACTTGCTCCCACCAGCCTGCCGACTTGCTCCCACCAGCCTGCCGACTTGCTCCCACCAGCCTGCCGACTTGCTCCCACCAGCCTGCCCACTTGCTCCCACCAGCCTGCCCACTTGCTCCCACCAGCCTGCCCACTTGCTCCCACCAGCCTGCCCACTTGCTCCCACCAGCCTGCCCACTTGCTCCCACCAGCCTGCCCACTTGCTCCCACCAGCCTGCCCACTTGCTCCCACCAGCCTGCCCACTTGCTCCCACCAGCCTGCCCACTTGCTCCCACCAGTCTGCCCACTTGCTCCCACCACTCAGCTCACTTGCTTGCACCAGCCTGCCAACTTGCTCACACCACTCAACTCACTTCCTTGCACCAGCCTGCTCACTTGCTGCCACCACTAAGCTAAATTTATTGCACTATCCTGCCCACTTGCTCCCACCAGCCTGCCCACTTGCTCAGACCACTCAGCATACTTGCTTGCACCAGCCTACCCACTCACACCAAACAGTCTGCCAATGACCACACACCTCCATGCTCACTACAATCCACCAACTGTCTCTATTACAAATCACAATCATGCTCAATACCACCCTCCTTCCTGCTTACTATAACCCAATTCATTGACGAAGTCTCCTCTCTCACTGCCATGCAAGTTTTCACTTATCAGATTTTGACACCCCTCAAAAGTGGAATTTTGATGTTTGGAAAATCGTCCTATAACAGCCAAAAAACAGGATATTTATCCTTCCATTGATTACAGCTGGAATGAAAATTGTCAAAAGGTAAAAGAGGAATTGACAGGAACTTTGTTATTCCTCATCGGGGATGGACAATGTGACAGCCCCGGGTTTTGTGCTAAATATACCACATATACGTTTATGGATAAATATTCTAAAAAAAATTATGGATTTTGAATTGGTGCAGGTGTCCCAAACAACATCCTCGGTTGCCATGGAAAAATTGGCCTGTACCAAAACTCTAGACAGAATACTGGAAAATGGATTTGATGTTCCGTTTGTAGGCACTGATAGGCACACGGGAATTCGGAAATCATTGACTACAGCAAAATATGAAAAAATTAATCATCAATTTGATATTTGGCATTACGTTAAAAATGTAAAAAGGAAATTGATGCAAATCTCAAAAAAAAAAAGATTTTCGTCCAATTAAACAGTGGATTGGAGCCATATTGACCCATTTCTATTGGTGTAGCAGAAATTGTGATGGAAAAGAGGATGTTTTCAAAAATCGATGGGAATCTCTGCTACATCATATAGTAAATGAACATACATAGACAGTTGGAGAAATGCAACATCATTGCCTACATGATGATCTCAGTATTCATTGTCCAAAGATTCCATGGCTAAAAAAAAAAAAAAAAAAACCTGCATTCGATTCATTATCTGCAATTATATTGGACCCTCAAATAGATAAAGATCTAAAGCATCTGACATATTTCTGCCAAACTGGTAGTATTGAGCCATACCACAGCATGATGCTCAAATATAGACCTAAGAGGATTCATTATGAATACGATTCCATGGAGGCTAGAACCTGATTGGCTGCATTGCAACACAACTTCAATGTAGGAAGAAAACTTGCAACAGTAAAAAAAATTGAGGACAGTGGTGAGGTGTTTCAAGAGGAGCGTAAAAATTTAGAATTCCCTAGAGGACGGAAAAAATGGATAGTCAGAAACGTGTACGAAAACATGTCTAATGAACATTCCAAAACTATTTTAGCTAACATGATGGCTATCATAGAGGGAACCTTGATTAGTACATGGAAATCTAAAAATGTACTATTTCCAAAAAACATTGCCACAGAAGAAAGGCCTGAAACCAGTGCTGCAATAGCAAAGCAAAGAACACGATTTCCAATTGTTTAAGATATCAAATTTTTTTTTTTATGTGTTTTTTATCAACTGTAATTGCATTTTTATAATTTTATTAAAGTTTATGGTTTTTATTGTTATTGATGGTTGAAAAATAAATTGGTTTGTAGTGTTTGCACATTGAACTTGGTTATATATTTTTTCTAATCATTATATACAATTTGTTTATTTGCACTAAATCTAAAAATGTTGTTAATATTTTTTTTTTTTTTATAACAAAAATATCAAGAAAATGAAAGTAAATAAAGCACACACTAATTATTTATAGAATAACCTTTTATTTACTAATAAATAATAAACAAAAACACAAACATTTAAAATTAACCATAAAATTAATTATTTTTTTTATTTAATAGAAAGCCATTTCAGAAGCATCATAATCATTTGAGTAAAGAAATCCAACATATGATCCATTTGGATCAGGAAAAACATGTCTCACTGCATTAACAGCACAAGAAGGTATAACCCTTTTGTTTCCCTTTCCTAAAATCCCATAAATCCAAGCGATGAACATTAAAAATGCTGTTTTACGTAATCTCCTGGAATAAATAAAACATGTAAAATTATTATCTAAAAATAAATATTAAAAATTTTTAATACAAAGTCATTAAATTCAAAAATATAAATATTATCAGCTTACGGATTTACTCTAAATCTATATTTCAAAAGAGAAAAAATACATGAAAGATAACTAATGACCTGTTATTGGCATCTACAATCGGGATATTATCCAGATGAATCGCGATATTCGCTATCCTCACATGTTCATGGTGCACAATTTGCGAAAGAAATGTATCTGCCTGCATAATGCATGGATGTCCCTCTGGTACAAAAGCATCAACCGCGTCAACTTCACGGCAACAGATGGACTCAACTTGTGTGGGCATTTTTATGCACCTTTCACAGGAACACCAATTGATATTGCCTATTCTGTCAGTTTCGGTTACTTCAGGGTCTTCTGTTGAAGATCCATCGCTAGTCGAGGATAGGGTGTGATTATTTGGGAAAGCCGGATCATATTCTTGTGCTGGATACCTAGCCCAGATTTTCTTTATAAGCAATCTTTGCTATAAGTACATAATCCAAAAAAAAAAAGGTATATAAGAATCATTCATTTTTTTTATTTATTACATTTATTTATTTTGAAAACTTAGCAAACAAGCATGATTTGATCATCAGTTATGTTATACAAAGAGGCTTCGATGATGTATACTAAAAGAATGCTTTGATTGTCAACAATAAGGCGGGACTGATGGGCATCAATGGCCTGCACTGACAGGAACTGATAATACCGCATTGGTGAGCACTGATAGTCACGAATGGGGTGCACTGTTACGTGCAACTGGTGGGCAATTTGAGGTGTCAGGGATGGTTAGCATTGAAGGTCACTGCTGGGCATTGACTGAGGGCCAATGATCAGCACTAGTTCTTGACCCTGATAGGCACCTCTGATAGGTGGCAATGAGGAGTTACTGTTTGGAATATTTGTTTAGAATTTATTAGTGGCATTAATTGGTGGCACAGTTTTCACACGGTGTGCACTGATTTGAGTCAGTGTGGTTAGTGGTGGGCACAGATTATAAGGAAACATTTTTTTTACCTCTTGGGGACGAAGCCACCATGCAAAAAAGCTACTTAGATCCATATTTTTATACTTATGCTATCAGCGTGAGTCTAATAATGATAAAATCACTATTTTATATAATCACGTGATCATTTGTCATGTACTGACATGTGATCACATTGCAAGGGGCCGTGATCACCCAAGTTTCAGTGATAGGTTCAGAAATTCTTATTTTTTAATGGTTGAATTAAGACACCAGTCAATCCATTTCTATATAAAGGAGGTTGGTTTTTGTTTCCCAAATTGACGCTATCCCTACCGACATTCTTCACTAACAAAAAGGAGAACACAATAGATCAGGGGTGTACAAACATTATTCAAAGAGGGCCAGATTTTAGGAAGTGAACATGCGTGAAGGCCGACCGTTTTGCCTGACATTCTCAGAACTAATAAAATTTTGGTCTAAGTGTGTTCGTTCGAGCACTAATACACGACCCAACAAGAATTCTACTGCCTTTGTGGCTGTGTGTGGTGAAGAGATGAGCTCGGGAGTGTTATTTGGATATACCGTATTTATCAGCGTATAACACGCACCTGCACTTTAAGAGGGAAGTTTCAGGAAAAAATAAATTAAAATTTTAAATAAAAGAACTGTGAAGCAAAATAAGGGTCAGTGCCCATCTGCAGATCCTCAATTACCATGAATGCAGCACCCACCATTGACAGGAAGGGAGCACCCACCATTGACAGGAAGGGAGCACCCACCATTGACAGGAAGGCAGCACCCACCATTGAAAGGAAGGCAGCACCCACCATTGACAGGAAGGCAGCACCCACCATTGACAGGAAGGCAGCACCCACCATTGACAGGAAGGCAGCACCCACCATTGACAGGAAGGCAGCACCCACCATTGCTAGGAATGCCCCCATCATTACCATGAATGCAGCACAGACCATTGCCAGGAATGCACTCAACCATTACCATCAGTGCAGCCTTGTAGGGCACATGGAGGGGGCAGGACGAGCACCAAATATATCCTACAGGAGAATCTCCTGTTTACACAGCGGCCTCTTTAAGAGAAAGTCCCACCTCCTTTGATGGACAGAACAGTCATCCAATGGCAGCGCCGGAGACGGGACTTCCTATTACAGAGGCTGCCGTGTAAAAAGGAAATACTAATCCTGTGTGCACTGCGCTCGTCCCGCCTCCTCCCTCCGAGGCAGCCAGCCTATATATCTTTTGTGGCCCCGGTGCTGGGAGATCGTCGGGGGCCACAAAAGAGATACATGTTTAGATAACTAGGCGGGTCGTTCAAAACTGGACTGCGGGCCGCGATTTGCCCGCAGGCTGGACTTTGGACATGCCTGCAATAGATATACTGCCAATTTGGATAGAAGCCATCAAAACTGCAAGCATGAGATACATTTTTACATATAGAGATAAATATATATAATATCTGTTTTGATATAATTGAGATTTTCGTGTGTGTGTGTGCGCTTGTGTGCGCGTATATGTAAATATACAACCATAGCAATCACAAAGAAATACACACATATGTATTGATTAACTGCATTACATATAAATTAGACTTACTTTTTCTTCCTGAGTCAATGGCATTGGATTTTCAACGGTTGAAGATTCTGCAACAGCAGGATTGTCCTAAACAAGTAATAAATAATTTATATTTGATTAGGTTGATATTTAAATTTGAACAATATTTTATAAATAAGTAAAGAAAAATTATATATATTAGAAATATTTTACTTACCATGTCAGTTGATTTAAACTAAAGGGATCCAAAAATATTACTTTTAAATATTGTCGAAAGATAGAAACTCTATAAAAAAATTAAAATTTTATTTTGGATTTAAAATTTCACAGAAAATTTAAATCTAATTTTTTTTAGAGATGCATCTATATCTCTCACTATCTCGCAATTTATCCCTAAATATATGTATATTGTTCAGATGTTTTTGCATACATAACACTATTGATAAAATAATACAACCACCTTTTTTTTTTAGAAAAGTCTCTGTATGCCACTTTGATAACACAATAGAGATAAGCGTTTTGTTGACAATAAAAAGGTCAAGATATATTAAAAAAAGTAAAAAGCTTTTCTAAAAAAAAATCAGTACCATTCTTTAAATAAGTAGACTGTGTCTATCACCAAAAAAAATAATACATTTTTTTTTTAAATAATTAAAATAACAATATATATATATATATATATATATATATATATATATATATATATATATATATATATATATATATATATATTGTAAAAGAAAAATAAATAATAAGAGAGACAGAAATATATATATAAACATATCCATATATTGAGAGAGAGAGATTTAAAAATCATATACATACATATATAATATATATACACACACAAGCTCGAGAGAGAGGCTTCTATTTGTTAAAATATATATGTTTGTGCCCAATTGAATGCAAAAGAAAAAAATCCTATGTTCTCAGGATTAAACAAGAGATTTTTATACTTACCTTTCCTCTAACTCCAGCGCCGCTCTCTTCTCGGTCTCGCTCATTGATCCTCCTTTTGTGTTTGCTTATCTCCGTTGCCATCACAACGGGGCGGGACTTCCTACGACGCCGCTCGTTGTGATGGCAACCGGAGCTGTTGACGGCGCTCCGATTTCCCTCTACTGCGCATGCGCAAGATCCTGAATAGAACTGGCGGTGCATACTGGTCGATCAGCAGCACCGTATCCAGGAAGAGGATGCCTGTGGCCTTCGGTTCGGAAAATGAAATTTTTAGCTGCAGAAAAGTGCTTGATTCGAGTATAAGTCGAGTGGGGCACTTTCAGCACAAAAAAGTGCTGAAAAACTCGACTTATACTTGAGTATATACAGGATAGATAGATATCTTATTTAATTAAATTTATATATAAATTTCACTGTTCCAATGGCCTAAATCTTGTGGTGTCCAAACGAATATTTTTTTCTACTGTAGGCAATGTTATCTTATCTGTGTTGACCTAACAATGGATGAAGATAATGACTAGTCTTGGAGGTTTCTTTATGGTCATTATCATGTTGGAATACTGCCCTGCTGGCCCAGTCTATAAAGGGAGAGGATCCAGCTCTCCTTCATTATGTCATTTTATATGTTGGTATTCATAGCTCCCCAGACACATCAGCACTCCTACAACACCAGACCCTGACACTCCCACCACCATGCTTGATAGTAATGCTGACAGATTTTTTTTTTTTTTGACTTATCACCTGTTTACCACTATACACGCTCGATACCATCTGAACTAAATATGTTTATCACAGTCCATTCCAAAAAAAAAGAACATTATTTAGAAAAAATATAAAAAAAATCTAAAAATCAATTAAAAAAAAAAAAATATATATATATATATATATATAATTTTTTATATATATATATATATATATATATATATATATATATATATATATATATATATATATATGTGTAAATATAATATATTAGATATCATAACAGAGATACATCTTTATTTTATTTTTTTCTATTTAGTTCATAATTTTTTTTTTTTTTTTTTTTTTTAAGAAACACCTATACAGATCTCACTTTGTCTGCATAATATTTAACATGTTATTATTTTGATTTATACAATTTAAAATAAATAATTAAAAATGTATTTTTTAATTTATTTTGGCGCAATATGCTAATACAACAATTATTAGCCAGGTACCCGCCACCAGACATTGATCGTGCCTTTCCAAAAAATCCAACGGTTGCCTCTTCCAGTATTGTTTCTTCAACCTCAGAATCACAAGAGACTTCCGATGACTGAATAGGCAAAACACACTGGTGTCAGTGTCAGTGCTGTATACCAATACCAACACAAGTGGAATCGGTGTGTTGCAGAGGGATTGAAGAGGTACAAGGATGCATACCAGAGGGAAGAAAATGTATAATAGAAGGAGATATGTTCTGCTCTCAAATAGCTACAGAGGAACACGTAAGACTAATGTTTACGATGTTGCATTTAGAAGGCCTACCAGTTGTGGATGCCGACAACAACCGGTAAGTACATTAATATCCAATAGAATATAATGATATTATTGTTCATAATAATAATGTCTGTGTGAATTTTATCATCTTATACACAATTCAGTTTTTATTACTTTACTTTTTTTTTTTTTTAGGAGATTAAGGAAGACCACCTATCGTGCTTTCATAGCATGGATCTATGGTTTTTTAGGGAAGGGTTATCCCATCATGTGCAGTGAAAGTTGTGCGTCAGATTTTTCCTGATCCTAATGGCACATACGTAGGATTTCTATTTTTATACTCAGACGACTATGATGCATCAGAAATGGCATTTCATTAAATTTCAATATTATCTATAATGTTAGAAATAATTTATAATTGAATGTTTATTGTAATATTTGTTTTTAAATTTTATTTTTTTAATAATTATAATCTTGGCAATAAAAACAAATTGTTTTACAAAACTAACGTTTCGTTTATTTGGACATGATTCATTTTTGTAGTAAAGATAATAAACTTCTTGTATTATTTTAAAAAATACACAAATCAAATTTATTTTATTAATATAATTTTATTTTAAATGGATTTCCAAACAAAACAGTATTCAAGATAAACTAATCACAACAATTGCTATCTCTTAAAATAATATCAATTTTAATATAATTTTTAATAAGATTAAAGGTTTATTAACATAATAAAACTAGAAATACATTTAATGCTTCATTTTGCAGCAGTTGGAAAGCGTGTCATATGTTCTCTCACTGCAACACTAGTTTCCGGCCTTTCCACTGGTGCAATGTTTTTAGGCATATCAATATTTTTTGATGTCCAAGAACTTGTTATGGTCCCCTCTATAATGGAAATCATGTTTGACAGCACTATGTACATATGTTCATTATTCATTTTTTCAAAAACATTACGTACAATCCATTTTTTCCTACCCTTGGAAAACTCCAAGTTTCTCCCTTCAACCAAAATCTCCTCACCACTAGCATCTTTTTTTTTTTTTTTATGTCAGAGCAGGTTTCCGTATCACATTATGATTGTGGCATATTGCCCACCAATTTAGTTCTGGCATCCATAGAATCAATTCGATAATGTATTCTTTTTGGACGATATTTTAGAATCATACTGTGATACGTTTCAATGACACCGGTCTGACGTCAAGAAGTGAGATGCATGAAATGCAGGTGTCTGTTGGCTTAACCAGGGAACAGTCGAAGAATGCACATCGATCTCATCGTGCGAGCATTTGTGTTCTGTATCTCCAATTTTCCATACATGGACATTTACTATATGAAGTAGTAGAGATTCCCAAAGAACTTTAAAATGCTCCTCGTTTCCTTGACAAGCTCTACTACACCAATAAAAATGGTTCAGTATGGCTCCAATCCATGGCAAAATTGGACGATTCATTTTTTTTTGTGGAAATTTGCAGCAATTTTCTTTTCAAATTTTTTACGTAATGCCAAATGTCAAATTAATGATTTATATTTTTGTATTTTTCATTTGTTAATAATTTACGTATGCCTGTGTGTCGATCTGTTCCCACAAATTGAGCATCTAATTTTTTTTTCCAATAATACGATCTAAACTTTTTTTTCAAATCCAAATTTCTCCATTGCAACAGATGAAGTTGTTTGAGACACCTGCACCAACTTGTAAGCCACAATTTTATTTAGAAAAGAGATCCATGAAGGTGTATGTTGAGTATTTGGCTGAAAAACCTGGGCTGTCACATTGGCCATCCCCGACAAGAAACAATGGTTTGTCTTTTAATTCATTAATTACACTGACATTGTTTTCTTGCCAACTGTAGTCAATTGATTTAAAAATGTATTTGTTTTGCGCTATATTGTAAGAGGATTTGCCAAATATCTGAATTCCGCAAAGTTCAAACATTTTGTGAACTTTGGTATAGCTACCTCTACTAACACAGATGGATCCAGCCAGCAAAATGTTACCAGCGGGATACTGTTTGATTTTGGCTGGCTTGCCCATAGCTTCATTCGATGTTCTGCACAACATGTCGAAAAGACAGATACCATTGTTCCAATCATTTTTTTCTATTTTTTTTATTTTCGAAAAACATTCATGATCAGGACATCTCATTCGATATAGTAATTGATCAAGATTGCTTTCAAAAATAATATTTTTTTTTTTCCTTAACCAAATTAAGTGGATATATCAGAGTGTTTTCTGGATGTATGTCTTCAACACTCTCACAGAAACTAATGTCACCTTTCTGTGGTGTGTCACAATCCCACAGGTGGAAACTAGGGTCATCATAATATGTCAATTTTCTTTTTGATGTACTTTCTGGACTATCGTCCAGAAAACGTGACCTCTTCTTTTTTGTCGTTTCTAAATTTGGTGTCACGCTAGTTGAAGGTGATAGTACCATACTGGATTGTGGTTCTGATGTTTTTTCATGACGTAATGGTGTTGACCCATCAAGAGGTATCAATAAAACATAATCCAACTTGCAGTATGAATGGTCCAAACTTGTCACTCTTTCACTTGCTATTTTGCAATTACTGTCTTCTGATTCAGGCACTGCAAAGTGAAATGGCTCTGTGTGCCTGCATCTTTCATTAACACCTTCGGTAACTGGCATGTACATCTTGGGGTGTCATGCATCGATTGTGAAGTTTCTGGCATTATGTAATTTGTGTTTAGTTTTGTTCATTTTTTTTTCCCATTTATTTTCATAGACTGTATCTGTCTATGATTTTAAATGTTTAGCAACCTTTTCATCTCCCATCAACAGGTACCAGTATTTTTTCATAATTTCTCGTACCTGCCGGTGCTGGCTTGAGAACCTGGTATAGCCGAACACCAGAATTAGCCCTTTTTGATTTTGGATCATGTATAAGGGAGGCTCTGTTGTGATTTTTTTTTGCCCTAAAGTAGGCTTTTAGGCATTTTTTGCTGTAGCCGCGCTTAATAAAATGCGATCGCAGCAAGCCAGCCTCTCTTTCAAAGTCCGAGTCTGCACTGCAGTTACGTTTGATTCTCAAGTACTGCCTATAGGGCACACTTGTGATGAGAGGAGTAGGGTGGGAGCTGATGGCGTGAAGCAGGGAATTCCCTGCAGATGGCTTACGATACAGGGTCGTTCCTATGCTGCCGTCCGTGTTGACTAGAATTTGAACGTCCAAAGAGGTAAGGTTCTGTTGACTAAACTCAAATGTGAATTTGAGATTATAATTATTAATCTTGAGACTATCAAAAAATAAAAGTGAATCCTTAGTACCCAAGATGATGGGGGTTAGACTTGTAAAGGGCCTCTATGTGGAGGGCCTCCATGTCGAGGGCTCCAACCAAGAACCCTCAGGGATAGAAATTCCATTGAGGGCACATAGGTCATTGGTTTCCTGAAGATAGGACACCAATCCCTCGACGTGGAATCTTAAAAAATCATCAATTAACTGACTGGAAGTTTCTGTAAGGCTACCCCCCGAGACGATGAGACAAGCCAGGGGTTTGATTGGGTTTTTGTGAATCTTAGGGAGTGCATACAGAGTTGGTGTTCGAGGGGAGGTGACATTTAAAAATTCCTAAGTTGGTTTGTTTATGAGGCCTTTGCAATAGGTTGAGCCAATCAGATGCTGATAACGATCAATCGTTAGGTATCATCCAACCACCATGCCCTAATGGTACCATTCCCAATTCTGGACAACAGCCAGCACTATGGCTTCGTGTTGGCTATTGTCCATCACTACCAGGTTTCCACCTTTTTATCTGAAGGTTTGATCATAATATTTTTATTAAGTTGTAAAGATTTGAGGGCCTCAAGTTGAGAGGTAAGCTAAGTTACATGTGCACACATCACTCTCTATTAAAATTATCTATCTATCTATCTATCTATCTATCTATCTATCTATCTATCTATCTATCTATCTATCGATCTATCGAAAAAAGTTGAGCCATGACACAAGAACAACAAATGAAGGAAAAACATCAAACAAGTGGGGAACCCTAGCCACAGCCAAATCCTCTTCTTGATTGTTAAAATAAGTTAGATGACAAGACCCCTAAGGCTTAAAGGAAAGCTTAGATATAGTACTTGTGTAAAACAAACAACACTCCACCAAGCTACTCAGGGCCAAAAATGCTCACATACTCTTTGGGGAACCATTTGAGATGTAACACATCACCTAACACAACATAAACAAATAATGCACATTAGGGAAAATGCATAAACAGTTTACCTACCTTGAGCAACTTGGCCCTGTGTCTGGGGGGCAAATGAAGGTGACATGCTGTCGGAAGAGTCCTCCAAGGAGGACCAGCCCTCCTCGGGGCACTCTAGTTTCCTGACAAGGCCTTGGAACCAAGCTAGAAAAAAAAGGTTTAGACCAGGGTTTAAGGAGCTCCATAATAACACCCACAATGTTGAAGACAAGCCAGCCACATTTTTAATGGTGTAAACAGTGGGATAGGGTGAGGTAAATGATGCCGAGTTGATCCGATTCTGCATATGTGCAGAATCGGGGCCACCTACTTTAAAAGCTGGTTTGCTCGGATAGCAACAAATTTGTGAAAATCACACAGCAGCTCTTGAATGAGCACAAACCGGTGGTGAAACTATTAATCATTTATTTGATTATCTATATTAAAAACCATCCTGAGTACAAAATACAATACAAAAAGGTATAACTCTATTCCCAAAACATATTGAAAGACCTAATGTCAAGAGGACATTGGTGGCCACCATCTTCCAATTCCACCTGACATATCTCTCACTCACACACTCACACACACATGCAGATCTCAATCGATCGACAGATCGGTAGAGATTGCCGGTATGGTTATCCAAAAACTTGGGAAAAATACAGATATTAGTGACTGAGTTAGCCTACTGATGATGTACACCTGTTTGTAGGTATATTTCTTCAGAGATGAAAGAAAAAGTTTGTAGATAATGCAGGTGTAGTGTGAAAGTTCCTTTATGGTTTCCGTAACACTAACTTCTGGCAGAGAAAACTTCTATCTAAGATGTGTGCACACAGTGGTTAAAGATCACCGGTAAATGGTACAATGTATCCAGTTGAATGTAGCACATATGTTATATTTGTTGAATAAATCTGACTTTACCAGCAGCAGGAACGGGACACCGCGCAGCTCACCGTATCAAGTAATTGAGGAAAGTTTGCAGTCATCGGCATCTAGACGGGATCACCGCGGTCAATAAGTTACCGTAACAGCCACTGCAGGAGAGGTCCCATTCATGGATAGTAGAGCAGTTTCCTCCGTTACTGGTGGATGCGCTGATCAGCTGTTCGGGAAGTCTTTATCCTCAAAGGTGCTGCATGTATGTCATCCGTGATAATAGCTGCAATGGTCAGTCTCTAGTGTTATCTATTGGACCAACGGAATTTAGAGAGAGGTGGAAAAAGCAAAAATTGCTGGGCAGATAGATGGCCATCCAGACGTCCTCCTCACGGATACCATATAATCCTGATTCTTACATGTTTCGCTATGTTACTAGCTTCTTCAGAGCATGCGCAGTGGTGTATCCCCCAGGTTTAAATCTTCAGTCTAATCAATTATCAATCAGTTTCATCTGGTGGGCTTCCCATAGCGCTATGGTTTATTTATGGTATCACTCATCACCCGTGCACAGGCAGACGCACACTGAGGAGCAGTCAAAGTTAACCAAGTACATTAATGACAAAAATTATCCAGGATTTCTTAGCAGAGAAATAACATTCGATAGAATTTGGATTAAAACAAATTCAAAGAGATGAACTCTCAAGAAAGAGATAGATGAAAGGATTTATCTGAATTCTAATAAACATAGACTACTATGATCTACACGGAATGGACATTCACAAATAGAGAGCATTACGGGACAAAATGAGTTTTAACTTTAGCATAACCGGCTTAGATCCAAAAAGCAGAAATATAGGTGCAGTTTCTTCACATATATAGCTGAGTAGGGAATACCCATTTTCAAATTAGGTATTATCTGGTTATGCCTCATCCTGATCAGAACTCATGGGTATATTTTAAATGGGGAGTGGGAAAGGAAGGAAAGCTGTCCATCATATTAACTCTGTGACAGCCTTCATATTCCATAAAGAAGTAGGCGGGATAAGAAGTCCTCAGCAATCACAATATGTGGAAAATCTCCTCCAGACCCAAAAGGCAGCATCACCAAAAGACACCTGTTCAAAAGCAAGCCCTCCTTAATGTTCCAAAAAGACCGATAGATTGCATTCATTGTTTAAGCCTCGCGGCTGCATGCATTTTAAAGTAAATATCCACATCTTTTCTTTTTGGTAGAGTACCTTGTCAAAATCTCCCCTGCGTGGGGACAGATTGAGTTTGTAGATACCTTTTGCATTTAAGGCCACTAGGGTCTCCTTCATGTTTCTCCAAAAAATGCAGTGATAATGGTCTATCATCGTCTTTGTTAAGTATACTTTGGACATGTTCACCAACTCTGATTTTAAGCTGTCTTTTGGTCTTGCCCACGTAGATTAATCCACATGGGCATGTTAACATATAAATGACATGTGTGGATCGACAGTTTATGAAGTGATGGATTTTAAATTGTTTCTTACCATCAGAGTTGGTGAACATGTCTGTTTTCTCAACAAATTTGCAGATGTGGAATCTGCCACATTGATACATGCCCCTCAAGGGGGGTAGGCTAGTGAGCCAATCTCGTCTAGCCGGTCTAGTGTATTCCGAATGGACTAGGTTATCTCTAAGATTAGTGGCTCTTCTGGCCGTAAGTAGAGGTCTATTCCCAACTATCCTCCCAAGTATAGGGGATTCAGCTAAGATTTGCCAATGGCGGTCAAGTATTTTTTTGACTAGGAGGAGGTCTACTGCCAAAATTACTGCCCTCGATCTGACCTTCGCGGTGATACCTCACATGCATGGTGCAATTGCTGTTTACGTTTGACGACAGACCGGCGCTTGCGTTCGCCTTAGCGCGAGAGCAGGGGGCGACAGGGGTGCTTTTTTTTTTTTTTTTTTTTTTTTCTCTTTACTATTTTTTTGCTTTTTTCTCTTATTTTTAAACTGTTCCTTTCATTTTTTTTTTTTTTTTTTCTTTTATCATTTTTATTGTTATCTCGGGGAATGTAAATATCCCCTATGATAGCAATAGGTAGTGACAGGTACTCTTTTTTTGAAAAAATTGGGGTCTATTAGACCCTAGATCTCTTCTCTGCCCTCAAAGCATCTGACCACACCAAGATCGGTGTGATAAAATGCTTCCCCAATTTCCCAATGGCACCATTTACATCCGGCGAAATCTAAGTCATGAAATGCTCGTAGCTTCCGGTTTCTTAGGTCATAGAGATGTTTGGAGCCACTCTGGTCTCTGATCAGCTCTATGGTCAGCTGGCTGAATCACCGGCTGCATTCTCAGGTTCCCTGTTGAGACAGGAGAGCTAGAGAAAAACACGGAAGACGGTGGGGGGGGCATTCCCTCCCACGGCTTGTAAAAGCAGTCTAGAGGCTAATTAGCCACTAGGATTGCTTTAACATGAAAGCCGACCGCTGGCAGAAAAGAATGATACCAAGATGATACCTAAACCTGCAGGCATCATTCTGGTATAACCACTCAAAGTTGTGAAAGGCGTACCTGAAGACAAAAAAAATGGTTAACAATAAAGCACAGTAAACGGTAAAGTATAAAAAATTGCATACCTGAAAAGCAAACATGATAAAACATAATAACAATAAAACATTGCAGAATAGAACACAGTAAAAAAGAGCAGAACACCAGAGAGAGAATAGAGAGAGAGAGAACAATAAATATGTGTATATATATATATATATATATATATATATATATATATATATATATATATATATATATTTTTTTTTTTTACACTTTTTTTTGTAACTAACTTTTATAACTGTAACCGGTTCCAGGTTCGGGTCTCTCAAAATGCGATGGCATCTTGGGAGACCCTGTGAAAGTGTGCCTAGTCTGTGCAATGCTGTACCCTACGCTAATACTCAACTAGTGAATGGTAGCGTTCAAAACATTCACCAATGCAAAGACCAGGATTGTCAGGACAGGAGGGACAATAATAGCGGGCGTCACGCCTATATCCGCTCTTGCTGCAGACACGACATCTTTTTTGGGGGGGTTCGTTGGGTAGGGGTACTCGGGAGGACATAAAGAAAATGCCTCTCATGCAGCCGACTGCATTTGGTTGGGGATGTGAATGGGGGAAGTACGGGCGCTGCAGAAGCGGTGGGTTCCCAATTAGGATTGGCGAATGCAGCAGGAAGGGCACTATGGGCACGACAGGCCTGTGGTTGTCTTTTTGGTGGCAGCGGGACACTACTTGTGCTTGCCACCTCACCAGCTTGAACTGTACTTATGGGACTCGCCACGTCACCAAGTGTTACTTGAGTGCTGGTTTGACTACGACCGGAGTGTACTACGCCGCTGGTGCTTGCCAGTTCACCAAAACACTACCAAAAAAACTGTTAGCGATCGCAGGGATCAGGCCTGACTCTGCGAACGCTGCAGTTATGCGTTTTAGTGTTTTGTAAGTGTCAGTGATCGATCGATACTGCACTTGAGTGGGCTGGGCCGGGCGGAGGGGCAAAACGCAGGTGCTAGCAGGTATCTGGGCTGATCCCGCTAACACTGCGTTTTTGGGAACCCTAAACTGCTGGGGACGCTAGTATAGATCTGATCGGATCAGATATTGATCCGTTCAGATACTATACCACTAAGGGAGGTGTACGGTGCGTGCGTGGGTGTTAGCGGTACTGCCGCTAACCTGACGCTGCCTGGGGCTGGTGCTTGCTTGCCAGTTCACCAAAATGCTACCAAAAAAACTGTTAGCGATCGCAGGGATCAGGCCTGACTCTGCGAACGCTGCAGTTATGCATTTAGTGTTTTGTAAGTGACAGTGATCGATCGATACTGCACTTGGGTGGGCTGGGCGGAGGGGCAAAACGCAGGTGCTAGCAGGTATCTGGGCTGATCCCACTAATACTGCGTTTTTGGGAACCCTAAACTGCTGGGGACGCTAGTATAGATCTGATTGGATCAGATATTGATCCATACAGATACTATACCACTAAGGGAGGTGTATGCTGCGTGCGTGGGTGTTAGCGGTACTGGCGCTAACCTGACGCTGCCTGGGGCGACACATATCACCGCCGGGCGATCAGGGGGCTAAACCTTTATTCGGTAATAAACGGCGGGTGCCCTGACAGTATAAAAAATAAACGAACTAACCAGCGTCACCCGTAACACTTATATGGTGATCAGTGGTGAAAGGGTTAACTAGGGGGCAATCAAGGGGTTAAAACATTTATTAGATAGTATATGGGGGTCCCTGACGCTATAAAACGCTGACGGCGAACCTAAATATTTACGTCCCTAACTAGCGTCACCAGCGACACTAATACAGCGATCAGAAAAATGATCGCTTAGCGACACTGGTGACAGGGGGTGATCAAGGGGTTAAAACTTTATTAGGGGGGTTAGGGGGGTACCCTAGACCTAAAGGGGGGTAATAGTAACTGTCCCAACACTGTAACTGTCACAAACTGACACCAATGCAGTAATCAGAAAAAAAAAAAACTGCTGGTGTCAGTTTGAGACAGGGGGGGTGATTGGGGGGGATCGGGGGGCGATTGGGGGGGGGAATCGGGGTGTTTTGTGTGCCTGGCATGTTCTACTGTGTGTGTGTGTGTGTGTTGTGCACTCACATAGATGTCTTCTCTCCTCGGGCCGGAACGGAAATTACCGAGCCGAGGAGAGATGACATCATTTCCTTTGCTGCTGTTTAGCATACAGCAGCAAAGGAATGATTCGATTGGCCGGCGGCGATCGCGAGGGGGGGGCCACGAACGGATGGCCTCCCCCTCACCTCCGATCGCTGTGGGACAAAAGACGACCGCCTCGGGCACCGGGGGGGGGGGGTCCGATCGGACCCCCCACCCGCGGAAGGCAAATCACGTACATGTACGCGATTTTTGCCTGTCCGTGCCACCTTGCCGACGTACATCGGCGTGAGGCGGTCGTCAAGTGGTTAACATTTGTAATCACTGAGAAAGAGGTGTAATGAGTTTACAGAAGCAGGTGGAGAGAGTTGAAAGGAGAAGGTGTAGATAGGTGATAGAATAAGGAGGTGGAGAGAGATGAAAGGAGATTGTAGAAGGAGATTGTCATAGAGGTGATAGTACAAAAATATGCCTGATTACCCCATCCTGCTGGCGGACACCAGAGCTGCAGCAAACAGCTCAGAACAGCAAAATGCCACCAGCAGGTGAACTTAATTCTAACAGTCCGTTTTATTTTCAAACTCTTCAGTGGGCAAAGTCACACATCCTTCTGTGATTCTTTTCTTCAGGAAGATTTTGCGTGACTCTGACATTAGTGGTATTCCCATTTCATCACAGCCTTCGGCTTCACTTTAAGCAACTACAAGAATGGCAGCTGCACAGATGGGGAAAGGTCTCACTGCCTGTGATTAGCTGTGTGCAGTTTCGGCTTTCTGGCAGGATCGGGGTATGTGGGGTTGTGAACACGCCGATCTCTAGTGATGAGCTGTGCTACAGCCCATATGTAAAATTATTTGACTCTTCTCCCTTTTTTTCTGAGAAACTTCTACCTGGTGACTAGCTTGATGCAATGTGCAACATCAACTCTGACACATGGGGGCAGTGTGGAACATTCCTTTTCTATCAACATTTCAAAGCAATGGTTAATATAAGTCATGAGGTCTGGGTAAGGTATAAGAGCCCTCACAATGGCACTAAGTAAAGCCATGGACAAAAAAAAAAATCACATACTGTTTGTTTTGGCAGTAGAGCACCTGCATGTTTACATTTGCCAATATGCTAATTCATTGTCATGCTTTTCAGACTGCATTTGAACTATTGGGACCTTCATGGCTTCCTTTGTACTTGCAGGAATAAGTACAACGTCATACAAAAAAGGTGTCCAGACACACCTTGTGTGCGTTTCAGTTTTTGTCAAAAGGGAGCCTGTGGCATCAAAGCCAACAACACTGGAATGCTGGTTGGATTGTGTTTTGTATGCATACATTTGTGATGTTGACCAATAGTGGACGAAGAATTTGTCAATTCCACAACAACCAATAGACACCACTTGAGTAATGGGGGGTCACATGTTTCCTGTCACACCTTAGTAGATGCAATATGGATCTGATAAAATAAAATAGCCTCCAGTGTAAGTTGTAGCCTTATACACACCACCACCCCTTGTCCATCCTTCATGTGTAGAACATGTCTTTGCAGGCATGCCTTTAGCAGCAGGGTCTCCAAGTTAATGCCAAGTCCACGTCTTCTCTGTGCTGAAATACAAAGTGAAAGGGCTCCCTTGCTTCTGGTTCTTTTGGTGGTCCTCTTCATTCATGGAAACATAACTTGGCATGGTCTTGTGCGCACAGAACCATGCCTCATTGTTGACAACCCTTGCATAGCAATGAGTAGATCTCTAATTAATGCTGGCTCCTGTGTGAAGAACATGGGAGGAGTATTGGTCATAGTCTGAATCAAAATGGTTCATTTCAGTTTGAATAAAAAAAATCACCAACTGTTATTTACAGTATTGTTTAAGTGATCACTGACCTGACTGACTTCAACAAACTTGCATTTTCCCAGTCTGTGACACGGAGTCTGGCGATGCTGCCGATAAGGATGAAAGTTGCACGTAGAAGCTCTTGCATCCACCTATTCAGTGAGAAATTGTAAACTCTCAAAATACAAGGGTGGAACATAAATGTCATCAGTTCCTACACCAAACTTCTGGGATTCCCTTTGTTCAGCTTCCTCTTGAAAACTAGTCCTTAAATTGGCAATCTTGTTGTGAACATATTCAAGGCTGGGACAGACAGCTTTGCACAGTTCCATTTGTTTTTTAAGGGCCTCATGCCTTTTTATTTCTATTTGAGTATTCCTTGGATTTCATTTTCCACAGACAGGGCATTTGCCTATACATTTCAATGTAGAGAATAAAAACAGAGGGCGCACTGGCCTATTGCATAATCCAACAATTTATTAAAAAATGATAAGATAATATAAATCTACACACAAATGTAGGTAGTATGCTCGTACATCAAGCCACTACGAGGGGCTACAAACTCCCAACTTTGTCAACCTCCAGCTCGAGGAGGACCTCACCAGGGTTCTTGATTACTGACGCATTTCATTGGTAAACCTTCATCAGAGCCAGATAGCAACTTATCATACAGCCTATTATCAGGCATCAAATGTGACCAGAGCTGTGTGGACAGCAACAGAGGAACAAACGGAGGTAAGGTGAAAATATATAATTTATTAAGATAAGTGAATAAATGCAACCACCTCTAATATACTACAATGTGCAACCAAACAACCACCAACAGAAACCCACAAATAACAGACAAATATATACAAGTAAAGGAGAATACCAGAATAATAAACAAGGCCAGGCCAGGGTCGACAACGGGGGGTCAGCAGCTGGGGAAAGGAAGAGAAACAGGACAAGGAGAGGATGGATGGATAACAGGAGGGACGGGTCAGGTACAAGGCTCAGGGTACAGGTAACAAACAGGAACAGGATAAGGTTCGGGTACAGATGCAGAGATCCACAGGTTCATGGCGCAAGGAATATACCAAAGCAAGGCATCAGTGTGTTTGCCGGGTAATTATACACACCTCCTGCAATTACTCAGGTGGCGCTTAATTGCAAGAGATGATGTCGGGCCCCCACACTGCCAGGAACCACCCGTTGGACTCCAGTACTGCGGCCCAAGGATCACATAATACCACCAACAGGGAAGGCTCCCATGGCAGTTCCAGACTTCCAGGAAATACCTGCTGGTGGACCACAGAACTGCACGTCAAATGTCAGTCAGTATCATCAGCAGGTGGAACCTTTCCTGACAGTACCCCCCTCAAAGGAGCAACCTCCGGATGCTCCAACTAGCCACTGCTGAGGAAACTCTATGATATCAAGCCAGACAACGGATGGAGGTACATCAAGCCGGGCAGCGGGCACATCAAGGCAGACAGCAGGCTTGTCAGGCTGGGCAGCAGACAGGAACGCATCAGACTGGAAAGCGGCACATCAGACTGGAAGGCAGGCACCAAGACATCAGACTGGAAATCCGGCACTGAGACAACTGGCTGGAAGGCAGGCGTCAGACACATCAGACTGGAAGGCAGGCATCGGGGCATCAGACTGGAAGGCTGGCACATCAGACTGAAACATGGACACAAGGTCATCAGATCGGTCAGTAGGTACTGAAACATCAGACTGGGTGGTAGGCACTGAGGCGTCAGACTGGGTAGCAGGCACTGGGACGTCAGGCTGGAGTGGATTAGCTGGTGCGGAGGCAGGTTGGGTTACTGGCAGGATCAAATGGGTAGAAAAGAACTTCCATCTCTTTTTAGGTTTAGCTACTGGAGTCCTATAGGTAACTGCAGGACTGTAGGTAGGGAATGAAGCAGACTGGAGAGGAGGGTTGGAATAAGGCAGGAAAGAGGTAACAGTAGCTGGGAGAAGTTCTTGAGGGATTGCAGGCAGCCGAGAAGAGACAGGTGGGTTAAAGGCAGGATAGGTGCAGGGAGTAGAAACTGGGTATTGATATTTGGTGGAAAGCAGGGTGTACTGAGCTGCGACTGAAGTTGCCATGGGTGAAGGGGAAAAAGAGATTTGGGCTGGCAGGTGTCTGATGGCAGAGGTGGTTAGTTGTGGGCTGGCTGGGGCTGATTGCAGCATATCAGACCATGCTAGGAGTATTGGTTGCACAAACTGTAGTTTACATTCTGCATGTCTGACCAGAGACTGAACAGACTCAACGCACTCTGTTATCATCTGTTGTGAGCAGGCTTAATAGTGTTCACAAAAGTATGTGGGATCATCCTCCAAAAGCCATAGCAGGGATACAACTTGATTATTATTAAGAGGTGGAGAAAAGTCATCACGGCCTTTGGGAATATTGGGCAGGGCCAGCTCTGTACATAAGTGGATTAAAGGCTGCACATCCCCAAACAGCAAACAATTCTGATCCACCAGAGAGGGAGCTAAACGCATGATTTCAAACAACTGGTCACTAGTCCACTCCTTGAGTGTCTGGCGGAGATATTCACCACTCTCAGATGCCAGCAGAGTATAGTAACTGATAACATCCAAATTCATTTCACCTGAAGTAAACAGAAATGAGATGGTTCCTCTGTGTAGACACTTCTGGTCAGGAATGGCCTTGGTATTCTGTCAGGTATCAAGTGTGACCAGAGTTGTGTGGACAGCAACAGAGGAACAAAAGCAGGTAAGGTGAAAATATATAATTTATTAAGATAAGTGAATAAATACAACCACCTCCAATATACTACAACGTGCAACCAAACAACCACAAACAGAAACCCACAAATAATAACAGACAAATATATATATACAAGAAAAGGGGAATACCAGAATCATAAACAGGGCCAGGCCAGGGTCGACAACGGGGGGTCAGCAGCTGGGGAAAGGAACACAAACAGGACCAGAAGAGGATGGATAACAGGAGGGACGTTACAAGGCTCAGGGTACAGGTAACAAACAGGAACAGGATCAGGTTCGGGTACCGATGCAGAAATTCACAGGTTCAGGGCACAAGGAAGATACCAAGGCAAGGCATCAGTGTGTCTACCGGGTAATTATACACACCTCCTGCAGTTACTCAGGTGACGCCTAATTGCAAGAGATTATGTCGGCCCCACACTGCCAGGAATCACCTGCTGGTGACGCCAGTACTGCGGCCCAAGGATCACATAATACCCCCAACAGGGGAAGGCTCCCATGGCAGTTAGACTGCCCAGGAGACACCTGCTGGTGGACCACAGTACTGCACGCCAAATGTCAGACAGTATCATCAGAAGTATTATCATCAATGGTGGAACCTTTCCTGATACATATATATATATATATATATATATATATATATATATATATACACACACTCTTTAGGCCTGATTTCTGACCCTCCCACAATATGAGAGCCAAAAGTACCTCCTATACTAAGAAAGCGGGGGAGGAGAGCAAGAATACTTCCTTATAGAAACTTGTTCCCAGTAGAATAATTTCTGTATGCACACATATTAGAAGTATAGGTAAGCCCCAGCTGCTTATACGTTTGCTCCCAGCACTGTATAGTGTACCCATTGGGGGGCACAGAGTTTGTATCCTGACTTGTTAGCCCATTGTGTCAAAGACCAACCTGTAGACAACACTCCTTGCATCTAATGGAAGCCTGGAACGCACGCTGATGTACATATACCGAAAGTGCGGCCCAGACTTGTGTTCCAGTCGCTACTTCCAGTTTCCGGCTTTGTCACATCCTGTTTTTCTTTTGGTGCCATTTTGGAGGAGTCCAGCGCTAGAGATCGATGAGGACAGGCCCACATAGTACACAAATTGTTTCTTTTATTTCAAGAGGAGCCACTCGTAAGGGTACAATTCATAACTAGAAAAGACACAATTTTGCTGCGCTGGGATCATATAAAATTGAATCTGAAAAAAATGAATAGATGAATTTAGGAATATAAAAGCAGCTAACACAATATGTGAGGTTTGCACAGTAACTAATATGGTAGATGGTGTAGCGCTAAAATAGAAACTGAATAATGAGCTTTCAGTGCTTTGAATGAATTAAACAACAACTTCACTTCAAAAGTCCATAATAATAACAGTAAAAAATCTTGTCAAATCTACTTGCAAGGACACCGCCACCATCACCCAAACACAACTGCCTTTTACCCTTAGGTAGATTTAAACAAGCATAGGCATTTTTCCAACAACCGCTCCACAGCAGCTCCTTCAGGCAGATACCAGCAAGCCTAGAGGCCTCTCAATATCAGATCCACACCAGTATGGGACTGAATATAAAAGATCCTCCACCACATGTAGTGACCAAGTAGAGAGAAGAAAACACTTCATAGTGAAGATATTCCAAACATCTTGTTTATTTAAAAGTTGTTACACTCACATTTAAGTAGTTGATAACAGACAAAGGAAACATCTCCTCTTCACTGATGCTTTATCACCAATCCTTGTTTCACTAAAAACCCCAAATTTTCAAAAACAAATTGGTCAATGGGACAGAAAGTAAGGTGAAATCTTCTGAAGAGGAGCACAGACAGCAAAACAAATGTCACAGGGGTGATAACCCTTCCCATGTTTTCCAAAAAGCTTAAAAATAGATTTTTTGGCTGGAGATAAACACTTTAAAAATGTACCAGTTCAAAATTACAAATAGATTTTACTTAACAAACCTACAGTCTCTGTCTTGTTTGCACCGCCTGTATACTGCTGTTCAGAGTATATAGGGCCTGGTGGCCCCACTACTTTAATTTTTTTTTATTTGGGTGCGGAGTCCCCCTTAATATCCATACAAGACCCAAAGGGGCTGGTAACGGGCTGGGGGGGGGGTTCTCAAAAATTTTCATCCATATTGCCGGGACCAGATATGACATTAAAGCTGCAAGCAGTTTTAAATGACTTTTATTCCTTTAAAAATTTCATTTTGCAGGGATTGTTTTAAGCACGGGAAACACACGCCACTTTACAGGCATACTATAGACACCCCCCAGGTACGATATTTAAAGGAATATTTCACTTCACTTTAAGCATCATTAAAATCACTGCTCCAGAAAAAACGTCAATTTTTAAAACTTTTTTTTGCATTGATCCATGTCCCCTGGGGGAGGACCCGGGTCCCCAAACACTTTTTAGGACAATAACTTGCATATTAGCTTTTAAAATTAGCACTTTTGATTTCAAACGTTCGAGTCCCATAGACTTTAATGGGGTTCTAAAGTTCGTGCAAACTTTCGGTCCGTTCGCAGGTTCTGGACCGAAAGAGGTCCAGGTGCGAACAGAACCGGGGGGTGTTCGGCTCATCCCTAGTCAGTATGCTACAAGGGAGGAGTGCTATGGATACAAGTTATAACTGTAGTAGTAGTAATAACCATCATGATATCAGATGTCCTACACGGCTTTAGCAGAAGATGGTCTCTGGGATTGGTGACTCCATTAGGTATACAGGGTCAATGTCAGTCTGTAGCAGAATTCTGAGAAAAATAAATCTACACTGCTAAGACAGATCAGCAAATGACTCTCATACTGCACAGAGGGGGATCGTTGACCAGTGATGATCCTGAGGTCTGACTTCAGACCTTCTATACTGGAAACTTCACAGGTTAGTTTCCTTCAGAACCTCCCTATAGGGCCTCCTCCTATCCCAGAGCCCCATAGCAGGCACATAGGGGGTTTATTTACTAAAGGTAAATCCACTTTGCACTGCAAGTACAATTGGAAGTGCAGTTGTTGTAGATCTGAGGGGAACATGCAAGGGAAATAAAAAACAGCATTTTTGCTTGCACATGATTGGATGATAAAATCAGCAGAGCTTCCCCTCATTTCAGAGCTTCCCCACAGATCTACAGAAACTGCACTTACAAGTGCACTTGTAGTGCAAATCGGATTTGCTTTTAGTAAATGAACCCCACAGACCGCTTTTGGCTATAATTATACCACTGACCTCCTTATTACCATATGAATGTACAGGTCAGTGTCTGGGGGGATGGTCAGTTTCACCCTGTAAAAAGTTTTTTTTTTCTTTTCTCTAAGTAGATTAAAAGTGTCCAAGTTTTAAATTTATAACTGGATTCATCATCTTTGCTACAAATGTGTAAATGAAAAATGTCAACAATGTAAGCAAACTGTGTGTGCATGCCTACAAAGCAATGCTACAGTGTAGACCTCTATTTCATTATTAATAAAATAAATCAAATTACGTTTTGCATATTGTTTCTTCACTTGAACTTCTTATTAACTTATTTAGGATTTTACTAACAAAAATAAAGGGAAAAGTTCATATTTTATAAAATTTAAGAGTCTATTTGTTGGGAAGTTTTGCTGGACATTCGTTCGTCTGTATTATATGTTGTTTTCAGAGGATTCTCTTGGAAAATGTACCACATGAGCAAATCCTGTTTTCAAAAAAAAGGTAAAAATGAATCTTCAACATACAATATACAGTATAAGGATTTCAGTAACAAACAAATGTGCCCTTCACATTGAAATTTAAGGAGGAATCACCTTAGTTATCCAACAAAAAGGAATCCCCCATCATTTTCAATCAAGAGTCACTTTTCAGAAGTGGCATAGAATATAATAGAGAGATTCCTGGAACATACAAGATTCACCTATCAAATTTAATTTCCAAGATTTGCCCACCTGCCGCTTTACACATAGAATGAATTCTCTTTGAAAATAAATGCAGTAAAATACAGATACAGATCCTTTATAAATAGACCACTTTGTGATTAAAGTTGGACTCTGGGAAAATATAAAGCAGACACCCCAATACACCACCAACACTAATGACATGTATTTAGTATTATCAGTTTACTTTCTTGTAGTAACAAGCTTCTTCTTTAATGGTCTTACACTCAGCCACTGGTCCGTCCTGCCCATGGGTCTTCTCCCACACCGCCATTCTATAAAGGATATCATTGGTGGCCAACAGCCTCTTCCTAATCCCCTGTGTCGGTACATCGATAACGTGATAACATTCATGAGTTGAATCAAATTGTGTTATTAGATAGAAATAATAAAATGAATTTCTATTTCTAATAATATAGATGGACACATTTTGATTTCATACAACTAGTGCACCATTTTCTGCTGATTTTGATTTTATTTTAATATTTTAATTTTTGGGTTTAACACCATTTTAAATATAATCCTTACAGACTTTGTAATGTGGGGACTGCATTAGTAGTGTTTTAATAAAAGCTGAATTTAATTGGGCATTGAGAGACCCTACATCCCAAAGTGAATATTTTTACAATTAATTAAACCCCCCCCCCCCCCGTACAAGACTATTATTTATTGGGAAGGTTTTTCACTTGATGCTAAAAGGTGCCATACATAGTTTTGCCTCTTCCTGTACTGAGATAATCATGTAAATTTTGCATTCCCTAAGTGGCACAGTTGGGCACCACTAGTAGCAACAATGGAGGTTGGTTTCCATAGACATGGTTATTATGATGGAAACCGTATCGGCAGCCACACCTCAGCCTGGGTATTCTACCTCCTCTTTAGGATATCAGTTTCATCACTAATGCACAGAACTGAGACACAACATTTTATAATAACAATGTTATCTTCCCTGAATAGTTTGAGCCTACACCCAAAAAACAATAGACAAGGGGGCACAGGGAATAATAGTGATGGGATACGGTGTGTACAAGAAACAATAGTACAGGTGGAACCCCCAGGAAAGACATTAGCATAGCACTGCCAATGTTAACTGTTCCTATTGACTACCACACCCAATACAACACACAATGTTAGAAGGGGTAATGCACCTCAAAAGTCAATCTCAACTAATAAGAAATAAAGTATGCTAGATATAACATATTTAAAAAAAAAAAAAATAATTCTTAAACTGATTCACTGACAACACATACAAAGCCGATACCCTAGAACATTTGTAACAATGCAAAGAAAGACCAAAACTCTTATCTACTTGTGACAGTTGGAAGTCACTACTATAAATGTCCACTTTTCCAGAAATAACATTGCTTAAAATATTTAATTTCCCTCAAAAACTAATCATGTAACTCCTAGTTTCAATTGCCTGCAAAATACAATGGATTTAGGTGACACAAATTCTAAATATTATTGAAAAATGTTACTGTTGAGGCTTTTTTAAAAAAAAAAAAACCTAAGTGCAAGCTTTTTCTGCCTCTTTATATAAATAAAAATCTTTCTGTGCCTTTTTTTTGCCATCAACAAAAAACACAAAACCAAGATATTGAAGTAAGTTGAGCAAAAAACAAACAAAACAAATTATTCTATAATTTTTCCACTCAGTATAACCTCCCCGTTTTAAATGAAACTATTATCCAATATACTCTTCTATTATACAGGATATCTACCGTATATACTCGAGTATAAGTCGTTCTGAGTATAAGTCGAGGCCCTAATTTACTACAAAAAAAATGGGAAAAACTTATTGAGCCGAGTATAAGACGAGGGTGAGAAATGCACAGCTACTGTAAGTGAAAAAGAGGGTCAACAATGCCCATTTGCAGCATCACTGTGCCCATTTGCAGCCATAGGTCCCCTGAACTTCAAACTCGGTAGTTAAGGGTTCCTAGATGCCCCCTAGCTGCAGCCAAAATTTGGGGTCTCTGAACCCAAAGGGTCCTGAAATGACATTGCTGCAGATGGACACAGTTGACCGAATTTGGGGCCCCATATCTCAGGGCTACTTAGTGCTAGGAACCCCAAATTTGGTGTGCAAACCCAGTGGAACTAGCACCATAAAACTTCCAAAGCTGGGGTTTCTAGCACCCAGTGGCCCCGAGATACAGGGCCCCAAAAATCAGTTCAGAAAATGTCAAGCACTTTTCTGTAGGAGAGAATGACATTTTCCAAACCGCATTTGGGGCCCCGTATCTCAGGGCCACTTAGTGCTAGGAACCCCAGCTTTGGAAATATTATGGTACCAGTTCCACTGGGTTTTGCACACCAAATTTGGGGTTCCTAGCACTAAGTGGCCCCGAGATATGGGGCCCCAAAGTCGGTTCAGAAAATGTCAAGCACTTTTCTTCAGCAGAGAATGACATTTTCCGAACCGAATTTGGGGCCCCATATCTCGGAGCCACTTAGTGCTAGGACCTTCATCTTTGGATATGTTGTGGAACCAGTTCGACTGGGTTTGGGGTTCCTAGCACCAAGTGGACCTGAGATACGGGGCCCCAAAGTCAGATCGGAAAATGAAATTTTTTGCTGCAGAAAAGTGCTTGACTCAAGTATAAGTCGAGGGGGGCACTTTCAGCACAAAAAAAATGTGCTGAAAAATTCGACTTATACTCGAGTATATACAGTAAATATTAAAAATTGGTGATGGTTTAGCCCCCTTTGGGTGATTCTAACACCCACTAACTAAACACAATATACATATTTTATCTGCTGTGCTAAAAACTCTCAGCCTAGTGTCCTGACAAAGTGTCCATTAATTATGTTACCCAAAAAATCGATAAACTTCACCAAATTATATCACTAGAGATATCAGATCTCAGAGAGAATTCCTAGTCTAAATCTGGCCATAGAAGTGTATAATTTTGAAAAAAAAATAATAATTGGGAAACAAATGTTCTAAGAAAGTTCATTTGTTTTTCTAATCATTAAGTGGAGAACTTTAGGGTTCCATGGAGATCTGGTTGAGATGTTGATCTAGACAAATAAGAGACTAAGGGAGGTGTATGCTGCGTGCGTGGGTTTGCCTGGGGTGACGCAGACCTTATCTGACCCTAAAAACTTAACTTATATCACCACCGGGCAATTAGGGGGTTAAACCTTTATAAGGTAATAAACGGCGGGTGCCCTGACACTATAATAAACTACAAAAAACAAACTAGCTAACCAGCATCACCCGTGACACTTATACGGTGATCGTTGGTGAAAGGGTTAACTAGGGGGCAATCAGGGGGTTAAAACCTTTAGCAGGTAGTATATGGGGGTCCCTGTCGCTATAAAACACTGACAGCGAACCTATATACTTACCTCCCTAACTAGCGTCACCTGTGTCACTAATACAGCGATCAGAAAAATGATCGCTTGGTGACGGGGGGTGATCACGGGGTTAACCTTTAATAGGTGGAGTTAGGGGGGTACCCTGGACCTAAGGGGGGGTACCCTAGACCTAACGGGGGCTAACCTAACTGCCCTAACACTAATAACTGTCACAAACTGACACCAATGCAAAAAAAAAAATGCTATTGGTGTCAGTGTGACAGGGGGTACAGGGGGTGAAGGGGGGTGACAAGTGTGCCTGGTGTGTTCTACTGGAAGTGTAGTGTTGTGCAGACTTACTTGATGTCTTCTCTCCTCAGCGCCAGATCGAAAAGACCGGCTCGAGGAGGGATGACATCACTTCCACTCCCTTTGTTTACATTACAGAGGGAAAGGAAGCATTTTCATTCGCCGGGAGCGATCGGGAGGGGGTGGCCACGAATGGATGGCCTCCCCCTCACCTCTCATCGCCCGGGAAGACATGGCGACCGCCTCGGGCACCGGGGGGGTGTCCGATCGGACCCCCCACCCGCGGAAGGTAGATCACGTAGATCTATGTGATTTTGCCTGTCAGTGCCACCTTGCCGACGTATATCAGCGTGAGGCGGTGGTTAAGTCTTTTTTTAAACTAAACCCATGGGCATACAATGTTACTGGGAATAAAACCTAATAATAAGAGAAAAATATAATAGAACCATCAAGAACCAACTGCCAATGTAACGTAATGTTAAAAAAATAAATAAAACATTAATTGTCTGGTTAGTACTCCAATCATGTATTTTTTATTCAGGCTAGAATCATATTTCCCATTTTATGGTTAATATGGTGGAAAGATTCATTTTTAAAACTCAGTAGAGATTCAAAGTATTTGGGTTTTAGTATATTTAATGCAATCACCTATTTTCTAGAAAACCTGTTTATATGCAAATCGGCAACAACAATCCGAGGCTGTTCACACAACATTTCCATTCAAAGTCAGCCAATGGAAAGCCTTCATTCTTTGTCTGCCCCGCCCATCTCCCTTGTAAAAAGGAGCCTCTCCCTTATCTGATCAGTGACTCGACTTAAAGAGATTGCGGTATACTGATCTATTACAGCCTAGCTGAAATTTTGGTGACGTTGTCCGGAGCTGATCTGCAGTGGAACCGAACACTCAGAGAAACTGATTTGATATTTTCACAGCTGAATCCTCCACCATATTTAAGGTAAGGTCACTTCCATCTAACAATCAATGGATCCTTATTATTTAATGAACATTCTGATAACACTGTGGAGGTTTATGTAATACATATGTAAAAACCTATATATGGACAACTGATAAAAGGGACAATGGGTGGAGGTTCAGTTCAGGATAATATGTAAGACAATAGGCCATCCTTATGTTATTGTTACTATTTTCATGGCAGTATCTGCCAGACATATTGGGGTCACCAAGAGACTGCTGGCTGCAGATACACTTTTCCATCAGTGCTTACCAATGTTTATTACATTTCCTTACTGAAGGAATACAAATGGGTCTTTTGGCCACCGAGGGCCCCTGAACACAACTGAACTGGTAACTTGTGGATATAGCCTGGCACCTATTTATGTATTTGTACATGTCTTGGAAATAATTTTTGCCTTTCTACTTGATCAAGTTATACCATTGCCTGCTAATTTTCTTGTATATACGTAGATTGTTATCTTCCCATATTCAGTTCCTTTTAAATGTACTCCATGTATTTCTGTTGTTGTGTTCAAACTCTAGATTTACTGTCCAAACCTTTTTTCCTGAGTCATATACCTATAGATATGGAGGTCTATTGAGCATTTCATATTTTATAGGCATATGACTGAGGGTAATAGTTTTCATATTTGATACATTTCTATAGTTTCTCTTTAAAGATTATTTTTCTGCGTAATAATTTATTGTTGTTATTGGTTACAATAAATTGTTATTGTAACAACAATCTTTTTATGTTCTCTAGGACACTATGGCCTGTGTTGCCCATGAGGTGGAAGCTCTTCTAGATGGAATGATCTCCTTCTACGCACAGAGACTACGGCAGGTGGACGTACGGAAGTACTTCCTCCTGGGGAAGGAGCTTGGAAAAGGTGGGTATGGAAGAGTATTAATGGCAAACGACAGGAAAACAGGTCAGTGAATTTATCTAATCACCATTTTGATATTCTCTACAAATATTTGTGTATATCTATGTGTGTAATCTGTAAAAGAATTTCTCCAAGAGGTCACTAATTGTAGACTCACCCTAAAATAAAAGGAGCAGTAAGGTAGAATCCCTGATCAACACACATGATGAAGAATAGCAGGTACAGCATATGCAGGATATGTGCCAATTCTAGAATTTATTACATCTCTATAAATATAAAATGTATAAAACAATAATCCATATTTATAATATTATTTAGGTAACTAAGCATTGGGCTGACTCCTTGGGAGTAGTTTTGCAAATATAAAAATGTCTTGATGGGTACATATCTGTCTGGAGGAGTGGACATTCCTAGACAGGCTGTGTTTGCATGCAGACAGTCCTGGATAATGACCACATGTAATGCTGAGTCTATATGATAAAATAGAAATCCAATAAATACAAGGAACCAACTAGGAGCAGTCAGGCTGGGAAGGATGGTGATGCTAATGATTCTGGACATCCTCTAGCTGGGAAATGAGGTGGGTTCTATCTGCCTTGCTGAAGCTTCTAATGCACTTTGATTGTACTGCACACTGTAAGAACTGTACAGCAACCTCTCCAGTACTGAAATGTGTCTGCTGGTAGGGTTAAAGTTTTAGCTTTAAATGAAGCATAATACATTCTCAATCCAGGAGCAGCAGATCACTCTCAAAATCTCAAGAATTGTGATAAGAACATTCGAAAATTATCAGCTAAATATTTCCTATTTTTGATTGAAGTTAAATTCTTTTTTTTTTCACAGGTCAAACTGTGGCTCTGAAGTTTATGGATAGAAGCAGAAACAGTCAGGAGTCTTTCCTCCGGGAGTTCAGTGTTTCATCCTTTCTTTCATCTCACCCCAACATCGTCGGATGCTGTGACTTTATCTGCAAAACCACGTACAACTTCGTCTTTGCCCAAGAACTGGCACCTGTTGGTGATCTGTTCTCTTTGATTATACCACATGTAAGTACATTAAGATATACGTATGGCTGAATTTGTTTCTCTTAGTTTTGGATAGAATTACAGTATGAGGAGTTAAAGGATAAGTTCACCTTTTCAGAAAAAAATATGAATGCAGATTTTTTTGCAGGTTAAAAAAATCTGCATTTATTAGCCTGGAAAGCATTTCTCCAGTGATCAGCAGATCTTTGATGCCATGCAGGCCTCCTGCAGACCTGTCAGTATTTCTGCTTCCTCGTATGAGGGAGCCGATACATGCTGACAGGAAGAATGAATGACCACCACAGTGCTCACAGCGCCATGGTAGTTCATTGAAAACTACAAGCTAAAAGTCAGGCAGATGCCTACACATATGCCAAATACATACACATGACAAATAATTCATCTCTAGTCTAAACTTAAAAAAACATATGGCTATACATACACTTTACCTGTTTCTGGATATTTATTCTGAATGTCTCTTTATATTCTCCCTACTGTATTTATTATCTATTGTAGTTTGATCTTATTTATTTACTTTTTAGGTGGGAATTCCAGAGGACGCTGTGAAGAAATGCGCTGTTCAAATCTCCAATGCCCTCGAATTTATGGCGGAGAAAGGACTTGTGCACATGGACCTGAAGCCGGAAAATATTTTGGTCTTTGATAAGGAGTGTCATTGCATCAAGATCACAGACTTTGGCCTTGCTAAGGTCGGAGGGACAGTTATAACATCCAGGTGTGGCAGCCAATCCTACATGGCCCCAGAGATGCGTGACTTGACCATTGAAGGTGGATTGACTGTAGATGGCAGCCTCGATGTGTGGGCATTTGGTATTATCGTCTACTGCTTACTTACAGGAGAGTTTCCATGGCGGGTGGCCATCCTTGAAGATAAAGGATACAAATGTTTTGTTCAATGGCAAAACAATTTCAAGATGGATAACCCTCCTGAAGCATGGAGAAAAGTCCCCACTAAGATACGAAGGATGTTCAGTGGTCTTTTGGCAATTGATTACTCCAAAAGGAGTCAAAGTACCGAAGTCCTCAAATTCACAAGTCAAAGCTGGAAAGAAGAAAGTGTGGATTCAGCTACACGAGAAGAGGATGAAGATCTCACTGAAAATAATTCTTCTGCACAGTCTGAGGACTTGTCGGCTTCATTTCTGTACACTTCACAGAGCTCCAGAGTTTCCATCACTTCTAATCTCGGCTCAATGTCTTCTTCGCCTTTGACCGCAAATACTTCTGTATCTCAGTCTGAGATGTCTCCAGAGACACAGAAGGACAACCTGGAAGAGGCACTAATGATGTTTGATGACGAATTCTCCCTACATATTGGTGCAGAGGTAGATGTTGGGTAAAGAAGAATTGGTGAGTGATGGAACATCTGAAACAACATCACATAAGCCCAATTTTCTCAGGTATGTGACTTATTTGAGGAAACACATAGCTAATTAGGTTTTATGTGCATTTTGCCGTAGTCAACTTCAAACCATTTGGGCCATGTCACACTAGCAGTTCTGCACTAAGTGTGTAGTCATTACTCTTTGTCCTGCCATATTCACCACTAATTTTACTTTTTTTTTTTTACTAAAGGCATAGCATCTCCATCCAAAGCATATAGACTGATTTACCCTCTTTTTTTTAACAAAATCCCTCTGTTCTTTTTATTTGTCCCTCTTCTGATGTTCAGATCTCTATACAATTGTATTATTTCACTACCAAGAATGCTGTAACACATTAAACCTTTCATCCAGCCTCTAAACTATTGCAAGCATGGCATGGCCACATTCTATGTCTATATACTTTGTGTTATGTGTCCTTCCCTATCATCTCAGAAGGTTGGGAGGTATACCAATGGTATAACTTTTTTTAGCCATTCCCAGAGTGGTGGAGCCCAGCCTGGAGTATTAAAGTGACACTATAATCAAAGAGGTTGATATGAAAAGTCTTCTAGTTTGCAATGGTAATAGCAGGACTCTTGTTGGATAGGCTGTTAACATTTTGTTTTTAACAGGTCAGTTTTTATAAATCTAGAGTTTGGTTTTTATCAATCTAGAAAAGTAAAACCAGTAAAGGATGGCTTCTTTTTGGATGATTTATGGCTCTATTCTTTTGTTTATTGTCTTATTAACTAAGATGAGCTATTCTATGGCTGTTTTCTAATTTGCACAAATCACCTATACAGTCAGTGTCTGTAACTTGATATATGTGTACAGGAAATGCTGAACATTTATAATTATTTACTGCAGGATAGTCAGTCAGTTCTGAAAGATTTCTTCCTTATAGAATGACTGTGCAGTTTAAAGAAAATTATATGTGAACAGCAAACATGAATATGGAATTTAAAATTAATATTTTGCTCTAACAATATTTTTATGTTTTTGTTTTTTTTTTAAGACAAGAAGTCTGGACTACCCCCAGGGGTTGAACAAGACCCCTGCCTGGTACATGGGGGATGTAACTTGTACATATATGAGTAGTTACTCCTCCTGTGCACTGGGTGGGGCTCTTGAATTTTCTCCGTACAGAAAAAAATACCCGCTGATCCTGCCAGAAATTCAGTGAGCGTCTAAATTCCCATTTGAACTGACAACACTGGAGGAGTTATGCAAATATAGAAATGTCTTGATGGATGTCAGTCTGGAGGAGTGGGCATAATTAAATAAATATGTTTCTTCATAAGTAAATTGTGATATTGTTTCAATTCTCTTTTCCTTCCGCTTTTTCCCCTTCTCTGTCTTTTATTAAATAACTTATTTTCCGGTGAAAATCTCTTTTATGTAAAAAAGAACACAAAGGTCCTCCAAGGCCTATATGAAATCCTAGAATGTTTGCTGACTCCGTGAAATAAACTCCTGAAATTCCTCTTGAACAACAGTAGTGTGTGTTGCTGTAGATGTGCGTTTCATAGGGAGGGTAAATAAAATAAAAGAGAAGGAAACTGTGAAGGTTGGGCTCAGCCCTTCCTTCTCAGAGCTGGCTGCTCAGCTGTTGGCTAATTGCCAGCTACTATCTCTCCACAGTTACTCAGCTGTTGATGATATCCTGCTCTTCAGTCCTGCCTACTTAAGCCGTTCAGCCCAGAGGATCTCTGCCTTCGCCTTAGTTTCTATGATGTTGATCATCTCCTGCGATTCTGTTAAAGACGTACTTTGCTGACATCCCTTCTGGCTCCAGATCCTGCTTGTTGTTCCACTACATTGATCCCTGACTTGAAGGTATCGATGGGATTTTTCATATGATAAGCTACTGGTGTGTGGCTACCTCTATTAGTTCTGTAGCAGTTTTTGCAATGCACACTTTGACAATTCTGTCATTGATCCTAACAAAGTATATCTAAATCAAGGACAGGCAGCAGGAGAGCCATCAGCATAGTCAGTACTCTACAAGGGAGAAGTGCTATGGATACAGTTATAGCTGTAGTAATAACCATCATGATATCAGATGTCCTACATGGTTTTCGCAGAAGATCGTCTCTGGGATTGGTGACTCCATTAGGTATACAGGGTCAATGTCAGTCTGTAGCAGAATTACACTGCTAAGACAGATCAGCAAATGACTCTCATACAGCACAGAGGGGAATCGATGACCAGTGATGATCCTGAGGTCTGACTTCAGACCTTCTATACTGGAAACTTCACAGTTTTTAGTTTCCTTCAGAACCTCCCTATAGGGCCCCCTCCTATCCCAGAGCCCCATAGCAGGTACATAGGGGTTTATTTACTAAAGGTAAATTTACTTTGCACTGCAATTACAATTGGAAGTGCAGTTGTTGTAGATCTGAGGGGAACATGCAAGGAAAATAAAAAACAGAATTTTTGCTTGCTCATGATTGGATGATAAAATCAGCAGAGCTTCCCACAGATCTACAACAACTACACTTGTAGTGCAAAGTGGATTTGCCTTTAGTAAATGAACCCCACAGACTGCTTTTTGGCTTTAATTACACCACTGGCCTCCTTATTACCATATGAATGTACAGGTCAGTCTCTGGGGGGATGGTCAGTTTCACCCTGTAAAAAGTTTTTTTCTCTTCTGTAAGTAAATTAAAAGTGTCCAAGTTTTAAATTTATAATTGGATTCTTCATCATCTTTGCTCCAAATGTGTTAAATAAAAAAAAATAAAAAAATACAACTTTTTAAGCAAACTGTGTGTACATGCCTACAAAGCAATGCTACAATGTAGACCTCTATTTCATTATTAATAAAATAAATCAAATTATGTTTCAGATATTGTTTCTTCACTTGAACTTCTTAGTAAAATTGTAACTAAGTTAACAAAAATAATAAATCTGATAGAATATGAACTTTTCCCTTTAAGAGTCTATTTGTTGGCAAGTTTTGCTGGCCATTTGTTTGTCTATTATATGGCATTCGTTTTCAGAGGATTCACTTGGCCTGGTACGGTTCAGGAGTGAGGGGGTGCTCCCTTGTCCCCACCCACTTTCCTGGCCTTTCAGGCTGTGTTCTTGGATAGGGGTCTGGTATGGATTTAGGGGGCAACATTTTTTTCGGTGTTGGTGGTTCCCCTTAAAATCCTTGCCAGACCAAAGGGTCTGGTATGGTGTTGGAGGGGAAAACCATGCCATGTTTTTTTTTTTTTTGAGTGGGGTTCCCCTTCAAGATCATCAGAGCACAAGTAGCATGTCAAAGTCGGATCAGTTAGGAAGGCGATCCGACTTCAGTGATATTCAGTGGGTTGAAGTCGGATCAAAGTCAGACCAAAGTAGTACAGGGAGTATTTTCAAAGTTGGACTGACTTGTGTCAGACCAGTTATGACGGCTCTCATAGAGAAACAATGATTTTCACACGTCATGCGACATGAGCTCCCAATGTCGGAGCGTTTGTTGTACCAGTGTGAATGGAGCCTAAAACCTGGAAGCTGATTGGTTATTATGCACAGCTGCACCAGATTCTGTGTGCACAAGTTTTAGGAACCTTTCCCCTATTAAGACTGTGGTATGTCAATTTTTTGGACATAGCACAGTCATTTCCATTGTTTTCATTTTTTTTTTTTTATTAAGGCCAACACAATTTTGTGAACTTTTTTTTTTTTACACAATAGGGTACAAACACTGTACAGTCACCTACATTTACAGGCCAATAGTGGCCAAACTTAATATAACCCACTGCACTACAAAAGCACATGTGATCAGGTGTGGGCTAACGCAATGCATTTGCGACCTGCGTTTGTGGTGTTCACTTCTACATCTGCTGCAGATTGGAGTTTGTCTTACATGAGGTCTGAATTGCACAGGAACGCCCAGCGTGTTCATTTTCATGTGCCGGTGTCTTGCCGAATAAGTTCCTTCGGCGGATAGGTTCCCCCCCTGTACTGCGCAGGCGCAGCGCCTGCGCAGTACGTACTATTGTTGGCCGCCGGAGATAGCCGAAGCTCAAACGCTTCGATCAGCTGTACACGGCGCCTGCGCTCTGGGTCCAGATTCCTTCCCCTCTATCCAAGTGGACCTAGAGGGGGAATCTAAAAGTGCCGAGCGCAGCGAGGCCGTGCCCGAAGCGTGGCGAGCGAAGCGAGCCCGCGAGGGGCCCTCTTACACGCGCCGTGTACAGCTGATTTTCAGCTGTTCCGCTTCGGCTATTTCCGCCGGCTTCTACTGCGCATGCGCAGTAGAGGGGGAACTAATCCGCCGAGCGGAACTTATTCGGCAGAACACCGGCATGGTTTGAACTGGCCCTCAAAGCTCACTGGACGACATGCGGTTTGAACCGGCTCTAAAATATTTTACATCTGTAAATGGCTGTCCCTTCCTTGTACAACATTGCACTATTTGGAAACTGCAGTAGACTCCATTTCTTTATTTTTATTTATCCCCATTATCTGATGAAATATATTTGCTTCTTGTGTGTAGAGACAGCTCCTCTAAAGCCTCGTACACACGATCGGATTCTTGGCAGACAAAGCTCCAGACTTTTGCCTGAAGGGCATGTGCCTGGATTTTATCTTGCATACTAACGGCACACAATTTTCGGCTAACAAACACAAATGTAGTGACGTACTACGGGGAATTTCATCTCTTGAGCGCCACCCTTTGGGCACCTTCTGCTAATGTCGTGTTATGTGAGCATTGATTCTGAGCATGCGTGTTTGGACTTTTGTGTGATGGACTTGTGTACACACAATATGAAAGTCTGACAACAGACCGTTGTCCACCGAAAATTTATAAGGCCTGCCATCCAACATTTGTTGGCCGAAAGTTGGACAACAATTGTCTGATAGAGCGTACTAACGGTCGGATTTTAGGCAAACAGTCTGTCATCACACAATTCCTTGGCGAAAATCCAATTGTGTGTAGGAGGCTTCAGGGTGTGTTTACTGTTAGCGGATCTTGTAATGTGGCCTCGTGTTTGATTTGAAAGTCTCACCACACTAGATGTCCGATAGATGACACTTTCACAGCATAATGTACACACAGACCTATCTTTTTGCTGGATGAATCCACACTTCTCAGTCCAACAAAGTTTGGTATTAGGAAACTTTGTGATGTTGTCAGTAATAGGGCTTTGCTGCAGTTTGATGGGTTGAAGTCCTTGTGTCCGTCTGCCTGACTCTCACCGGTTCCACTTATTGCAGTTTAGGCCTATCCAGCTGAGTTTGGTTGTGACTGGCTTCTTCTTCAATCTATTGACATTGATGTATTATTGTGAGATGACAATCTCTCTCCAAGGCACGATCTACTATTTATATACCAACTAGCAAACTTCTTACACCTTGTAGAAATGCTTGGGTTGCAGATGTTCCTAGACTGGGATGATATGTTGGAGGCTCCCTTTACCAGATTTAGTGTTAGCTAGGGACCATCTGATCCATTATAAGTATTTATCTGACCCTGGCTAGGATGCCCACAGGTTAGGATTGCCACCTCATCCCTTAAAACCCAAACACACATGAATTACACAGGTTCTGATGCTAATTTAATGCAGATAAGGCACCTAGTGATTTTAATTACCACCTTAATCAGCCAAAGAACTGGTGTAATTTGGGTTTAGGTTTACAGTCATGAGGTGGCAACCCTACCCTCAGTATATAGCGCTCAATGCTTCAACGTGCTGCCATTGCTACTTTCCCAATGGTAATTTCATTAATATCTTCTGGGAGTGTCGAGCCAATGAACAGTACGTAATTGTCCATTCCCTGGGTACCGAGATAGTCCATAAATAATTCCTTTTTCTCATGGGGCATTTTTTGGAGTAGCTCCTGACATCCCCCACACCTTCAGTACTTGCTGGAGATTACAAAGTGTATCCAGTTGATTATTACTTTAGTTATACCCTGTACTATAGAGGCGTGTTTAGTTGATTTCATTGGCCCCACAAAATCTATCCATACTTTACTTACATTATTCTTCTTCTATGCTAGGAAACTTTTTTTTTTTCACAGAAACAAGCTGCTGCTTCGGCCCTACCGGCTTGGAAAGCCTTGATACGTAAGGCTTTACCGTTTTATAAAGCCACATATGCTAATAGGGGGGTACCCACTAAATTCTAAGGTGTGGGGGTGGGATTAACGCCACATCTACAGTGTCTGATTAACTATATTTGACTAAACATACCGCATGGACCACCCTTTTCAAGTCTGCTGATCGCATGTGTGATGCTTTGCAGGCTCCTAGTTAAAAAAAAAAAAAAAAAAAAAAAATGATAAATGCACATGTTTTCTCTGCAAATAGATGTGCATGTATCTTATTAATATTTTTTTGTTTTACAAAGATGAACTTCTGACAATAAGGCTCCATGCACACTGAAGCTCATAAACGTCCGTTTTTGGGAGTTTATGGGCTGTTAGAGGGGAGTTTGGGCATATTTTTTTTTTTTTTTTTTTTTAACAGCCCATAAACTCCCCTCTCTGTTATCCTATGGGTCCATAGCACACATGGACGTTTTTGGATGTTTATCAGCAGTAGAGTGTTTGGGCTGTTTTCTGAACGCCATAAAATCGCGTTCAGGAGTCGTTTTTATGACCACAAAAAAAATGCCAAATGCTCATAAACGTTGATAAACGTTCAAAAACGTGGCTCACCAGTATTTTTAAATGTTTTTAAGTGAAAAAAATTAAATATATTTAAAAATCCTTAAAAAATGCTAACGTGGAAAAACACTAATAAACACAAGTGCAAAAATGTTAAAATAAACATTGCAAGACTCACTGTAAAGCTACTGGCGTTTTTATAACGTTATTTTAACTTCCAGTGTTCATGGAGCCTTAACACCCTCCATATACCACAGCTGAATTCATTTGTTGATGTAATTAGGCAGGACAGAATTTAAAGGTGTGTTTTTTTTTTTTTTTTTTTTTGAATATGTCTTGCAATTGTACACAATGAAAGGCAGATATGAAAGCATTACATGGTGTACAGATTTCTATGGGTGATAATAATACATTCATTACAATAAAAATATAAACATTGGTTAAAAAAAATTTTATTTGCCCAACAAACAAAACAAGTTTTATATTTTCTCTTTCTTTCTGCAGCACCACAATGATGTCAGTTCAGTTACTTTTATGGTAAAAATCTGATCTGGTATTCATGGAGTAAAGCCTCGTACACACAATACGATTGTTGGCAGGGGATTGTCTGTTGTCCTAAAATCTGACCGTTAGTACGCTCCTTTAGACCAGGCCAGGTTTTATGTATTACCTTGGGGGAGATGCAGACTAGAATACGGCAATCACCGAGCAGCAAATGATATCACCTGTGATGGATTTCAGTTATCTTACAAACCTGGCCTGTTAGTGGGCCCTGAGGACAGGGTTGATGACCACTGCTTTAGACCATTGTTGTTCAACTTTCGGCCAACAAATGTTGGCTGGCAGGCTAGTAAATTTTTCAGATGGTCAGTACACAAATCCGTCACACAAAAGTTAAAACACACGTGCTCAGAATCAATGCCACATGCCCTCAACATGGGGGGGGTGGGTGCTTTAGGGGAGGGAGCCCCCCCCACCCCAAAGCACCTTGTCCCCATGTTGATGAGGACAAGGGCCTCTTCCCGACAACCCTGGCCGTTGGGGGTCTGCGGGCGGGGGGCTTATCAGAATCTGGGAGCCCCCTATAATAAGAGGGCCCCCAGATCCCAGCCCACACCCTATGTGAATGAGTATGGGGTACCCCTACCCATCCACCTAGGGAAAAAGTGTCAATAATAAAACACACTACACAGGATTTTAAAATAATTTATTAAACAGCTCCGGGGGGGGTCTTCCTCTGGCTTCGGGGTCACTCCGGTTCCTATTCTCCCGGTGTTCCAGTTCTTCGGCCAGCTCCTCCGCTGTTTTCATGCCGCTCTCTTGCCAGCGGAGGTCTGGGCTTCTTCCCTCTTCTCTTCTCCAGATGTTGACATGACAGTCTCTCCGGCTGGACTGCTCTCTGAGGGCTCCGTTGTGACTTATATAGGCGGAGACCCCGCCCCCCCTTATGATGTAACAGTCCCTGGGCATGCTGGGACTGTGAAGTTTTAGGGGGCGTGGTCAACATAACGCGTGGGCAAGTCCGTTCATTCTGAAAGTCCGCCGTAACTCCGGCGCTCATCCCCACCCCCTTTCCTGACCGGCCGGGCTGCGTGCTCGGATCGGGGTCTGGTATGGATTTTAGGGGGGACCCCACGCCGTTTTTTCGGCGTAGGGGCTTCCCTTTATAATCCATACCAGACCTAAGGGCATGGTATGCCCCGCGCTCGCCGCAATAGGAAAATTTGTTTTTCCTATTACAGCGATGGCCAAATGCAATACCCTGCCCTTGCGTCATATCTGGTCCGTTGGACCAGCATACAGACGAGCGGGCTTTCCGTCGGACCAGCACACAGACAAGCGGACTTTCCGACGGAAAGATTTCAAACATTTTTCAAATCTAGGTCCGGATGGCTTTTGGGAAAAAGTCCGCCGGAAAAGTCCGCCGGAGCCTACACACGGTCGGATTGTCCGGCAGACTCTGGTCCGCTGGACCAAGTATGCCGGAAAGTCCGCTCGTGTGTACTCGGCATTAGTTGCCCAACAATCGTACCGTGTGTATGAGGCTTTAGGGTTTGCACAGCTCTCTACAATACAAGAGGGTTAGAAGGGCCCTGCCCTTAAGAGCTTACACTCTAATAAAGATTAAACCTTTTATATTGTACACAACTTTCACAGCATGTAGCATGAAGCTGGTTACAGAATGAGGTGAATATTCACCAGGCAACACATTGGAGGGGGGACGTATAAACCCCTCCGCACCACATTATATCATATTTAATGAACCACTTCAGCCCGAAAGGATTTACCCCCTCCCTGACCAGAGCACTTTTTAGCGATACGGCACTGCGTCACTTTAACTGACAATTGCGCAGTCGTGTGACGTTGCACCCAAACAAAATTGACGTCCTTTTTTTTCCCACAAATAGAGCTTTCTTTTGGTGGTATTTGATCACCTGCTGCGGTTTTTATTTTTGCGCTATAAACAAAAAGAAACTGCTTTTTTTTTTTTTCAAAATTGTCACTATTTTTTTTACTTTTTGCTATAATACCCCCCAAAAAAATCTATAAAAAAACACATTTCTTTCTCAGTTTAGGCCGATATGTATTCTTCTACATATTTTTGGTATAAAAAAATCGCAATAAGCGTTTGATTGTTTTGCGCAAAATTTATAGCGTCTACAAAATAGGGGATTTATAACATTTTTAGTATTTTATTTTTTATTAGTAATGGCGGCTATTTTTATCGTGACTGTGACATTATGGCGGAGACTTTTGACACCATTTTGGACCATTGTCATTTAGTGCTATAAAAATGCACTGATTACTGTATAAATGACACTGGCAGGGAAGGGGTTAAACACCAGGGGGTGATCAAGGGGTTAGGTGTGTTCTAGAGAGTGATTATAACTATGGGGGGGATGGGCTACCACTGACATGACAGAGCTCACTGCTCCCAATCACAGGGAGCAGTGATCTCTGTCATGTCACAAGGCAGAACGGGGAAATGACTTGTTTACATAGACATCTCCCCGATCTGCCACTCCGTGACACGATCGCAGGCCCCAGGTGGACGTAGAGTCCGCGGGACCCGCAGGAATGATCGCGGAGTTTGCGGTGGGCACGCACGCCCACAATGCCGCAATTTAAAGGGGACGTATCTGTACGCCCATTTGCCCAGCTGTGCCATTGTTCTGACGTTCATTGTCATGCACTGGTCGGCATGTGGTTAAAACCTTTTCGGGGTCTCGTTTTTTAGAAAAGATGCATAGTAATGAAGCAAAACATAACCCCCCACTCTTCAGAATCTCCCCCCCCCCAATATAAATAAATACATTCATGAGTGTGGCTATCAGCAAGTTTGCTTATTCTGTGTGAATGAAATCTAACTATGGCAGACTTCCAAATTGTAAAAAATTTAAATTGGACAAAACCCATACATGAAATGAAGTGTCAGCAGGTGTTTAGACAGGAAAATGTCCCCCCGCTGTAGCAAATTGGATCATACTTTGCTGGGTTTTGCCTTCCTCTGGATCAACTGTGTGTGTGTATAGCAATATGTATATTTATTGTTTTCCCTTTTATTTGTTAACTTTTTTTTGTTTTTTTAAACCTGACTAACATCACATATAAAAACAGGATAGTTCTGTCATTGGAGGAAAAGTGAGGAGTTGTCTGTAGTAACGTTTTCCATGTTTCTTCTTCTAATAGACAAAACCAGATGAGTTCCTCCATCCAATGGATGTATATATATATATATATATATGGGGGGGCAGTTTTCTTATATCAATATTTTCTAAATCATCCAACAGAGAATGACAGAAAAGGGTTAATCTGTGAAAGGGAGGAGCTACAGCTCAGTATGTATTGCTAATGAGAGGGAGGTCATGTGATTAGGGAGTGGAGCACATTCATTGGTTGGTATCAGTCATGTGATGAGGGGGCGAGGTGAATGGTGACTATATCTGGGTGGAGAGGAGAAGCAGTTGGCCATTTGTATGTTGGGAGAGGGAGGTGTGCTCTGTGGGGTGGATATTATACCAAGATACAAGCTGCTTGTAGGGAAAGTCTTGATTGATATATCAGCACAGAGATGACTTTTTATCTCAGTATAGGGAGAGAACCAACTTGTATGAGAGTACAGGGAGCGCAAACGGGGATTTCTATATTGAAGACAGAGCTCAGTGAAATCCTTCATAAATAGGACTTGGTTGTCTCTTTTGAGCTTCTAGAAATAAGAGAAGATCCAGAAAGTCCAGTGTTCTGTGTAGGGAGCCGCTGATGCCAAAGTTGGATTTGGAAGGAGATCCTAAAGGCAATATTTTGGGATTGTGAATGGAACCTCCACCCAGTGTGTGTATAGAGCTCTATGGGTCATGTGGTTTATATAGGGTTTCATCTGCCTTTTTAAGCAGTAAATACAAAGTATTACACTCAGCTCCATACACACTACAGGCTCTTCCCATATAGTGATGGGTTTAGTCCTCAGCTGGGGGATTGGCTTATTAGCCCCCTCTGCTGCTCACCTCACCGATCCCTGCCCCCTCTACTTCTCACCATCTTATTATATTGTATCCAGCAGCTCCAATAAGGTGGAATATACTTGGGGACATCACCCCTCTGATAACAACCATTGCTTTGTTCTTATTCTTTCATGTTTTTTTGTTCTATCCTGTACAATTAAAGACAAACCCTCCATTAGTGTCCGATATAATTGGTGGTGTGTAATGATCAGCTTTATTGTTCCCCTCAGACCGCTTAGACTATTGCTGGAGCTTCCCCCACCAGCCAAATTTCCCAGGCTCTGCTATCATAGGTAGACAAAGTTTTGGCACAAATCCAGAACATTTGAGGAATCATTGATGAGAAATATCAACATGGAGTGTTATCCCATCACTGGAGGTGACCTCTGCAAACTGGATCTGTTCATCATGACTGAGAGATGAGAAGTCAAATACAGTAAAACCTTGTACATGCTTGTAATCCAAAGCATTTGTATATCAAAGCAAATTTCACCATAAGAAATAATGGGAACGTAATCATGTGTATAAAAACCTTAACCACAAATGCACCTCATATCTCAAATACATAACATGCTCTTCAGTGACCATAAAACAAGTGACAGTCAGTTCTGTAGGAAATGGGAGAAGGATCTCTCCATACAAATCACGGAAGAGGGCTGGGAGAGAATTTTCTCACACATACACAAAGGCTCAATTAATGTCTCCACTCAAGAAAATGGGTTCAAAATTCAGTCGAGATGGTACCATACCCCAGCCTTACTACATAAGTTTAAAACCACCATCCCTGACACATGCTGGAGGTTTCATCAAGAAAGAGGCACTTTACTCCATATTTGGTGGTCCTGCACCCCCCTCCAGGCCTTTTGGTCAGAGGTTCACAGAATAAGCGGACAGGTTACCACATATAACCCAGAATTCACTCCAGCCCAATTTCTCCTACATCTATCCTCTTTACCATACAATACATACCATAAATCGTTACTGATGCATATGATAAATGCGGCAAAACAATGCATCCCCATACATTGGCAGTCAAACAAGATACCCACCCTGGCAGAATGGTTCGTCAGAATAAACAAAATAGCAGAAATGGAAAAACTAATACATATCACTAAAGACACACCGAGGAAATTTAGCCACATCTGGGCATGCTGGACTCACTTTCAGACTCAGTCCGAATACAAGACCATCTTGAATCTTCCCACATAAAGTGATAGAATAAACAGAGAGCATCACCCATACATACACAAAAACATAATTAATTATTATTCCCACCTTGCCAAAGACCTATCCCCGTTTCCAAAACACGCAAATGTTATGTGAATAGCTAGACAATCTTAACACTAACCAGAGGAGTCAGAGACATCACAGCCCCACCCCTCCCTCCCATCCTTTCCACCCTTCCTGCCCTCTTCTTCAGGCCCCACTTCCCCCCTTTTCCACCCTTCCTTCCCCATCCCTCCTTCCCTCCCCCCCCCCCCCATCCTCACTCTCTCCCACATCAGGCTGTATATAGCCATCACAAGCTTGTAGGCCACCCTCGCTACATACCCATTGAATACCCAACTTGTGAATTACACATCAGAGATGCATGAGGGCTTTTTTGAAGTAGGAAAAAAGACCCGCCATACAACTACTGACACCAAAGTATTTCTTTGCTTGAGTTCTTCCGTGAAAAATAAACCAGCCCTTTACCTCACATAAATTAGATGACGGTGAACAGACAACAATGGCAAAAGGGTCTTCGGTATAGTGCTGTTTACACCTCATGGTTACAGTTACATGTTGGGTACATAACCCATTAGCAACTAGCATAGTATGTTTGCGATTCTTAGGCCCGGATGGGATACCTCTCAAGACATAGACTTATACTGTACTAGAATTCATAGGCTATGTTTACTGTTGTCTGTACCACAACTGCTATAAAAACTTTATAATCTTCAATAAAATATTTGAAACAAAAAAAAAAAACCTTCAATTGCGTCATAATAAAGCAGGACAGTTATTTGGAAAGTGGTGGAGTGTATATTTTGTGTCTGTTCCCTACTGCAGTAGTTATTAATTTTGAGCCACTAATTAATATGAGGATAGGAGTTGCCTATCTATAATTTTATGTCATTCACTGACCTGTTTTCTTTTTGTTTGCCAAGAATACTCTTCCATTTCCACCTTTTCCAAGTTTCTTCACCATGAGGAAGTAGTTCTGTACCTGCTGTAGTCCTTGTGGATAGGAGACCATTCTATCCAGAAGAACTACCACATCATTGTTAATGGAGGCTGGAAGCATGGTTAAAATCTCAGACTAATAAAATTGTCAGCGATACCGGCCTTCCACTTGGGGGTGAGCGCATGGGTACATTTTAAAGAGAGAGACTGAAAGTCAGCTATTCGATTTTTTTTTTTCCGAACAACTTGAGTACCACTTTATAATGGGCTCCAAATCAGACAGCGGGTGTACAACATGTATCATAATGTCTCTCTGGCACATTGGAGAAAAACTTTTCTCAACAACTCAGGATGGAGGACAACATGTTTTGTCTCGTGTCCCTCTGACAAATTAAGAAAAATATTTTTCCCAACAAGGTAGAGGTAGGAAGGCAATTGTCATAAAAAAACAGTCCCAGCTGCCTTCCTTCCCCCCTCACCTCAATTAGTCCATAACTTATACTACCAAATGGCCGGAAAAGAGATTTTTTTTTTTTTTTTAGAGAGCTCCTCTAGATACAATTCCAGAGCTGGTTTATGGTGTCCTTTTTCTCAGAATGTCCAGGCAGCGTTCTGAAACTTTTTAAGCCAAACTGTATGTCAAAAGTTCACTGTCACTTTATTAATAATGACAATGTAATCTGAAGGTAAAAATCATGGTAGGCATAAAATATCTATTACAAAGGCAGGTAGTGCTGTGGTTGGGATTCGAACGGACTTAGATGGACTTGGCTGTGTAAGTGAAGGCTGGGGTTTGTACTGAAGATTTGTGATGCTGAATAAACAGTCTTATGCCCCGTACACACGGTCGGACATTCCGACAACAAAGTCCATGGATTTTTTCCAACGGATGTTGGCTCAAACTTGTCTTGCATTCACACGGTCACACAAAGTGATCGGAAAATCTGATCGTTCTGAACGCGGTGACGTAAAGCATGTACGTTAGGACTATAAACGGGGCAGTAGCCAATAGCTTTCGTCTCTTAATTTATTCTGAGCATGCGTGGCACTTTGTCCGTCGGATTTGTGTACACACGATCGGAATTTCTGACAACGGATTTTGTTGTTGGAAAATTTTATAGCAAGCTCTAAAACTTTGTGTGTCGGAAATTACGATGGAAAATGTGTGATGGAGCCCACACACGGTCGGAATTTCCGACAACAAGGTCCTACCACACATTTTCCGTCGGAAAATCCGACCGTGTGTACAGGGCATAAGAGTAGAGATTAGGTTTGAGGCAGCAGCTTCAGAGGGGGCAAATCTCAGAGGGTTAATCATCATCACCCATGCCCCCTTCTACTGGAAGTCTTTTGTGTCGCCAGCTGTGTCAGTGCAGATTTTGGCAGACATTAATCATAGCATGTGATGCTCTCTAGTGAGTATCCAGATTCAGAGTGTAAAACTGTCTCTTGAAGTATGCATGCAGGGAGTTGTGCCAGTTAAAGCACTGGTTCTTGAAGTGCTCGACTGCTGCGGGGTAACACAACCAATCATTTAAGTCTGGTGATAATCTCTTCTGCCAACTCATCACTCTGTCACCACAGGAACAAGCTTCTTCACCGATTCCTTGATCAAGGCTGTGGTCTCTTCTGAGGCCTTGATCCTGGTCCGTACATCCCGGGCCTTAATAATTGTATACTGGCTCCAGGGTCATGTGAGGGACCACTCTTTTAGTGCTACCCTGGAACTGGCTCACCTTCATCTTGGAAATAGTCCAGTTTCTATACTGCATCACATACCTAGTATCGGTGTGTTGCTTGACCAGTATAAACTTTGTAGTGTCTCCTTGAACAGTTTCTCCATCTCTGAATCCTCCATCCAGCTGATGCTGTAAAGATTGCCAAAGTATGTCTCTCTCCTTGCCATAACAGGCGTAAGCGGACTTAGTAGGGTTGGTGGCTGTGGTGGGGTAAACATCAATGTTGTTGGGGAGGCGATTCATCATGGAGCCTGATTCACTGGCCTCGATGTATAGAACCATCTTTTTGTACTTCTTGTTGTCATACATGTACTGAATTGTCTTGTTCAGTTCCTTCAGGGATGCCGTTCTGCTTGACAATTTGATAAGCGTGGGACATGACAGCCTGATGTCTGTCGTTTTAACAGCCATTGGAGACGTCACCAGAACCACCCAGTGCTTCCCCCATCTTCTGGGTCATTGATGGGCATGGATGTGGTCAAGACAGCGAGGCTGAGGATTTGTGTCACTGGAAGCAGGCCATGAAGTTGAGGTCATTAATGGGACCCAATGACACATCTTCTGATTGATGGGCACCTCTACAAACCCGTTTTTCTTGCAGGAGTTTTCTCAACGCCCCGCCAGCGCAACGCCTCTGTGTGAAAGCATCCGTTGAGATGCATGGGGAGCATTTTTAAAGCACTTTTCAGGTGCTTTTTTTAGCACTAAAACGCATAAAAAGTGCCTCAGTGTGAAAGGGGTCTTATATTTTTCATAGTCCAGAATGGTATCCTTCCCATGGAAGCTCCAAAGGCCCACACATCAAGACTGCCATCCACAACCATACGATCTGAAGGGTCAGCTTCCCACATTTCTGGAGCCATGTAGGACACGGTGCCACACCTCCTAATCACTGTCCCTTTCACCTTAGCAAGGCCAAAGTCTGTGAGCTTGATGGGATGGCAGTCTAGGTCAAACACTGAAACAATATCTTGCTCCAAATCCATGTGCACCAGTCCTTTGGTAATGATGTAATAAATTCCATTATATACCTGCTATTATGCTGCTTATTATTATTAAGAGTGTTGATCAGGGATTCTACTTTACTGCTCATATATTATATATATATATATATATATATATATATATATATATATATATATATATATATATATATATATATATATATATACACACACACACACACACAGGAAATTGAAATGGTGGTTAGATTATTATTTTTTTGACCCATTTTATTATCTTTTGCCAAAAAAACTTTTCCAAATCCACCTTTCCAAGTTCCTTAACAATGAGGAAGTACTCCTGTAAGTCCATATTCTGTAGTCCTTGTTAATAGAAGGAGACCATTCTATCCAGAAGATGGTACACATCATGAGCAATGGAGGCCATAGTGTCCCGAAGAGCAAAAAAAAATAAAAAATTTGTTAAATTTGTGTCTCACATCAGGTAGACATGAAGTCCATGAGTTGTAGCTCAGGTCTCACTTGGGAATATGAGTGATGGCCGCTCGTCCTGATTCATTTCCAAACCAGTGTCTCGGCATGCTTCAATAAAGATGGATGTCGCAGTACTCATGGAACTCAAGGAGCATGTGCAAAGTAACATCAGAGGTGACGTCTGAACATCACTCACGTGGTGTCGGAACAGCCAACATGCTTCACCCAATCAGCATGAGCTTCTTCAGGAAAGAACATTTTACTGGCCTTTTTTATTGTCGTTTGCCAAGAATACTTTTCCAAAATGTCTTTTTAAAGTTCCTTCACAATGAGGAAGTATTCATGTAAGTCTATTGTCTGCAGTCCTTGTGACTAGGAGACCATTCTATCCAGAAGATGTTACACATCATGAGTAGGGATGAGCCGAACACACCCCGAAAATTTGCATGAACGTTAGAACCCCATTGATGTCTATGGGACTCGAATGTTCTAAATCAAAAGTGCTCATTTTAAAGGCTAATTTGCATGGTATTGTCCTAAAAAGGGTTTGGGGACCTGGGTCCTGCCCCAGGGCACATGTATCAATACAAAAAAAACTTTTAAAAACGGCTGTTTTTTCGGGAGCAGTGATTTTAATGATGCTTAAAGTTAAAAGAAAAAAGTGAAATATTCCTTTAAATATCGTACCTGGGGGGTGTCTATAGTATGCCTGTAAAGTGGCGCGTGTTTCCCGTGTTTAGAACAGTTCCTGCACAAAATGTCATTTTTAAAGGAAAAAAAGTAATTTAAAACTGCTTGCGGGTTTAATGTAATGTCGGGTACTGGCAATATGGATGAAAATCGGTGAGACAAATTGCATGGGTACCCCCCAGTCCATTACCAGGCCCTTTGGGTCTTGTATGGATATTAAGGGGAACCCCGCACCCAAATTAAAAAATTGTAATTACACGCCCCTGTCAAACACTGTGCAGAGGTCGAATAAAGGGAAGATGGCCCCCATCCATCTCCATATCATTGCAGGGCGGAAGTGATGTCAAAACGTCACTTCCACTCATAGCTCTTAAAGCGCCCTTTTTTTTTTTTTTTTTTTTTTTTTTTTTGTCATTTTTTCAAACGACTTTTTTTTTTTTTTGCATTTTAGTGTAAATATGAGATCTGAGGTCTTTTTGACCCCAGATCTCAGATTAAAGAGGTCCTGTCACACTTTTTTTCTATTACAAGGGATGTTTACATTCCTTGCAATAGGAATAAAAGTGACTTTTTTTAAAGAACAGAGTAAGTAAAAAGTAAAATAAGAATAAAAAAATGCGCACTCTGACTTTTAGTAGAGTTAATGGCCAACAGATCAATAAACATCCTTCGTATCCCAGTGGGAACTTCTCTCCATGCTTCAGGAGGATTATCCACCTCAAATTTCTTCTGCCAGACAACAAAACTTTTAAATTCTTCATCATCAGGGAGGGTGTCCTGCCATGGAAACTCCCCCATGAGCAGAACGTAGATGGTGACACCAAACGCCCACACATCAAGGCTGCCATTTACAGCCAGTCCATCTGGAGGGGCAATTTCATACATCTCTGGAGCTCTGTAGGGTTTGCTGCCACACTTGGATCTAATCACTGTCCCTGTGACCTTAGCCAGGCCAAAGTCTGTGAACTTAATGGAATGGCACTCCTGATCAAACACTAAAACATTGTCTGGCTTCACATCTAGGTGTACTAGTCCTTTCTCCACTATGAATTCCAGAGCATTGGAGATCTGAACAGCACATCTATTTACCACATCTTCTGGAATTCCCCCCCAGAAAGAGAAAATAAAATAACTAAGAAGTCTGTTAACAAAAATCAAAGTTACTTACCGGTAACGTTTTTTCCAAGAGTCTTTCAGGACAGCGCACTTGAGGACAGCACACGAGAGACCTCGGCTCCTCCCCTCTTAGGAAACACCGCCTGCACCAGACCTTTAAGTCGCCCCTTCACTCCAGCCCATCAGTTTTTGCACGAGAACCTCCGACCAGTCTAGGGAGACAAAAGAACACAAAACAACCTTCATATTCCTGATGTTCTCATGTCCTAGTGGCAAGACAATATTTTGGGTGGGTACCGGTGCTATCCTGAAAGACTCTTGGAAAAAACGTTACTGGTAATTAACTTCGAATTTCCCTATTTCGTCTTTCAGGACAGCACACTTGAGGATAAGTGAGCACTTACCCTAGGGTGGGACTACTGCCTGTAGAATTTTACGCCCAAAGGCCTGGTCCTGGGCAGACAATAAGTACAGTCTAGTGCTTAAAGAAAGTCTTAAAAATTGACCATGTTGCTGCTCTGCAGATTTGATCGGGTGTAGCAACAGCCCACTCTGCCTGTGACGTTACCATAGCCCTAGTGGAATGAGCCCTAATACCTTCTGGAACTTCCACCCCTTTTGCTATATAGGCCTGATTGATAGCCAATCTTATCCATCTGGCTATAGTGTGTCTAGAGGCTTTGGAACCCATCCTTGCCCCTGAAAAAGAAACAAAAAAGGAATTGGCTTTCTTAAACTGCTCCGTAACCTCCATGTACTTTAATGCACATCTTCTGACATCTAACTTGTGGAAGACATGCTCCTGTTCCTTCACTGGATTTGAACAAAAAGTGGGTAAACAGATTTCCTGGCTTCTATGAAATTCAGAAACCACCTTCGGAAATAAGGCCGGATTGGTTTTAAAAATAATCCTATTTGGAAAAACTTGAAAGAAAAGTGCCATCCTAGAGAGGGCTTGTAGCTCACTAACCCTCCTTGCAGTAGTGATGGCTACTAAGCAAACCGTCTTGGGGGTTAAAAACTTCACCGTACAAGACTCAATAGGTTCAAAAGGACCCTCTGTAAGGGCCTGCAATACTAAGGACAGATCCCATACTGGAAAGGGGTGAGAGCTGACTGATCTCTGCCTTCTTAAGGCTCTAAAAAAACCTGGATATCCAAGGATTTACTGCTAGCTGTTGTTCAAGGAATACACTTAAAGCCAACACCTGACTTTTAAGGGTACTAAGTGCCAAACCCTTATCTGCCCCGCTCTGTAGGAACTCCACCACTGCTACTTGGCTGCAAACACTAAAGGAGCTCTCTGCGCACCAAGAATTGAATTTCTTCCAGACCTTCAAATAGATTCTGCGCATCTCTTCTTTCCTAGAATTTAGAAGAGTTGTTACCAATCCTTCGGAAAACCCCTTTTCAGCATGTCCTCTTCAGTAGCCAGGCAGCCAGATTCCACCTCTCCACCTGAGGGCAGCAGATTGGGCCTTGATAGAGTAGATCTTCCCTGACCGGCAATATCCAGGGTGGTTGCACCGCCAGCTTCTTTAGGAAAGAGAACCATGGCCTCCTGGGCCAGTGTGGCGCTATCAAGATCAGGGTCGTGTCCTCTAATTGGAATTTCCTCAAGACCGCAGGCAACAGAATGGGAGGGGGGAAGGCATAGCATTTGGAAAAATGCCAGCTCTGAGACAGAACGTCCACCCCTATCGCCCCTTCCCACCGGTTCAGGGAGAAGAAGAGGGGGGCTTTCGTGTTCTCTCCTGAAGTGAAAAGGACAACACATGGGACCCCTCTCTTCTTTAAACTTTTAAAATCAGTGATGTTAGAAAGAAAATACAAAGTGTTGCCAGTGGACAGATCATTAAAGAGAGTAAGCTACAGATAAAATGAGATACGTAACAGACAGACAACCTTATGTTCTTTTTTTTTTTTTTTTTTTTTTTTTTGCTATATACTTTTGCAGAAGACAGCCCCTATACCCACCAACCCAGGTAAAGCCACACCTTTTAATAGATTTTAGTAATCTTAAGATTTTGCCATTTTCAGTCAATGGATGGCGCTCTTCGGTAAAATCTCAAGATACTTGGTCAGCTGGAGGTCACCAATTGCCATAAAAGACAGTCGCAGCTGCCTTCATCCCCCCCCCCTCACCTCAATTAAGCCCTTTTGAGGTGACATTCCCCTTAGTCCCTAACTTATACTACCAAATGGCCAGCGAAGAGACTTTTGTCAGAGAGCTTCTGTAGATAAAATTCCAGAGCTGGTTTATGGTGTCCTTTTTCTCAGAATGTCCAGGCAGTGTTCTGAAACTTTTTAAGCCAAACTGTATGTCAAAAGTTCACTGCCATATTATTAATAATGACAATAATGTATGCTGAAGGTAAAAATCATTTTAGGCATAAAATATCTATTGCAGAGGCAGGTAGTGTTGTGGTTGGGGTTTGAACCAACTTAGATGGACTTGGCTGTGTAAGTGAAGGCTGGGGTTTGTACTGAAGATTTGTGATGTTGAATAATCATCTTAGAGTAGAGATCAGGTTTGAGGCATCAGCTTTAGAGGGGGCAAATATCAGAGAGGGTTAATCACAACACCCATGCACCCTCTACTGGAAGACTTTGTGTCGCCAGCTGTGTCAGTGCAGATTTTGGCAGACAATTATAGCATGTGTTGCTCTCTGAGTATCCAAATTAACAGAGTATACAACTTTCTCATGAAGTATGCATACAGGGAGTTGTCAGTTAAAGCACTGGTTCTTGAAGTGCTCAGCTGCTGCAGGGTAACACCATCAATTATCATTTTAAGTCTGATCGGTGAGAATCTCTTCTGTTAACTCATCAGATTCTGTCATAGAATGCATTAAGGTGAAAAAAAACATGAACCTTTACAACCCTTTTTAAAGAGGTCTCTTATTTTAGCAACTACAAAAACATATAAGATAAGATTGAAAAACGCACCTGTGACCCAGACAGTCCATCAAACCAGGCTTCCCAGGGTACATGCCATGATGTTAATTGGCTGAAAAAACATAAAATACATTTAGATACCTAGCTGAGGTTATAGTTCCTCCTAAATATTAGACATGTGCACTGACAAAAAATGTGTTTTTATCGTTTTTGTTACATTCTTTTTTTGCTTTTTTGGAAATTCTGAATTTTGGAAATTTCAAATTTCTGAATTTCGACTTTTCAGATATCCGAATTTTCGGATTTCCAAATTTCACATTTTCGGAAACGTAAAAACTCAAATCTGAAAAAAAGAAAAAATCAGTTAAATGTGAAATAACTAACTTACGTTATAGGTATTGTAATTTCCTTACAAATTTGGCTGTTCAGCATTCGTTATTTCATAACTTCGGATAAATTCATACTCATTACGTTCACAGCCAAATTTGAAAGGAAATTCCAATACCTATAATTTAATAGTTATTTCAGATTTTCAGGTTTTCGAATTCTCAGATTTCCATTCTTTTGAATTTTCAGATTTCATTCTTATTCTTGGATTTTCAAAATTCCAAATTTTTTAAAGTTTTAAATTTATGATATTTAGAATATTTGAATTTCCAAAATTATGAAATTTTGAATTTCTGAATTTCAGTAAATTCAGAAATTTCGGAATTAACAAATTTGTTAAAAGAATTTGGAACTAAACAAATTGCACATGTCTATATACATGTGGCACAGACACAAGCAAACACTTGCCAGGTGTTCTACTCCCTCTCCACTCTCTTTGAAATTGCCACACAGTTCATAATTGAGTTTAGTGTTAGTGGCAAAGTAAATTGTTAGTTGTGGTTGACCCTCTATCCAGTGTGTAGTCAACATGACAGTTTGCAGGGTATCCCTCCACAGGGACACAGATGCCAAGTAGGAATTTTTTGTACACATTCTCTATCTCTAGCTATGTTGTAATACATACATGTTAAGTAACCGGCAATCAGCTGATTCCGGGTGGCAGGCCCAGCATTAGTGTTGCTGTGTCGGTGGACCTCTGGCTCCCTCTCCTCATTCAGCTCCCAGGAATCATCCCTCGCAACACACATGTTGTGCAAGACACAACAGGCAAGGATGATCCTGGAACACTTTGGAGGAGAGTACAGTAGTTCCCCCCCGGGGCCTGGCCAAACATAAAAACCGGGACTTCAGCAGGCCAATAGTGAGCTCGACAATGCCCCGGCTTTTACGTAACGCACTGTTATAGCGCTGTTGTGGCTGCTCGGAGGGGTGCCTGATTGGAGCCATCAGCCACCTCAGCTGCGGATAACCGGCATCACCTAAAAACAAAAAGAACAAAACATAAATTAGTCCTTCCCATCCCTTCATGTGAATGTTCACCGCTCCAGAATGATTACCTCTCCTGCAGTCAGCTGTCTCCACAGTTAAACAGGGTGCTTGCTCTGTTTGCAACAGAGATAATGGAAAAAAATATAAGGCTGGACAGCCGCACACCAAATATTCACCTTTATTGAAAAGTAAAATCAAGGCATCAAAGGTGGGTACAGACTAACTGCACTGCTGCTGACATGTTTCACACCAGGCACAGTGCTTAGTCATAGCTAGAGTGCTGGATTTACATACAGACATTATATACACCTGAGTAATTAAACAAATAGACAAGACATATATGCCATGAGTAATATAATGGGAAGCACCTGTGAACATCTAATATCCAAGGTTTAACCATTAAACAGATGGAAAAACTCTCCATCCTGGAGATTCCACATATCAAAGACATATATAATAATAAAGGACATAAACAATCCCACACTTAGAGAAAAGAGACACCGGTGCAACCTAAAAAAGAAAAAAAAAAACATATAAACTAATACTGTATGTAATAAAAAAAATATCATGCACCAACAAACAACGAGGGAAAAGACCAAGAAGCCCATCCCCTGTGTATAAATACTGGTGCATGTAGCTCAAAGATATCTAATCCGCTAAAAGATGATACAATCCCTCCTCAATATTAGTTCATATCCATATAATCGTGCAGTGACAGTTTTAGATTACTAAAATTCCTCTTTTTCTATTCACCACTAAAAAAAAGTAAGAAAGAGAAATAGAAGAAACACAAGAGGGAACATAGCAGGAAAAGAAAAAAGGTGAGTCAAGCAGAACTAAGATGGAATATGCTAGCACACAACGGACAACCATGACTCCCTATCAAGAAGCATCATAAAAATCAAAATACATGAACATACCAAGATAGGAAAATCTCAAACAAACAAAGAAAAAAAAAATATATTTATTCCAACAACACTGACATATCAAAGGAAGAATAGAACAACCAGTGTACGAGGGTATGAAAGTCACTCACAGAAGTGTTGGACATCCCACTCAAAGTTGAGGCCGGTGGGCTGCCTCGTATGGAGATGGAATATCCAGTAAATCTCTCTCTTACAGAGTAACCTAAACTTATCACCTCCCCTTTTTGATGACATGACTTTTTCAACCCCCTGGATGCGTAGGCTGCTGACATCTTTATCGTGGCATAAATTCCAATGCCTTGCTATGTTGGTGGAATGGTTTCTAGATATATCATAAAGATGATCATATAGCCTGTCTCTTAGCCTACGAGTCATGCGTCCCACGTATTGAATAGAACATTGTTCACAAGTGACAACATACACTACATATCTATTGTTACAAATGATGAATGAAGTTGCCTTAAAATCTCTATTTAAGGATCTAGAGTGAATCATTTCACCTCGTAAAATGTGGGGGCAGCACGGGCAAGAACCGCCCCCATATTTGGAATGCGGCTATCCAGCCTTATATTTTTTTTTCATCCCTTCATGTGACCTTAGATGCCTGTAAAAAAATAGATGTTCTGCATAAAAAAAAAAATACTGTACCAATAAGCCACCCGGATGGTATTTGTCCACCCTCAAATTTCCGGAAAAGGCCGGTCTGCTTTAAGATGTAGGCATCATGGCACGACCCTGGGAAAGCCGCCTGACCACTCATTATGTGCTGTCTGTCATCGCACACAAATTGGACATTGATGGAGTGGTACTGCTTGCGATTCCGACAGCCTGCTTCACTTATCCTGGGGGCCTGATTGCCACATGTGTACAATCGATGGCCCCCAGGATTTGTGGCATTTTTGTGCACAGTGGTAGAAAGCCACCTTCACGTCATTCCACTCATCTTCATTCTGTGGCCAGTGAATAAATTGTGGTACAAGGTCAAGAATAGCACCTATGACCTGCATAAACACCCTGGACACCGTGGGTTGCCTTAGACCCATAATACTTCCAGAAGTGGCTTGGAAGCTGCCCCGACCCAAGATGTACAGAGTCGCAAGCAACCTGACCATGCCTGGCACAGCATGACTACGGTCTGCAGATGTTGGAATTTTATGCTGTATGAGCTGATAGAGGTGCATAATTGCTTCTCGCCCTAACCAAAACTTGCTACGGATATCAGAGTTCTGCATGCTTTCAAAATATGCCCGTGGGGAAAAATGCCATGGCTGGCGAAGGTGAGCCACAGGTGCATCAACTGCCTGCTCTGCTTCCTCCTACTCGGCTTCCTCGCAAAAGGCACCAAAGGCACCAAAAAAAGCTCTGGTCAGTAAGGGGATAAATCCTTCCGGGGCTGAAGTGGTTAAAAGGGAAGAAGACATGAAGCCAATGATCCCTCAGACTGTGCAGACAAATTCCTTTCAATGGGATCTTCTTCTTTCCAGCTTTCACTTGTGTATTTGAGGACTTTGGTACTTTGACTTCTTTTGGTGTAATCAATTGTCAAAACGTCAATAAACATCCTTTGTATCCCAGTGGGAAGCTTTTTCCATGCTTCAGGAAGGGTTATCCATCTTGAAATTGTTTTGCCAGTCAACCAAAAATTTATATCCTTCATCAAGGATGGCCATCTGCCATGAAAACTCTGTAAGTAGGCAGCAAATGATGACACCAAACGCCCACACATCGGGGATGTCATCTACAACCAGTTCACCTGAAATGGTCACATCATGCATTTCTGGCGCCATGTAGGATTTGCTGCAACACCTGGATGTTATCATTGCTAAGGTTAGAGGGACAGTGCCAAAGTCTGTGATCTTCACACACTGGCATTTCTTGTCAAAATATTTTCTGTCTTCAAATTCATGTGTACAAGTCCTTTCTCTGCTATAAATTTGAGGGCATTGGGAATTTGAACAGCACATCTCTTTATCCTGTCTCCTGGAATTTCTACCTAAAAAAAAAATTAAAATACAATTGAGGTTAAAAACAATCAGAATACTTATCCAGAAACAGGTAAAGTGTATGTATAGCCCTAACTTATTTAGTTTTAGACAAGAGATGACTTCTTATGTGTATGTATTTGCTATATATTCACCCTCTTTAATTGTCCTGGTGACCTCTGTTATTGAGACAAAGTGATTTGAAAATTCAAAATGTTAAAGTTGTCAGAACAAAAGGTAAGTGTAATGCCGCGTACACACGGTCGGACTTTACGGCAGACTTTTCGACGTACTTTACGACGGACTTTCTGAATGAACGGACTTGCCTACACACAATCCACCAAAGTCTGTCGAATTCGTACGTGATGACGTACGACCGGACGAAAATAAGGAAGTTCATAGCCAGTAGCCAATAGCTGCCCTAGCGTGGCTTTTTGTCCATCAAACTAGCATACAGACGAGCTGATTTTTCGACCGGACTCGAGTTCGGATAAATTTAAAACATGTTTCAAATCTAACAATGTCCGCTGGAGCCTACACACGATCAAATTGTCCGACGAAAATCCCGTCCGCCAGGCAAAGTCTGCCGTAAAGTCCGCTCGTGTGTACGCGGCAATAATCTTCCAAAATGGACACCTCTACTAATGTCAACTAAGAGAGTTTCCTCCCACTTCCTGTTGCATCTCCGGGAGAAGAAGTGAAGGGAAATCTCTTCCCAAAAGGACTGATAGGAGTTTTAACCTCTTTACATCTCGTACTGTAATTCTATACAAAACTAAAAATAATGTGGTCATACGTATATCCTAATGTACTTAAAATTGGTAGAATCGGAGTCAGATATAATCTGGCTGGAGGACATCCTAGCATTGTTGGCATTATATACTTCCCAGACTGACTGCTTCAAGTTGATTCCTTGTATTAATTGGATTTCTATTTTTTTTAATAAAAGTTTTTCTTATAGACTCAGCATCACATGTCATCATTAGCAAATGCAGCCTGTCTAGGAATGTCCACTACTCCAGAGAGATGTACCCATCAAGACATTTTGATATTTACAAAACGCCTTCCAAGAATATACCCGCTGCTTAGTTCCCTAAATAATTCTTAAAAAATGTGTTAATGTTTTATACCTTTTTATATGTATAGAGATGTAATAAATTCTGGCATTGGCCCATATTCTTTGAAGGCATATACCTGCTATTCTTCATTAAGAGTGTTGATTTTAGAGTAAGTCTACAATTAGTGAGCTCTTGGGAAAAAGTCTATATCTTACAAATCACATTTACAAAGATATACATAAATGTTTTTAGACAATATTGAAATGGCGATTAGATTAATTCACTGACCTATTTTCCCTTCATTTGCCAAGAATACTCTTCCATAGGCACCTTTTTCAAGTTCCTTCCTCATGAGGAAATACTTCTGTACCTGCTGTAGTCCTTGTGAATAGAAGGAAAAAAATAAAAATGTTAAAATGAATGTACATACATGAATAATCTAGCATATTAGCTCAGCCAATGGATTTGCACATAATGAAGAGAATAAATAAAGTTGATACAAACGTTATACAGTATATACAAATTGATGCATCAGAAAACCTGACGCGCATTTCGCGAGATCTTTGCTCGCTCATCAGGGGTGGATGCGGATGAGATATATCTAAATAGACAAAAAGATGTGTCACAGTGGTAGATGTAAGAACAATGGCCGAATGGGCCAGAGCAAAACGGCCCAATACTTACCAATGAACGAAGCCAGAGTTTCCATCTCTGAACCCCCAAACGGACGGCAGCAGCCAGAGTATGGCACGAGAGCTGAGGGGGAGAAGATAGACATCATCAAGGATGGCCATCTGCCATGAAAACTCCTCTGTCAGTAGGCAGCAGATGACACCAAACGACCACACATCGAGGATGTCATCTACAACCAGTCCACCTGAAATGGTCACATCATGCATTTCTGGGGCCATGTAGGATTTGCTGCAACACCTGGATGTTATCACTGTCCCTCTGACTTTAACAAGGCCAAAGTCTGTGTTCTTCACACACCGGCATTCCTTGTCAAATACCAAATGATTTTCTGTCTTCAAATCCATGTGTACAAGTCATTTCTCTGCTATGAATTTGAGGGCATTGGGAATCTGAACAGCACATCTCTTTTATCACGTCTTCTGGAATTTCTACCTAAAAACAAAAAGTTGTAAGTGGTTCTCTGCATCCAACTTGAAAGTCAAATCCAATATTTAACATTATTGGTAAAGCCCAAAATGACCAAAGAACTCCTCTGCTGCCCCCAGAAGCCTGTGGTGTTCGGTGGGAGTTCTGGAGATAATCATCAAGGATTCAAACCTTTTAGTGACTTGACTACCACTTTATAATGGTCCCAAATCAGACAGCGGGGGTACAACATGTATTGTCATATCTCTCAGGCACATTGGAAAAAAAGCTTTTCCCAACAAGTCAGAGGATAGAGGACAACATGTTCTGTCTGTGTCCCTCCTGACATTTTAGGAAAAAATATTTTTCCCAACAAGCTAGAGGGAGGCAGGGAAACTATTTTCTAGGATGGGCAGTGACAGGAAGACAACAAACAGCCAAATCATTGGTCTTGTGCAAGCTTTAAAAAAACAAAAGTCCTGACTAGAACACTGCTGATTCCAAGTATTTCTTTGTACATCTTGAAATATAGCTCTCAGGAAATGTGTTCCACATTTCATTTAGTACTTTCCCCAAATCTCTGGGTCCTGGTGGGATGTCTAATTTTCTTAAAGGTTGCATGGAGACAATTGCAGGTTCTTTTGGTTCTTGAGGTTTTTTTGCTGCCCCCAGAAGCCTGTGGCATTCGGTGGGAGTTCTGGAGATACTTATCAAGGATGCAAACCTTTTACCAATGTTGCCATGGACAAAATGCTTTTCATTCTCTTCTATATATCATTGGTGACTTGCATAGAAAATATACAGTATGGAAAAAGTTGTGCATGTACCTTATGTATTTACTTCTCATTATAAATTGATTCACCTTTTCAATGTCATTAAAGTTTATGTTTAAAGATTTAGGGTCCATAAAATATAAAAACCTAGCCACATCCTCAACCTCCTGATTAATAGTTCCAAAATTATAGGCTGCATTCACACCTAAGCAGAGAGAGTTTAGAAAAAAGGAGAAGCTGCAACTGCCCCACCCCCGCACACAGCTGTGTAGCTGTCCGGTACTCTGGGGGATAAGGGTCAGATCACAGGAACACGCTGCCATTTATATTTTCAAGAAAGCCACATAGCTGAAAAAAATTTGGCCACAAGTGATGATGTTTCATACGTGCCATCAGTCACCAATTCTTGTTTACCCATTGTCTACCTCTGGACCAAATATATAAAGAGAATTCATTATCACACATAATTAGTGCCTCTGACATGTTGTCCTCCTGTGGCTCTGGCTCATCAACTCAGACTGAGATCCAGAAATGTTTGTGTTCAAAAGGGAAGAAGACCCCCTCCAACACCGGCCCTAGCGATCCTTAACCTCACTATTGAGGACTTTCCTCACCCCCTCCAATCCACAATCACCCACATCCTCATGGCAGCCAGACTCAATATAGCTAGACACTGGAAATCTGACACACATCTGACGCTTACGCAGGTCACAGACTTGGTATCACTACACTACAGTTACGAGACCACCACAGCCACACTATCTGGGCAAGCCACTAGAATACGTACAGCATGGCAACCTTGGACCGACTGGACTAGAAACTGCGCACCCTGCACACAAACAAACAGCTGTTCTGATCCTCCTTCTTGACCGAGCAATACCCATCACTACCTAGGAATGTTATGTTACCTTTGTAACTGAAAAATTTCTGTTCTGTTATTTTTCCAATGATTGGAACTCTCGTGTCCACCACAGAAGGGTCCGCTTCACTCCTGTGCCACTAAAGGTCCCACATGGGGTGACACACTTGTGAAGTGGACCGAATACGACCTATCAGAGACTTATTCCTGTTAGCATTATACGAAATGACACGACTATTACTTACATTAGTATATACATGTTTCTACTAGATCCCTGTATTCTTTAAAAATCTAATAAAAATTTGGAATAAAAAAAAAAAGGGAAGAAGACATGGACGCTGAGAAACACAGCTCTGTGACGTGTTCAGGCAAGAAGCCAATGATCCCTCAGACTGTGCAGACAAATTCCTTTCAATTGGATCTTCTTTCCAGTTTTCACTTGTGTATTTGAGGACTTTGGTACTTTGACTTCTTTTGGTGTAATCAATTGCCAAAAGCTCAATAAACATCCTTTTGTATCCCAGTGGGAAGCTTCCTCCATGCTTCAGGAAGGTTTATCCATTTTTAAATTATTTTGCCAGTCAACCAAAAGTTTATATCCTTCATCAAGGATGGCCATCTGCCATAATAACTGCTCTGTAAGTAGGCAGCAAAGAATAACACCAAACACCCACACATCGAGGATGTCATCTACAACCAGTCCACCTGAAATGGTCACATCATGCATTGCTGGGGCCAAGTAGGATTTGCTGCAACACCTGAATGTTATCACTGTCCCTCTGACCTTAGCAAGGGCAAAGTCTGTGATCTTCACACACTGGTATTCCTTGTCAAATACCAAAACATTTTCTGTCTTCAAATTCATGTGTACAAGTCCTTTCTCTGCTATGAATTTGAGGGCATTGGGAATCTGAACAGCACATCTCTTTATCACGTCTTATGGAATTCCTACCTAAAAACAGAAAGTTTTAAGTGGTTCTCTGCAGAGTCTTATCCAGCAAGGTTGGCTTTGCTCACTCAAAATATACCTTGATCCTCATTTCTTCTTTTCCTGTCAAAGCAAATGCTGCTACTTGGTTCATCAGTGTCTATGCAGCTGGACCCCAATGATTGTAAAAGACACTGTGTGCTCGGAAGTGACATACTGGTGGTCCACTCTTTTCTCCCACTCCTACACAGTCATATTCTTGACCACTCCTGGTCTCTGCAGATGTTGAAGTACCAGAACAGCTGCCCAGATAAAATGTAATATCCAAATTAACACTCAAATCCAATATTTGTTAATTTTGGGATTTAAAAATAAGTTTAAGATAGGACTCTTGCTCCCCTCAGAAGCCTGTGGCATTCGGTGGGAGTTCTGGAGATACTCATGAAGGATTCAAACATTTAGTGACTTGACTACCACTTTCTAATGGGCCCAAATCAGACAGCGGGGGGTACAACATGTATTGTCCTATCTCTCAGGCACATGGCTTTTGAAGAAGGAGTTGATGGCATTATAAATTGATTTACCTTTTTGATGTCATTAAAGTTTACATTTAAATATTTAGGGTCCATAAAATATAAAAACCTGGCCACATCCTCAACCTCCTGATTTATAGTTTGAAAATGTTAGGCTGCATTCACACCTGAGCAGAGGGAGTTTAGAAAAGAGAAACTGCAACTGCCCCAGCTGTCCACTTCCCTGCACACAGCCTTGCAGCTGTCCGGCACTCAGGGGGTAAGGGTCAGATCACACCACGCACATGAATCACAGGAACACGCCGCCATTTAGAGCCTCAAGAAAGCCATATAGCTGAGAATTTGGCCACATGTGATCTTGTTTCAGATGTGCCATCACTCACCTATTCTTGTTTACTCATTGTCTACCTCTGCACAAAATATGCAAGGAGAATTTATTATCAAACAATATTAGTGCCTCTGACATGTTGTCCTCCTGTGGTTTTGCTCAACTCAATCAACTCAGACTGAGATCCAGAAGTGTTTGTGTTCAAAAGGGAAGAAGACGTGGAGCTGAGAAACACTGCACTGGGGCGTGTTCAGGTGAGAAGCCAATGATCCCGCAGACAAATTTATTTCAATGGGATCTTCTTCTTTTCAGTTTTTACTTGTGTATTTGAGGAATTAGGTATTTTGACTTCTTTTGGTGGAATCAATTGTCAAAAGCTCAATAAACATCCTTTGTATCCCAGTGGGAAGCTTCCTCCATGCTTCAGGAAGGGTCATCCATCTCGAAATTGTTTTGCCAGTCAATCAAAAGTTTATATCCTTCATCATCAAGGATGGCCATCTGCCATGAAAAGTAAGTAGGCAGCAAATGATGACACCAAATGCCCACACATCGAGGATGTCATCTACAACCAGTCCACCTGAAATGGGCACGTCATGCATTTCTGGGGTCATGTAGGATTTGCTGCAATACCTGGATGTTATCACTGTCCCTCAGACCTTAGTAAGGTCAAAGTTTGATCTTCACACACAGACATTCTTTGTCAAATACCAAAACATTTTCTGTCTTCAAATCCGTGTGTACAAGTCCTTTCTTGGTCTTAACCTTAGAGACAAAGAAGTCAGATAACTCCTGGCACCAATTCTGTGCCTGGGATGGGAGAAGGAAGTAGATTTGATAGAGAATAATTGACAAAAAATTCACTCTGAATAACTTCTTCATCCGCATGACTTTTCAAGAACAGTCCGTATCTCTATATGTGTGCTTGCAGCTTCACCGCTACCTTTTTACCACTACTTCCCATCTACATGGTATTTCCAAGTTGAGCTAAAGAAAAGTCACTCTGAATAACTCATCCCGCTTGACTGATTGGAATCCTGGGCATTGCTGAACCCAACGTCACAGGCCATCACTGCCCATCTCACTGACTTGCATACCAACAACCCTCAGCCTCTGGTAGTACCCTTCCCTTGGGCTTTCACTCATGTGATCAATAGTCCATGTGCCACTCATAAACGATCGATTACCCAGTTTCCTTCCACTTTGTTGCTACTTCTCCCGCAATGATTCTTAGTTCCTTTTCTCCTTTATGGCCCGCTCCCCTTCCCGCAGGGGCGGCAAACGACACCAGCAATTACATGCTGTAAGATGTCGTCTCTTCTTGTAAGGGGGGAGCTCCGTTGGCTCCTCGGAGGGGGAAACCTCTCCTCTCCGGGAACCAGGCTGGCTTCTCTATCTCCTACAGGACAGGATTCGACTCCCTGGAACCATGAGTCCCCGCTTTTATATGAGAGTCCCGGGCATTACCAAGCAAATTAATGATTGGCCGAGACTAGCATACAAACTACCTGCCACTCAAATGAAAATTAAACAGGCCTGCTGTAATAGCAGAAGCCTGTCTAAATTTACCTGATATAGAAAACTACCAGAAAAGGTCACCTACATAAAAGTAGGTGCCCACTACACACCTTTTGCAAGTTCCTTTACAATGAGGAAGTACTCCTGTAAGTCTATCTTCTGTAGTCCTTGTTAATAGAAGGAGACCATTCTATCCAGAAGATGGTACACATCATGAGCAATAGAGGCCATAGTGTCCCGAAGAGCAAAAAAAAATTGAATTTTTGTTAAATCCGTGTCTCACATCAGGTAGAAATGAAGTCCATGAGTTGTAGTTTGGATCTCACTTGGGAATATGAGTGATGGCCCCTCATCCTGATTTAGCTCCAAGCCAGTGTCTTGGTGCGCCTCAATAAAGATGGATGCCGCTGTACTCGTGGAACTCAAGGAGCATGTGCAAAGTAACATCAGAGGTGACGTCTCAGCGTCACTCACGTGGTGTCAGGACAGCCAACATGCTTCGCCCAATCAGCATGAGCTTCTTCAGGGAGGAACATTTTACTGACCTGTTTTATTGTCGTTAGTCAAGAATACTTTTCCAAAATATCTTTTCCAAATTCCTTCACAATGAGGAAGTACTCCTGTAAGTCTATGGTCTGCAGTCCTTGTGAATAGGAGACCATTCTATCCAGAAGATGTTACAGATCATGAGCAATAGAGGCCATAGTGTCCTGGAGAGCAAAAAAGAAAAATTGTTTAATTAGTCAGAAAAAAAATCTTTGAAGAGAAACTATAGAAATTTGTTAAAAATGAATACTATTACCCTCAATTATTATAATAATTACATGCTCAATAGACCCCCACATCTATATGTATAGGTCTCAGGAATAAGGTTTGGCCACTAAATATAGAACTTGAACACAACAGAAATTAATTACATTTTAAAGGACCCTAAAAGGAAACCCAGCAATCTATTTGTAAACAAGAAAATCATCATGCAATGGTATAACTTGATCAATTACAAAAATGAATATAAAAGCCATAGACATATAGCAATATATAAATAAGTGTCAGGATATATCCATTAGTTACCAGTTCAGTTGTGTGTGGGGACTCTCTTTGTAACTTGGAGTCAAAAGACTAATTTTGTGCTCAGGAGTTCTTTAGGAAGGGAATGTAATAACCTTTGACCAGCATTGATGGAAAGGTGTATCTGCTGCCAAAAGCATATTATTTCTGGCAGTTACTGTCATAATAACACTAAACATTTGGGGGAAAGCAAAATATATTGGAACCGACACCTCTCTATATATAAAAAAATAAAAATAAATAAACGGTGTGTATATAACATGTCAAAAAGAGAGATACCGCAAAACAAGTTGGCTACTTCTTTGCAATATGTATCCGCTTCTTCATGGCTTGCTTGCTTTGTAACTGACTCAGTATAGTATCTGTGCTCAGACAGAACATAAACATACATATCAATAATTCTATACATTATAGACACAGCTGGAGGATTAACCTCCTGGAAATAATTTTGCCAGTGTTTGTATCCTTCATCATCAAGCATGGCCACCCACCAAGGAAACTCTTCTGTGAGTAGGCAGTAGATGACAACACCAAATGCCCACAAGTCAAGGCTGCCATCTACAGCCAGTCCATCTGAAATAGTCACATTACACATCTCTGGGGCCATGTAGGATTTGCTTCCACACCTTGCTCTAGTAAGTGTCCCTGTGACTTTAGTGAGGCCAAAGTCCGTGATCTTAACACAATGTCAGTCTTGGTCAAACACCATAACATTTTTTGGTTTGAGATCCATGTGCACAAGTCCTTTCTCCAATATGAATTCCAGAGCACAGAGGTCTGCACAGCACACCTCTTTACTGTGTCTTCTGGATTGCCCACCTAGAAAAAAAATGCAAAGATATAATAGATGGTAAATACAGAATGGGAAAATCCCCCCCCCCCCCCCCCCCCAGTGGGTTTTTTCCGCAGCAAAGTTAAACATTAGAGTAGTATTAAAAAATAATTTTTATTGAAAAATTGACAACAATGCTTATGCACATAAATGTTTAAAATATTTTGTTGGTTTCGTTGGTTGCCCTTTGAGCGCGGCTCCTTGTTGGTCACATAGGAGTGGAGTATTCTCCCTGGGAGCCTGTGCTACACAAAAGGTATGGGATCATCTGGTAGACTTTTAGAGGAATTCTGGTCTGGAGAGTGTCTACATACATCATTTGTTGGTAACTATACCTCAGATATTGTATGTTTCCTTGTGAATACATGGGACTTTATTCGTGCATGTTTTGTGTGCTAATATGTTTAAACAATGTTACAGATAAACACGTGGTTGGTTCTGAAAGGACTACTTCTCTCTTTACTGCAGGATGTTAATTTATTCTCTGCAGGGTATTCAGTTATTCTGTAATGGTAATATATGAAATGCTAATAAATTATATTAGGTTACAGACACTTGCTAGATAGTTTGTGTAATTTGGAAAATAGCCATAGAATCGACCATTCTTGGTCAATAAAGCAATAAAAGGGATAGAGATCTACACCAACTGAAAAGTAATCCTCCTTCAATTGATTCACTACTATAGATTGGTAAAATAAATAAATAAATCTAAAAAACAGTTCCTATGAGTTGCTGCACTAAACATATAATAATTAGACTGGGCAACTTCCTAATAAAATGGATCTGTCAATTAGCATTTTGCTATTAAATATTTTAAGAGGTATAGTCCTGCTATTACCATTGTTCGCTAGAAGGCCATTTCATATCCGCCTCTTTTATTTCACTTTAATATTTGTAACTACAAGGCTTAACCCCTCCAATATGAGAGTTGCTAACAAGAGTTCCATCATTGGCATACCTCCCAACTTTCTGAAATGAAAGGGAAGGACACATAGCACAAAGTATGTTGGCATAGAACACACTCCTGCCATGCTTGCAACAACTTTGAGATTGGATGAAAGTTAATGTGCAACAAATTCAAGGTAATTAGTACATTTTTATAGAGAAATTTAACATCTAAAGAAAGACAACTGAGCAGGACAGAAGGATTTGGTTTCAAAAAAGGGTAATCCCCTCTAAATTAGAAAAGTTGGGAGCTATGCCTTTAGTAAAAATAAAATCAGTGGTGGATATGGTGGTGCAAAGAGTAATGACTACACACTACTACAAAATACATATAGAATCTTATGACCCCTTTATTTTCACCAAAAAGCTGCATACCTGAGATGGTTGACCATATGTGATGTTCTTTCAGGTGTTCCATCACCTACCACATCTCATTAATCCAATATCTACTTCTGCATCAGCTCGTCAAAACTCATCATCAAACATGATTATACCCTCTACCATGTTGTCCTTCTGTGGCCCTGGAGTCATCTCAGACTGGGATATAGAGACATCTATGGTCAAATGGCCAGGTGAGGAGCTGCAAGCTGACATCATGGAATCACTGCTCTGCGAGGAGTTCAGGTGGGAAGCCTCACACAAGGGTTCATCAGATTGCACACCGGAATAACTTTTTATAGGATCCTTACCCTCTTGTTTTGTCTGGGCATTCTACTTTCCAGCTTTCCCTCATGTATTTCAGCACTTGCGTAGTTTGACTTCTTTAATTATAGTAAATTGTCCAAAAAAAAATCACTGAACATTCTTTGTATCCCAGAGGCAACTTTGGTCAATGCTTCAGGAGGATTATCCATCTGGAAGTTGTTTTGCCAGTCAACAAAATGTTTACATTTTTCATAGTCCAGAATGGCATCCTCCCATGGAAACTCCCCTGTAAGTAGCCAATAAATGACTATTCCAGACACGCACACATCAAGGCTGCCTTCCACAACCAGGCCATCTGAAGTGTCAACTTTGCACTTTTCTGGAGCCATGTACAACACGGTGCCACACTTAACTCTAATCACTGTCCCTGTGGACCTTAGCAAGGCCAAAGTCTGTGAGCTTGATGGAATGGCAGTCCAGGTCAAAAACTGAAACATTATCTGGCTTCAAATCCATGTGTATCAGTCCTTTGGTAATCATGTACTAAATTACATTATTGGGCCATAATTGTTCAAATCATATACTTACTATTATTCTTCTTAAGAGTTTTGCACAGGGATTTTACTTCACTGCTCCTTTTTATTTTAGCATAAGTCTACAATGAATGAAAACTGGAAATAGTTTATCCTGCAGAAAAAAAACTTTTAATGGATATACATAAATATTTTTAGATATTGAAATGGTGGTTTGGCTGTTTTGCCAATAATACATTTCCAAATCCACCTTTTCCAAGTTCTTTCACAATGAGGAAGTCCACCTGGAAGTCTATTTTCTGTAGTTCTTGTGGATAGGAGACCATTCTATCCAGAAGATGTTCCACATTATGATCAATGGAGGTCATAGTGTCCGGGAGAGCAAAATTAGTAAAATGTGTTAAATTATTAGAAAACCTTTTGAAGAGATGATAGAAATGTTAAATATGAATACTGATACACTTGGTTATTTACATACGATTATGAAATGCTCAATAGACCTCCATATCTATATGTTTATGTCTCGGGAATAAGGTTTGGCCACTAAATACAGAGCTTGAACACAACAGAAATGTATTAAGTACATTTAAAGGATCTGAATAGCCAGCAATCTATTTATAAACAAAGTTATTATGCAATGGCATAACTTAATCAATTACAAAAGCTAATGGAAAATACAAGACCTATTTATGTATTGCTATACCAGGTACCAGGATATATACAATAGTTACCAGTTCTGTTGTGTGTTTGCAGGGGCCCTCTTATTAACTGGGGGTCAAAAGACTAATATTTTGCTCAAGAGTCCTTCAGGAAGGAGATATAATAAACTTTTTTGCCAGTATTGATGGAAAGGTGTATCTGCTGCCAGAAGCACCTTGGTAACCCCAATATTTCTGGCAGATACTGCCATGAAAAGACCAAACATCCCGTAAGGATGAACTACAAGAGATTCTCTCTGCTTTCTTGTTGCCAACCAGCTATGTCCACTTTCCAGTTCTCATTACAAAAAAGACAGGAGGATCAACACAGAGCTCAGCCAGGTAAGAAATGTCATTTTAATCAGAACTATTGTGTAAAATATGGAGACTGGTTGCCTCGCCAGTTCAAGACATCAGATGCCATGCTAAAAGCCATCAGAAGATAATAGTGTCTCTTCCCTAAAACATTCTCCCCAAAACTGTGAAGTCCTAGAGTGATCCACAATAACCAAGAGTGATGTCATAACATCCAAACACTCAATTCTCACAATTTTTCAGGAACCTTAAAAGTAAAACCCAATTATTAAATTAGCCATTTTATGTTCTCAGTAAGGCCTGATAGCATCAGACTGACAGACTTTATGAAATTGAAGTGAGATCATTATGTAAAATGTTGTACTCCCTGTTTTTGGTCAGAGGGAGTCTTTCATAGCAAAGGATTCAACACTATTCAGTCATTTCTTTAGCTACAGATTGTAATATGTTTGTAATAGAAGATTAAACAAAAAATATACATTATTTGGCCTCCCAAACAAATATGTTTCCCTCTGTATTACTGAACCTTCACTCCTTGCCCCCTTTTGTCAATTTTCTTAGGTTTTCATAAATTTATTACATAAACCCTATAAACCTCTGCATTATTATTATTAGAATGTTCATTAAATAATAAAGATCCATTGATTGGTTAGATGAAAGTGACCTTGCCTTAATGTGGTTGGATTCAGCGGTGATGAAGTCGGATTTGTTTCTCTGAATATTCGGTTCCTCTGCAGATCAACACCGGACAACGTCACCAAATCTCCAGCTAGGCTTTAATAGATGAGTATACCAAAATCTCTGGAAGTAGAGTCACTGATCAGAGGAGGAAGAGACCCGCTTTATACAAGGGAGATGGGCGGGGAAGGCAGAGAATGAAGACTTTCTATCGGCTGAATTTAATGTAAATGTTTAAATTACTCTGCATTGTTCTTGCTGGTTTGCATATAAACAGGTTTTCTCGAGAACCGGTGATGAGATTAAACATGCTGAAACCCAAATACTTTAAAACTTTACTGAGTTTTAAAATTAAAATTGGGTGACCTTGGAAGACATTAGGCTCCTTTTTTTTGGGTGTCCTTGGGGAGGCATTAGGCCCATTTTTTGAGATGGGAACTAGGGAGGAATTGTGCAGCGGAAATAACTCATTAGAACACTGTATGTGCCCTCAATCACCATCTGGGTTCTTGAATGTGCTGTGTTGTACCTGGATTCAGCACGAGTGGTACAGTATGAAACTGAGAAAGGATTGATTGCTATGCCCTGGGGTGGCAATCAAACCCCCCCTGAATATATATGTGCCACATCCTAAACATCTGAATGAATAGATAAGGAAAAATGAATTTTAATGTTATGTATAGAAAAATAGCAAAATTGTATCCATATAAATTCCAGACATATACAGTATACATTTATAAAAAAACATATTTTAGACATAGAAAAAAACAAAAAACATTGACCCATGGGGAATACCACTTGTATACTTCCTGTGGGGCTATACTATTTGTATCGAAAAGGCCCACACTAAGATATAGCGTTAACTGTTCTCAAAGATCCTTAGCAATTTAAAATTTGCTCAACATGTTTTGCGACTATAGTTTTGTTATAGTTTTGCTTCTTCAGGAATGTATGTATTTCTGGTTAGAGAAATAAACTTTAATTAGGTTGAAATGTTGGTGATAAGATGTACAATTGTTGTAATACATACACATATGCATAACCATATAGACAGAATATATGAACTCACCACAAATGGTGCTACAAAGGGTTTCAACGCTAGCCCATGCCAGTAGAACACAGCAGCAGACCCACCACCTCTCCAAAGAGAGAGGGAGACCACAAGAACAAGCGCGAGACAGCTGGAAACCAGCACATAGGGTGGGATATGGGGATGCACCAGATAGATATAAGTATAGAGTATACAAAAAATGTACAGCACAGCTGACCTCGGAAATAATTCCTATCCAAGATTTACCAAAGTGTCCTCAGGCCTTTTCGTCCGTTTCCGAGGCTCTCCGGCGCCCCCCCACCTCTGACCTTATGCGGTATTGCATCCCATTGAAGTCAACGCAGAACAAATTATTCTGTTTCCATTGACTTCAATGGGAAAACTCGCTTTGATATGCGAGTCCTTTGGATTATGAGCATACTCCTGGAACAGATTATGCTCATAATCCGAGGTTCCACTATATCATGTTTCAGTACAGCAGCAGACTCATATCATTAACTCTTTGCATCCCTGGCTCAGCCTACATGCCAGCCAGCTCTCTTCCACAGCAACAGGTGATTTCAGTGTTACAGCCTCTCCAACAGCTCCCCCTCCCATTGAGTGAAGGATGTGTAATGAAAGATGGCGCCTCCATCCGGAGCTACATCCACCATGAGAAAGGGACACCGGTACAGTGGGACTTTATGGGCGAACAAAAAGAAAATCCTTTATCATAAAATATCATTTATTTAGAAATAGTTAAACATGTGTGATGACCCAACACGACAACAGTTTATACAGTGCATTTTATGTGAAACAACAAAAGTTTACACATGATACATTATTTACAAATTCTAAATGAGCGTAAATTTCCTCCATTAGCCTGACATGTTTCAGGAAAATTATCCCTTCCTCAGAGGCATTTTTAGGAGAAGGTATAAATACATATAACATGGAATTGTGGAGGAATATTTTTAAAACCAACTTTGCATGGAAAAATAAGTTTGCCGCTGTTTTGTCCATCAAACGATGAACCCCGTCTGGGCTCAGAACAGCCCTCACAAAGGTCCCCACAGGACGACGACCACGGCGCAGCCACAGGAAAAACCTTTCAGCGCATGTGTAGACACAAGTAGCTGGGACGTTGTTGGTCCTGAGAGGCAACATTTGCCTCTCAGGACCAACAACGTCCCAGCTACTTGTGAAATTCAATGTCAAATGTATTCATACCGTCTCCTAAAAACGCCTCTGAGAAAGGGATAATTTTCCTGAAACATGTCGGGCTAATGGAGGAAATGTTACGCTCATTTTGAATGTGTAAATAATGTGTCATGTGTACACTTCTTTTTGTTGTTTCACATAAAATGCACTGTATAAACTGTTGTCATGTTTGTCATCACACATGCGTTTTAACCATTTCTAAAAAAATTATATTTTACGATTATGATTTTCTTTTTGTTCGCCCATAAAATCCCACTGTACTGGGGGGTGCTTGTGTCCCTTTCCTTGTACAATAAATATTTGGGATGTTGGCAACACTTTATTGAGAATAGAACAATTCTCTTTGTGGTTCACCACTTATACACCCAACATGATGACTCCGAGATCCTGGAGGAAGTTCACCTTGCATGGACATGACCAATCAGAAGCTACGAGTATCTAGATAACGCTTTGCTTATGATGCACTTGTCCAGGACACTCCCCGCCCACCTATATAACCCCCATGCACCCAGTAGCAATAAAGAGAGAGTATCATCAATCTGAGCACATTCTTAGTGTGGTTCTTCTCATGCATGCACTAAATCATCTAGGCCTAATTAGGACGGGGGCAGATACTCACCAGACGATTAGTCTGATCCAAAACATTGCCAGTGGACAAAGATAATTAATACAAAAAAAAGATATGTTGTTACAATGGAATGTTTGAAAGTATTAAGACAAATCATAGGACAGGAAAAGTTACAGAAAAGAATAGAGAAATAAAATAATACAGTAATGAAAATAGGACACACAGATCTCACGTTACCATGCTTGCCGGGAGCCACACAGAGCTAAGAGAGCCAGGTGTGTGTGTGTGTGTGTGTATATGTATGTGTGTGTGTATATGTATGTGTGTGTGTATATGTATGTGTGTGTGTATGTGTGTGTGTGTGTATATATATATATATATATATATATATATATATATATATATAATATACATTTTAGGACCAAGTTCCAACTGTTCCCTTCACACCTCCTTTTGAAGTGACATTATTATGCTACCAAATGGTCAGAGAAGAGGCTTTTTACTCCAGATACAATTCCACAGCTGGGTATGGTGTCTGTTTGAATCTAAACATGTTCTGAAACTATAGTTATTGAAAGATCACTGTAAGTCACATTAATAATAAAGCCTCTATCCTTTTCAGGGCTTAAATTTCCACATGAGTTCCCCCCTGAAGTTCATTCTTGAGCTTATGCCCTCCCTCAATGATTTTGTACCCAGGGCCGGTGCTACCACAACGCAAACTAGGCAGCCGCCTAGGGCGCCCTATTGTCTAGGGCTGCCAGCCACTGGTGTTCCTTCTGATGTGATTCTACATTTGAATGCAGCAATGATGCTGTGGAGTCCTCTACAGGGTTGACCTCCTTCGTCCTTCATAGTTAGGCACAGGCAGTATAAGTGCTCTATTCTCTTGAGGTTTTGCAGTTGACATTGTTCTCTTTGGACTCTTGAAAAAAAAAAACTGACCAGTTAAGTTTTTATTTAATGTATTCTAATCCAAAACAATGTATTTTGTGCAGAGAGCTAAACGTTAAACTTGAGGGTTTAAGCAAGAGAGGGCAAGAGTAAGCGAGAAAGGGAGGGGCGAGAGAGAGAAGGGGAGAAGGAGAGGGTGAGAGAGATGTGACAGTGTGTCAGGCTGAGAGGGACTTGAAAAACTGTGGAGTTAAAAATCCCTTACAGGGACTCACCCCATCCCCTTTTATATTACCCATTACCCCCCCCCCCCTACAAACTCAACTGCTTTGGCAATGCTCTAAATGTATTTGGTCCTGCCAATAAAGCATAATTGAATTGAGAAGGTGAAAGAGAGAAGGTGAGAGCAGGGCTGGTGCTACCAATAGGCAAACTAGGCCACTGGTGTTCCTTCTCTCTTCAGCAAGCAACTAAGTCCCAGCATCAGCAGACAGCCACCTGTTCTGTTTTGTTCTGTTCCACACAAGAGAAAAGTAAACCCAGAAAAAAAACAACATTAATTTGTGTAGATATATCTAGCGGTTATAGAGTTACAGAAAAAAAGTCAGCAGTCATTCATGTGGGACATAAAGCTTGTACCAGTCCCAGAGTACAATGTCCCAGTCCCAATGGCTGCACTGCTATCAATCTATCCAATGAAGAGTTGTGAGGAAAGTGACGTGGAATTGTGTCCATGGAAGTTTGGGGCTCAAGTAAGGAGTCTTGGGCTAGAACATGGGTAAAATATAAGCCTAATGTGGTGTTGCAGTGATTAAGAAAATTATCTCTTAGCTGTGGGGGGCAGCTCCATATGACTGTCATCTATGTAGCAGCCATAGTACCAACGCACTGAAAATCAGAAAGGACCTGACAAGCACAACCTGAAAAGCGGAAACAAACTGACAAACACGAGGCTGAAAAGCGCGAATCATCACTCATCAAACTTCTAACACGAGATAAACACCAGATTAGCAGAAGGAGCCCAAAGGGTGGCACACGACTATTGAACTTCCTTTTTATCAGCTCATCGTACGCCTTGTATGTCACTATGTTCATAATTGTTGGCCAACATTTGTGTGACCGTGTGTGTGCAAGACAAGTTGGAGCCAACCAACAACCTTCGAACAAAATTCCACGGTTTTGTTGTCGGAAAATCAAATTGTGTGTACGAGGCTTTAGAGTAGAGATTAGGTTTGAGGCAGCAGCTTCAGAGTGGGATTATTATCACCCATGCTCCCTTCTACTGGAAGACTTTGTGTCACCAGCTGTGTCAGTGAAGATTTTGGCAGACATTAATCATAGCATGTGATGCTCTCTAGTGAGTATCCAGATTCACAGAGTGTACAACTGTCTCATGAAGTATGCATACAGGGAGTTGTGTCAGTTAAAGCACTGGTTCTTGAAGTGCTCGGCTGCTGCGGGGTAACTCGATCAATCATTATTTTCAGTCTGATCCGTGAGAATCTCTTCTGCCAACTCATCAGACTCTGTCACCACAGAAACAAGCTTCTGCACTAATTCCTTGATCAAGGCTGTGGCCTCTTGTGAGGCCTTGATCCTGGTCCGTACATCCCGGGCCTTAATAATTGTATACTGGCTCCAGGGTCATGTGAGGGACCACTGTTTTAGTGCTACCCTGGAACTGGCTCATCTTCATCTTGAAAATAGTCCGGTTTGCATACTACATCATATAACTGGTATTGATGTGTTGCTTGACCAGTATAAACTGTGTAGTGTCTCCTTGAACAGTTTCTCCATCTCTGAATCCTCCATCCAGCTGATGCTGTAAAGATCGCTAAAGTATGTCTCGCTCCTTGCCATAACAGGCCTAAGCGGACTCTGTAGGGTTGGCGGATGTTTGTGGTGGCGTAAACGTTAATGTTGTTGGGGAGGCGATTCATCATGGACCCCAATTCACAGGCCTCAATGTATAGAACCATATTTTTGTACTGAATGGTCTGGTCTTGTTCAGTTCCTTCAGGGATGCCGTTCTTCTTGACAATTTGATAAGTGTGGCACATGTCAGCCTGATGTCTGTCGTAACAGCCATTGGAGCCAGCCACCAGGACCACCTAGTGCTTCCCCCCCATCTTCTGGGTCATTGATGGGCATGGATGTGGTCAAGACAGCGAGGCTGACGATTTGTGTCACTGGAAGCAGGCCATGAATTTGAGGTCATCAATGGGACCCAATGACCCATCTTCTAATCCATTGATGGGCATGGATGTTGCCAGGACAGCGAGTCTGATAATTTGTGTCACCAGAAGGTGCGGTCTGTAGTCTGGGTGTTATCACAGCGATGAGACCACAGATTGTGACTTCTCAACAAAATACAAATTGAGACATGGATGGGAGAGTTTTTTTTCTTTTGAATATTAAAAATGAATTACATGGTGTTTTTGAATTGTAGTTCTCAGATCCAGTGAAGATCTGCTTTAAGCAGGCCATAGACAAGGCAAAAACCAAACGAGAATTCATGTTGATAGTCAGATCATCATTAATTTTTTGCATCATTAGTGTGCTCGCTGCGATATGCACTGAAAGTGCGTAATCCAACATGTTGGCCTTATATTTGCAAAAAGTACAGAATTTCTAATCGATGGGGGAATCGTATGAAATAATTCACTGAAACCTAACTGCACAAACTTGGAAAAGGATGACCCGGAGGTAAAGCAATGTTCAGTGTCAAGAACATGCTTTCATACAATAAACTAGAAAGCAATCTTGTACAGAAATGTAAGCGGAAATGTAAAAAGGTCAGTGTCTCCAAGTAGAGTGGAATCCACATATATGACTTTGCATTGAAATGGGAATTTTCTAACCTGATGCACTGAGCAGAATAGACATGATTGCTTTCATAAATACATCAGAATGCAGCAAGTCTGCTTAGTACATCAGGTGTCACATTGTACAGAATGTATTCTGTCTTTGTGTGATGAACTTGTATGTCAGACACTTTTTTTTTTCTTTATGCACTGAAAAACACCTTCCACATTCCAAAACCTTTTACCCCTGATGGGATGAGTGGTAATCATATGGTTTCTTATGAGTGGTAATATAACTAAGTGCTACTTAGGCGGCACTGATGGGGACAGATAAGGCGGCACAGATAAGGCGACACTGGCCACTGATGGGTGGCACTGATGGGCGGCACTGGCCACTGATGGGCACTGGTAGGTGACACTGATAGGTGGCACTGATGTGCAGCACTGTTGGGTGGCACTGGTAGGCGGCACTGCTGCCTATTACTAGGTGGCACTGGCAGGGAACACAGGTGGGCACTGGTGATCTGGCGGCAGATCTCCGTGATCGGGACTGATGTCCTTCTCATGGCCGCCGGTGATCGGCTTTTTTTTCCTCCTCGCTGTCAGCGCGAGGAGAAAAAATAGCCGATTACCGGCTCTGTTGACATCACATGATCAGCTGTCATTGGCTGACAGCTGATCATGTGGTAAGGGGTCGGGATCGACCCCTTACTCCGATCTGTGATGAGGCAAGTCTCATATACGCACACACCGTGCAGGGGGCGCGCAGGCCACTCATGCACGGGACGAAATCATGTTTCATAGTTTGTTATAAAATTTTGCAAACAGGTCATTTTTCTCCTTCATTGATATCCACTGATAAGGCAGCACTGGTGGGCACAGTTAAGACGGCATTGATGGGCACAGATAAGGCGGTACCCGCTGTAGCTATCATTCGGCTATAGCGCGGATCTCTAGTGGTTAAAGTGAAATGATAAAAATGAAAAAATTTATTGGAATATAGTGCCTGGGGTGGTCCCCTTAGTCTGCCTGTAAAGGGGCCCATCTGTACTGTGTATAGCACCTGCTGCAGCAAAACTGACATTTTATAAAGGAAAAAGACATTCAAATTGATTTACCCTGCAAGATTTCTTTATGTAGTAAACAGCGGCTTGGGGAGCCAGTTTTTCTGACAAGGCCACAATTTAGTGAACTGGGAACAAGATTAGAGTTTTTTTTAGATAAAGTCTGGTGTCTCTTTCGCAGATTTTGGAATGAAGTAAAAGGTGCAGAAAAATTGGTTTGGGTGTTTTGTGGTGCCTTTACACCGTAACCCTAAAGAGTTACTCTTGATGAGTTCGAATTGGCTTTGCTGTAAAAAAGTTAAATTTGATGCCCTGATCAAACAGTAGCAGAAAAATTGGTCCTTGGGTGTTAATTGTGTCCACGAAAACTATACCAAAAAATTACTTTGAGATAAAATCAAAAAACACAAAGCTAGCTAGGCTAGACAGTCTTGAAGAGATTTAATTTCCCAAAAACGCCTAATCAGTGACATCGACATCAGGGGCGTGATGGCTGCTGCTAATCCAGGACAGATTTATTTTGACAAATGCCAGCCAGTCAATGGGGTCTATGGACACGTGCTCTTTTTTATCTTTCTCAAAATCTCCAGCAGCACAGAATGTCTGTTTGGCCTAGCTTACCATAGACCAGTGTTTCTCAACTCCAGTCCTCAAGGCGCACCAACAGGTCATGTTTTCAGGATTTCCACTATTTTGCACAGGTGATTTGATCAGTTTCACTGCCTTAGTAATTACCACAGCTGTTTCATCTGAGGGAAATCCTGAAAACATGACCTGTTGGTGCGCCTTGAGGACTGGAGTTGAGAAACACTGCCATAGACCACTGGTCAGAACTTGCCCAGTATGCAATTGTTGTGTGATTTCCAAACTTTTCAATGAAACTTTAACTTATAAATATAATATACAACACCGGACTCATATTTGTGTGATTTAAGTGGCCACAGCCTTTTATTTTAGGCATATATTATATATACCGCTTGCCGACCAGCCGCCATCATTATACTGTGGCCATCACGATCCCGCGAACCATCGTAGCTATACATTGGTAACTTTAAGCAGGATAGAAGGTGTGTGCGCCCGCTGTGTCAAGTGTCCGATGTGTCCACCATAATGTTGCAGTCCCAATAAAAATTGCAGATCACCACCATTACTATTTAAAAAAAAATGCTAAAAATGCCTTAAATCTATCCCCTAATTTGTAGACGCTATAACGTTTGCGCAAACCATTATACGCTTTTTGCAATTTGTATTACCAAAAATATGTAAAATAAAACATATTGGCCTAAACTGAGGAAAAAATTTGCTTAAAAAAAAAAAAGACTATTACAGCAAAAAGTTAAAAATATTGTGTTTTTTTTTTTTCAAAATTGTCGCTCTTTTTTGTTTTTAGGGCAAAAAATAAAAACCACAGAGGTGATCAAATACCACAAAAGAAAGCTCGATTTGTGGGGAAAAAAGGTCATAAATTTTGTTTGGGTACAGCGTCGCACGACCATGCAATTATCAGTTAAAGCGATTCAGTGCCGGATCGCAAAAAATGGCCTGGTCATTGAGCAGCCAATTCTTTCAGGGCTGAAGTGGTTAACAGCGTATGATCAAATACCGATATTAATATATCAACATCATCACATTTTCACTTAGTTATTAAAGCTCAAGCTAATAAAACAATAACCTAAAGTCCCACTTATCGAGCTTATGTAAATAAGCACGGCACCCCAACCGGCCCACGGCCAATTCCACACATGACTGTAAATTCATATTCAGGATGTCCAGTGCAATATCTGACAAGTGGATTCCGTCAGTATGGTAAAAACCTAGAATACCCCCTCCAAATACACATGTCTGTAAAGATATTTCATTCAAAACTGGCATAAACTTAGCCACAGCTCTAACATTTTTTTCAAAATCCTTCCATTTGGGAAAAAGCCTACTTAAACGAGGAATCTTCTCAGAGAAGACTAAGACACAATTAGGAAGTATATTATGAATGCAAATCAGATTTAATAAAGGAGACCAAGGTCTTTTCCAGACAAATGGAAGGTAATAACGTTTGGAACAGGCCACTGTAAATACAATAAACATTACACTTTATGTAACCCAGTCCATTTTAATCCGCGATGCCCGTACCAGTATATGGCAAAGCGAGATGTAGGTAAAACCAAATTCGGACCATAACAGCGAAATTCAGCTCTTCTATGAGCCCAATATACGTAAGAATGTCCGATGATCCAAGTAATGAATGGAGAACCTGAAATTCAAATAAAAAACATTGGGACACACATAAGAATTGTAGCATTTAGATTTCTACCTACCAACATTTTTAATAACAGATTCTGAAAAACCTAAATTAGTAGCAGCACCAATATGGAAAAAGTGTGACGAAAATGGAAGGTGGTCAAGCTTTAAACTACGTAGACATCTGTTCAAAACAGCATTAAATTGATAAATCGGCAAAGGATCACTATTCACATGAATAAGGAATTGCTTATCAGAAGGTGGCCGCAACACTAAGTAATTCTGAGTCAGAGATACTGCACATATAGACATATCTACGTGCTTGTGGGCGGTAACCCAACGGCCAAGTTGATCAGTTTTTCTCTTGTGTAACAACATGCGAAGAACCCCAGAATGCAAAACCACAGAAGAAAGCAGAAGACCCGAACCAGCAGTTTGATTAGGAGGAAGCAGCTCACAGATCCTAAAAGCTCCATAGAAACCTAAGCAAAAAGACAGTTTAAACAGTAACGATTTAAATGGTGAAAAATGCACTACCACAGTAGCAGAGCATATCTTACGTAATAGATCTCTAATTGGCAATCTCTTTATCGGGTAAGCTGTGATTTTTACGATAGCCCTTTAAAGCTTGTCTTTTTTTTCAGTAAGACACTCCTGTCTTCACAATAGGAGAATAAGAGTTTCTACTAGCCATTAAAAAAAAGTAAGAATGACAATACTAAATCTTCTGTAATGCAGTCATTTGACACTTTGCTATATTACAAAAAAAAACACCACAGATTCCACGCAGATTCATAACATGCCCACGTAGAGGGAGCCAATGACTTTCGAATAGCAATCTTCACAGGCATCACATCGGCCTCCATAAATCCAAAGGACACAACAGTCCAATCTGGTCTGCATCTGGAACTAATTCCCGAAATCTGCCCATCTGTTGACGAGACAAGTCTGCAATGAGATGGAATAATAGATATTCCCGTGCTACTATGGAAAATGAATTTAAATCAATCTAGGTGCAGCAGACACCTTGAGGGTCAAACACTACCCACAGTACAAAGTATATAAAAATCAATAGATGGTGTTGCGCTCCAAAATAAATGAATAAAGTGCTGTGTACTAATGATCATATTGTTGTACAGTCGTGTCGAAAGAAGACTTTTTCTTCTGGTTTTCTCATTGTGTATACTAGGCATAAAGACAATTTTTTTTTTTTTTTTTTAATCTTTTATGCATTCTAGCCCCCCTAAATACTTACCCGAGATGCATCTCAATCCAGTATTGTGCACGTGTGCCTCAGCTTTCTGGGACTCTCCATCCTGACTGGCTGAGACACAGCAGCGGCACCATTGGCTCCTCCTGCTGCTGTCAGTGAAAGTCAGTTAGCCAATCGGGAGAGAGAGGGGGCTGGGCCAAGTCTCAGGTCCGTGATTAAATGGACACAGAGCTGTGGCTCGGCTTAGGTGCCCCCCACAGCAAGCTGCTTCCTGCAGGGGCACTCAGAAGGAGGGGCCAGGAGAGCCAGCGAGAGGATCTGGGTTGCTCTGTGTAAAACCACTGCACAGAGCATATAAGTATGACATGTTTGTTATTTTGAAAGAAAAGCATAATGCCCCAAAGCAAGTGGAGGGGGGAGTGCGGATGCAGACACTGAGGGAAGGAACCAGCCGAACACTGCATCCAGAGGTATGCCCCCCCAAAAAAAGAGCAGGCAAAGGGAAGGAGGAACAAGCTTCATATAAGAGTGGAACACAGAGTGAAGTAGGAGAGGTGACACCAAAAAGATGGGAAATCCCACGGGGTGGTAAAATGCACACGGCAATGGCGCAAACCGGGCAATGATTGGGGACGAAGCCCCTCAGTGCCCTGGGCAGCGATATGACCGCAAATAGGCCTAACACCCCCAGAAGAGAGGCCCACAAGGGCTGTGGCGGCAAGAACCCAAACCTTAGAAATGGGCCTGATGACCACTAATATGTACCCTACTAGTTGAAGAGAGCAAATGTGGCAAATGAGTGCAAAATGTTTCTAAGGTTATCTTTTTAATTACATATTTTTTTTAACAATAAGATTTTTATTAAAGAAAAGATGGCTTACAAAGTTCAAGGTGTACATAAGCACAGCAAATCAGTACAATGAGCATAAACAATCATGACCTTTCAGACAAGAACGGGAGACAAAATAATAAAAACTTAGCCCTATATGATAAAAAGATAGTTAATCTCTTGTGAGGCCCTGGCCTTAGGTCACATCAAGACCTGCGATCTGACACTTTAATTTTGTTGGTTTATCTGAGCCCAAGGCCGGTACGATGAGCTACACATAACGGGGAGGGGGGGTGGGAAAAAGTAAGGGTCCATGATAAAAGGTCCATGGGGAGAGAGCCTAAAAGATGGATTTATCAATAGAGCGGGTATAAAAGTCATTAGTGCCTATAAAAGTAACAGTGACATCTTATACAGTGGTGAGCGTTCAATCAGTGTTTCAACCTACTAGAGGTGTTAGTGATCCAAGCTGGAGTGATGTTTTCAACCTGTATCAAGTTGTATATATTGGTCAGAGTACCGGAACACTACCCAGGGAGACCATAGCTTGCTGAATCAGGATTTTTGCTGCATTTAGCAGGTGTCTTGTCAAAGAATTTTTGTATAAAGTCTTTGTAACGTCTCATGGAGTACTCCGCAATATGCAATATACACATGGGTGTGAGAGGGATTTTTGTGTCTGATGAGTTTTAATCACTTCACACGCCTTAATCCAAAAGGGCCGCAGTAGGGGACAGTCCCACCAGATGTGCAGTAATGTATCCTGTGCTTGCTCACATCTCCAACAGGAGTCCGAGGACAGTGGGTACCATTTTTTAATCTTAACCGGTGTGGCATACCAATGTGTTAGTAGCTTATAAGACATATTTTTGTAGTCCATTGTGTACCAATGGAACATTTGTGTGCAACAATTGGGGCTTGACGCCATTTGTTTATCGGTAAGGTTTGCTTCAAGAGCTTTTTTCTACTGTGCTCGTGCTCCATGGGTCTCCCTATCTCTGTCCCCCTGGAGCCAAGAATACATTAGGGAGGTAGATTTGGCTATCGGGGTTCCAGAGACGCAGACGTATTTAAAGGGGGTGGTGTGTCTGGTTAGCTGTTTTAGCCAGAGATGTGTCAATAAAGTTGTGTACTTGGCGATAAGTCCAGTATGAGAAACAGTTTGGGAGGCTCAAATCTTGCTTAAGAGAGGCAAAGGATTTTAACTTGCCAGCGTCAACACAGTGTGTTATTAAAAGGGGCACTTGCTGGTCTGGATTGTGGGTGATGGGTGTAAGAGGACCTGGGGTGAAGACAGTTGAAGCGTCTTGTCATTGCGTGAAACGTATTCAATGTCGCTCCTTTAAGTGGGTGATGTTGCAAATTGTACGGCACTTTCTTCCAAGAAATCCAGGGGAGGGATCTCAGGGGCAGTGTAGACGATGCCTCCTCCAAGGTGACCCAGTCTTTCTGCTCCCTGTGAAAATTCCAATCCAGGATTCTGGCTAAGTGTATCCCGAAATGGTAAAGTTTGAAGCCAGGAAGTCCTATACCCCCTCTTAGTAAGTGTGTCAAGTTTTATGTGTGGTTTTTTTCCCCGTCCAGATAAAGGTACGCATGATAGCCTTGAGTCGTTTGAAGAATTGGCAGGGTATTGGTAGGGGCAGGGTATGGAAATAGCATAAGATTCTAGGCAGTATTACCATCTTAAGGATGGCAGCCCTGCCAAACCACGAAAAGGGTTTATCTACTAAGTTGCCCGTAAGTTTTATGCCCAAGTATGTGATGGATGACGGTATCCATTAAACGAGCAAGAAGTATGTGCTCCAATGAGTAAGTCATGTGGTAGCGTAAGATTGAGGGCTTCCAACTTGGTGTAGTTTATTTTCATATTGGATATGTAGCTATAAAGTTTAAAGGCTTTGATCAAATTCGAGATTGAAACGTGTGGCTGTGATAGAAAGAATAGGAGGTCATCTGCATATGCAGCTACTTTATAGGTGCGATCACTAATCTGGAAGCCTCTTATGTCTGTGTTTGCATTAATTAAGCGAATAAAGGGTTCTAGAGACAAAATAAACAAGAGGGGATATGGGGCAGCCCTGCCTTGTGCCATTTTGATATCTACAGCCTCTGAGGGGGTACCATTAATTTTAAGCCTCACCTGTGGTTTGTGGTACAAAGCCACTATCCATGCCATCATGTGCGATCCTAGACCAGTGTGTCTGCAGGTGGCAAATAGGTAATCGCTGTGCCTTCTGAGACACCATGGCTGTGCCTTCTGAGACACCATGGCTGTGCCTTCTGAGACACCATGGCTGTGCCTTCTGAGACACCATGGCTGTGCCTTCTGAGACACCATGGCTGTGCCTTCTGAGACACCATGGCTGTGCCTTCTGAGACACCATGGCTGTGCCTTCTGAGACAAATGAGCTCCCAGTCACAGAACCCATTCTATATAAGCAGGCTCAGGAGGTTGTGGAAAATTCTGAGGCAAGATTCACATGGCCTATCCCTAGTAGGCCATGTTACCTTCCCCTCAAACCAACCAATCCTAACCAGGCTCTCTGCTTGCCTGAATAAACAGCTGCAAAACTCACACGGCCTAACTCCTATAAGCCATGTGACCTCACCTCAGGCCACTAAACCTAAACAAGGCTCCCTCTGCCTCCTGACATAATCCCATGAGTAAAGTGGGTTTTCTAGAAACCTCTTCCTCCCTTTTCCTTTCATTCTGAAAACTCTTCTGTCCCTTTCACTAAATGGCTGCAAATTCCTCTCCATGTTTTATTTGTGAGATGTAGAGGATGTCACCAGAGGTGGAGACACACCCGAGGAAGGTCTATCTGCTTAATTAATTTGGTTCAGCCCACCCATAACAGTTGTGACATAAGACCCTCCCCCCGAACAGAATAGAACACCAAGGATTATCCAGGAGTCCAACCAGCCAACTTACTCTAAACTTCTAGATTTGCCGTCTTCATGTATTTGTCCCGATCTGCAACCTATTACCCCGATCATACTGAAATTAATCATGGTTATTTTTCTTAAAAGCCTGTACTGCATTGCACTTGTAATCATCAGATCTCTGGTACAATGTCAGGCTCCTGCAGACTGTCAGTGTAGATGTCTTCCCCATACCTCCAATAACAGGCAGTTACTAAATGACCCGAAGAATCAATGAACTACGAGAATGCTCACCAGCGCCCCCTCATTTCATTGGGGACTACAAGCCATCATCTGAACAGGCTGTCCATACTTGTAATCTCTTCATTCACAGAACTCTGAATGTCTGGACCATGTATATGGGGGGGGGGGGTGGTCAGTTTTCTTAAATCAAAATGTATTACATCAGCTAAGAGAGAGAATGACATAAAAACATTAATCTGTGAAAGGGAGGGGCTATAGCTCAGTTTGAATAGCTAATGAGAGAGGTCATGTGATTAGCAAGTGGGAAGGGCTGGAACTTGGGGCATATTTATTGGTTGGTATTGGTCATGTGATGAGTGGGTGGGGTGAATGGTGACTATATCTAGGTGGAGAGGAGAATCAGTCTCCCATTTGTATGTTGGGAGAGGGAGGTGTGCTGGGTAGGGTGAATATACTAACATACAATGACATTGAAGATGCTTGTAGGGAAAATCTTGATTGATATGCAGAGATTGAGAAGGATAGAGATGACTTTTATCTCAGTATAGGGAGAGAACCAACTTGTGTGTCAGTACAGGGAGTGCAAATAGGGAGATGTCTATAGTGGAGACAAAGCTCAGTCCAGGGAAATCATTCATAAGTAGGACTTGGTTGTCTGTCTCTTTTGAGCTTCTAGAAATAGGAGAAGATCCAGAAAGTAAAGTGTTCTGTGTAGGGAGCCGCTGATACAAAAGTTGGATTATTTGGAAGGAGATCCTGAAGGAAATGTTACACAATTGTGAATGGAACCTCCACCCAGTGTTATAGAGCTGTATGGGCCATGCAGTGGGGTGGGGGGGGGTGTCTCTAGCGTTCTATGTGCTGTGCAAGCTTTAATTTGCTTGAGGGTCCAGCCTTAAAAATTCCACCTTTGTATGAGGTTGGGTATTGAGGTATAGAAATTACCTCTTGTGCCTTCAGTATAAAATTTATTTAGCATTCTTGTCAATCTGAGTAATTTTTAAAACTGGAATCCAGAAATAAATAGTCATTTCTGATCTCATCGGCCTTTTTCATCAGTAAATACAAAGCATCATCCTCATCACACCCCTCCCCCATACACACTGCAGGCTCTTCCCATATAGTGATGGGTTTAGTCCTGAGCTGGGGGGGATGGGCTCATTAAGCCCTCTGTGTGCTCCTAATTGCTCCCCTCTACTTCTACCCATCTCATTTTTATTGTGTCCAGCAGCTCCAATAATGTGAAATACACTTGGTGACCTCGATCCTTTGGTAAATTATTGCTCCCTTTATAATGTAATAATTGTACGGGGATAGAAAAATTAAAGATAAACTCTCATTAGTGTTTGGTGTTTGAAATACATTGGTGTCAGGAATTCCTCCATCACCAATGGATTGAAATGACATGATACAGACACTGGAAGCTTAGTCTAACTCAAGACGTTTCCCCGCCATGTTTAATGACCCTGGCCAATAATAATATATTCATGTTTTAATACTTTGAACCATCAGACACTCCACACTTTGGGGGGGACATGTCCAGGTTCTGATATATTAAAGGTACACAGGATTTTTTTAGTACTATTATGGACCTTCATCATACTACACACACCCAAAAATCTTCATCTGAATAGAGGATTAGTTTTCTCTGCTCAAGTGAAAGAGCCCTTAATTAGGACCATGTTCCTCCATTCACTAAACCTGATATTGATATTGACCACTGTGGTGTAATTTTTTTTATATATTCCGATAATCTAAGCACAAGAGGTTCTAGATGGCTATCAATCCAGTGGCCAAGTTTTTCAAAAAGAGACCCATTGCCAGCAACTAAAGGTCGTCCTAGGAACGGGTGTGCTATTTTTGTGTAGCTTGGGCAAATGATGAATAATCGGAACCACTGGATTGTCAACCGTGAGATATTCCCCCATCTCTCTAGATGTTAAAACTCCCAGGTCCTGACCTGTGTCAAGAAGGTGGGATAATTGTCTTCTGAACTCCAAAGTGGGATTGCTTTTCGAGGGTGGGGTGGGGAATGTAGTCATGTCGCCAAAGTTGGCTTAAAGCTTCAAATTTTATAACCCTCATCGTTCAGGATAACAACCGCTCCCCCTTTTTTATCAGCTTGTCTAATAACTAGATTACCTTGGAGTTTTAAACCTTTAATCGCCGCTCGCTCTGTATTTGTTAAATTATTAGTAAATTTTAGAAATCTATTCTCTACCTTTTTTATTATTTAATCTGACTAAGTCTTCCTATACTAAGCTCTCGAACATCTAAACATAACATAATGAAAAGTATTAATACTCAGTCATTACTAGATGTTGAACATAGCAATTTCAATATCAAATTATTCTATTCAATTGAAATAATTGATTGCATTTTTATTACCCCCCTAGGTTCTCTGCTAGAGGGTTCTAAGTAATATTCTAGCAAAAATATACAGATTTTAACTTGTAAACAAGAAGTGTGAGAAATAGGCTTGGTTCCTAAGTGATTTAGATTTTGTGTGGACTAGTACAGGTACATTTTATTTTCTTGGCTGATAAATGGACTAAATGTTAGTTTTAGTTACTGACACTCGCAGGACTATTGGCCATAGCAGTCCCAATAAAACTATTACTTTTACTAATATACTGACCAAAATAAACACAAACCACGTAACTGCTCACATTACAAATATTTGCATTGTGTAATACTAGGTCAATGTGTTAACATGTTTTCCAAATATATCGTTTTAACTACACCAATATCACTTTTGGATGGAAGGTGTCACATAGGACATTGTAAAAAAATATTAGTAGTTTTGCTGTTAAACATAGTCTATGATATTCAATAAACTAGAGGTGAAGAAGCACAAGAGCGCCACCCTATGTACAGGGTAGGGAACATCAGAATAGTAAAAGTTACTACACTATGCAGCTGGGGGGGGGGACTTGCTGATCTCATAACGTTATTCCATCAATGTATCCAAGGATTCCTCACTCCATCCTGCAACAATGGAATTAAGATCTTTATTTTAATCATTATGTCCATAATATACTTACTATACATGCCCGCTACAGAACAACTGCAAAACCCACTTTTTATTACATGTGACAATGAATAGTAAAAGAGAAAAGAAACCCCCCCCCCCCCCAAAAAAAAAGAAACATACATTTGTGCAGTTATAGAGCTACAGAAAAAAGTCAGCAGTCTTCTATTTTTTTTGACGTTCATGTAGGATATAAAGCTTCTACAAGTCCCAGAGTACATCCAATACATCCGTCTTCTACTCAGTAGGTGACCAAAAATGATTTCCTCCACCTCCAATATTGAGGGAGATTATCTTTTGATTTAGGAGACATACGGCAGCACCTGATGAGGCTCCATAATGGACATCCTGTACTCAGTTATGTCACATGTATTCCTGGACAGATTCTCTGGAGGCCTTTTCTGCTTTCCATGGTAGGTGGACATAATTTAAAATGTCCAAAGCAGAACACCCCTGAGAGGCATTGAGGGCCAACATGTCCCAGAAAATCTGCCTGGCTTCAATGGAGAATTGTCACCACTTTCCTGATGCTAAGGTCAGATCCTTCTTTATTTGCCACCAAGCAAAGTTCTGATACATGAGGTCATGACCCCCTTTCCAGAGTGAAGGACTTGGTCATAGATGTGAATACCATGACACCAAAGGCCCAGACGTCAATGCTCGGGTGCAGCAGCAACTTTTCCCCTTTTGTTGTAGACTGCACAGTTCTGGAGCTGTGTACGGTATGAACCAGGACATAAAGGGTGCGATAGAGAAAAGAAAAAATTTCTGTACTGTCAACAATAATGCAAAGAAAAAATAATCCCAGCAGCTGATACATGTAGTATAGCCAATATATGAGATCATGGAAAAAGTGTAGCGCCCAGAGATTAAATGTAAAATTGTTCAAAATACAGATAAGTCATAGTATAAAATTTTTTGATAGAAAATAGTCCATAGAGGATGTTATATTCAGCAGATCAAAAAATATGTAGTGGAGGCCATCTCAGTGATCAAGATGTAAAATGATTGTGTCCAGACAGATGAACCGTCACCACCAGTAGAATTTGCACATTCACTGCACTTTTTGGCTGCCGTTACAGCAGCTTAGAGAGCTTCAAACACATGGAAACATCTACAAGTATTGCAGTGAATCATCAATGCCAGCAAAACATGATCAGATCCATCTGGGAATAAAAAAAAAAAAAAATCCTGACACATGTGGTCGTAGCCCCCTTGCTTCTTTCCATGAGAAGGACCCGGTCATGGCTGTGAGTACCATGACACCAAAGGCCCAGACGCCAATGCTTAAGTGCAGCAGCAACTTTTCCCTTTTGTAGGCTGCAGAGTTCCGGAGCGGTGTATGGTATAAACCAGGACATAAAGGGTGCTCGAGTTCCCCGGAGCATCGCCAGTCCAAAATCTGCCACTTTCACCTTTTATTACATTCAATGTCCATCAAAAGAATATTGTCCATCTCGATGTCCTAATGGACCATTCGTCTGCTGTGCATAAAGTCCAAAGTACTAGCTATCTCTGGCACACATCACTTCACTATATATTCATTTAAAGCACTCTGTAGGGAAAAAAGACACAATCACTAGACACAGATATGGCAAATTACCCAACATATGAAACTCATCTTATCTCTTGTAAAGCGAAACAGAACATACATTATCTGAATACACAAGCAGTATACTTAAATGAAACCTGCATGCAAAATGTTGATGCTTCTACTAATGGTGCAAGATTCATCTTAAACCACCTTACTCCATCTTTACTTCACAACTGAGCGAGTCACAAACAAGCGTATGCTCATTATATGTCCCACCAACTCACTGCACTGGGAGGGGATTCCTTAAACCTCAAAAATGCTTTAAAGTAACTAAACAGAACTTTTTAAAGATCATTTCATTCCATTTTTGATACAAACATAGTTTGGCTTTACTATTGACAGAAGATTTTCAGCTGGTGCCACCTCCTGGACAAAGACATAGTCACTGCTGGTATGGGAAGCGATCTCATGGGTTGCAATGATGTTTGGATGGCTGTTGAGATTAAGAAACTTTCCGTATTCCATTAGGAAGTTGTCCTTTTTGGAGGTGTCTCCTTGCTGAAAGGAGTCTGATTGCTATTGGAGACGATTGACCCATCTGGCCGCTATATCATTCTGATATGCAATATCAACACCACATGATACACAGTGCATATATGTCCCAAATAAACACCAGCTTCACTTTTGGAATGGACAACTCTTGGTCTCAGGGCCCCACGTGGGCACCCCAGCCCACACCATGGTGACTCCCACCACCACCAAGGCACTGTACCCCTGCACCATCCATCCTGGACTGCTGGAGACTCCCATCACCAGGCCCCTGCAACATCCATTCATGGCTTGGCTGGCTGATATCTGTGTGAGGACTCTCATGCCGCATACACACGGTCAGACTTTCCAACGGGAAATGTTGGATGTGAGCTTGTTGGCAGAAAGTCCGACCCCTATGTATGCTCCATCGAACATTTTGTTGTTGGACTTTAGTTGACCAAAGGGAGTATTGTGGGAAATCTTTTTGCTGATTCACTCTTTTCAAAGTCTCATTGAAGGTCAAATTTATATGGAGAACTATATGTCAGCTCACTCTTTCTAAAGTACGGGCTGTCAAATATATGAAAAAGATTGCACAATAACTGAAGAAACCAAAGAAAGCCTCAAAATGTAAATCTTTCAGCTTTAGCCAGTACAGTTTGGTGTATAGACTGAAATTTTGTGACCTGATCTGACACCTCCACACCTTCTTCACCACCACCTTTACTGAGCCCCTCCATGCTGAGGGGGGGTATAGGGGAAGGTTGTATAAAGAGATCTGGGGGGGGGGGGAATGATGTGTGAGCAATCTGCCCAGAGACTGGTGACATCACAGGGCATATAATCAGATTGGTGGAATGCTAGGCCAATGGAAGGAAGTGCAGTGGAGAAGAACCAACATTATGGAATTAACACTGCAGGCTGTGGGGTGTCCTCTTCATCCTAAACCTCACTTCACCACCTGGTGTGTCACTGACCAGGAATATGCATCATAAGAGTTGAAATATGTTTTAAGCTTTACAGGCTTGCATGCTTGTTCTGGATCAGTAAAACACTAAGTAGTGTGACTTAAACTGGGATATGAGCCTGCACCTTTACAGCCCATAATGTTAAAACTACTCGGCAAAACAATGAATGATGCATATTAACAGCTACACTGTAATATTGCAATCAAAGCATACAAGGAAACAATATAAATTTGAAGAACAATCAGAAAAAGTTAGAATACTATAAGACCGGCTAATAAGTAAATATTGGATAAAATCTTACCAATGCCAAGGGATAACACAATGGCTGATTTATCATGGAGGACTTCCTCCTCCATCCTAATCTACAAGGGTGTAAGTTCTCCAGGTAGAGTCCTTCAAAACGGTCTTCACAATTTAATCTCTGATCAATTTTCTCACCGCCCCTCTTCCCCCTTCTCCCTTCTGTTCCGTTTTACATTCTTATACTCATTCCCTCCATTAGCTATTTATTGAGTAATCTATAAAAAAAGGAAAGAGAAAATACAATCATCTTTCTCAAGAAAGCGATTTGGAGGGAACTCATGTCTTATCTTGCTTAGAAGACAAATCCATTTTATTGGAGTTGTGATGTTCACATCTGACTTTTAATATCTACAAAAGCTTTTACGCAGGAAGACACAGCAGTGCTGCCTCCTGAGTGTAGTAATTAGTGGAAAAAATGTTTATTAAAATTTGGCAAATCACAAAGTAAATGAATGGGTACATTATATCAAGTGTGTGGGGCCTTTCCAGACCAATGTCGGTGTGTGTGTGATGCTGCTGGGTACTCGGCTGCTCCTGTGGATTCCATATCTCTGGGTCGCAAGGGCGATTGTACTCATGTCAGTTGTGACATCACCGGAAGTTAAGGGGGGGCAGCGGGTGCGCGCATTTGAAGCATACATGCTCCTTACCAAGGTGGGAAGACGCCCATGTTTGTGTGGGGCTAGATTTATATTTGCCTAGAGGGGCACACAAACCACAGTATTTGTAATGCTTGTGTACAATACTGACACATATAAAATATATACTGTCTGGGGGGAAAAAAAGTGCTCAACACACAGAGCCACAAGCAGACGACCACATATAGTGTAGTATATTTATTAAAATCTATAAATTTCACATAAAACAAAAGGCAAAATCCAAATGCCAATAAAACAATTGTCATCACAAATATTGCACGTACAAGGAGAGCGGCATATTCCAAGAATGGTGGTGAGACGTCAGCGTGTAACTCCTGCCCCAACACGTTTCATGCAAATGCACGTCTTCAGGGGACACTTGTACAGTATCAAGCAAACCCTCTGACTGTCCCCAGTGGTGATAAGCAGTACTGCAGGGTGTCCCCATTGCGAGAATGATGCTGCTTTCCTCTGGCAACTTTTAATGTTGGTGAGCACATTTTAGTTATGTTGCTCACATGCAGTTGAAAGGTTTTTCATTAGCTGGTGGAAGACACTTGCTTTTGTCGTATTTATAACATATTTTGGACTCTTGCATTGGACTTTTATTCACAACGATTTATTTTTATTATCTTTGAATATTATGCTTTTTTTTGCGCATTATGGATGTTGCATTGATAGGCTATGCTTTAAGTTTGTAATATTCTATATTTTGAGGCACTGCATGGTTTCCTTTTGTTTTGGGTACTATATATTTAGCTATCGCAGGCTGACCATTTTTGTGCTGACCGCTTTTTATGTTTTTATATAGATATACCTGACAGTCGTTCTAACCGTTCACCTTCGTTGGTCAGAGGTACACGTGTTGCACTTTCCAGCTTTCACTCTTCTCCACAGAAAGTTCATCTTCCACAATCTGTAACATCGATCTTCAAATGTCCCATCATCCCCTTTGCTTGTGCAGAAATGACATTATCATCCCTGATCCAAATCAGAAACATATCTTTTCCTTTTATTGTGAAAAGGAGAGAAAGAAAGGTGAAAAACCTTGGACAATATGATATTTTATTGACACACAAAGCAAAGAAATCGCTCACAGAAGAAGACGTAGAGCCTGGCCAGTGCCAGCTAATTTGAGGAGATGATTGGTGGTCATCAATCTCTATTATGAGGGACCCACTCAGAGAGGTAATAATAAATTGGTGATGTTTTGGGATCTTAATTGTTTACAAATTTTGCAGCATTTGGAGCTACCTCAGATTGAGCTCCCTCTACGGCTGCAAGCGGGCTTTGGTTTACTTTTGAGATCTTTGGGCCAATCCGGGATTCCTATATGGGGAAGATCAACTAGGAGAAATACAAAGGACATCTCTTTATCTGATTGTGAGATTCAAACTTTATCTATGGCTGCTACACAGATCATCACTCTTTGCCTTTTTTCTGGTTCATATATAATATATGATGGAATAAGTCATTTTCTAATAAGGAACCAAACTTTTTTTTTTTTTTATGAATATATAATGAAGAGCTACTACTCCAATTCCAAAAAAGAAAAACCTATATAAACTCAGAATATGGACCATTTTCAAAAAAAAAAAAGGTATGTTTTGAAATGGATGACAGCAACATGTCTAATAAAAGTTGGGACATAGCCATGTTTGGGATGGTGTAGCATCCCCTCTTCTTTTAACACTGTGTAAACATCTGGGAACTGAGGAGACCAGTTGCTGGAGTTTTGGGAGAGGAATGTTGCCCCATTCTTGCTTGATATAGGATTCTAACTGCTCAACAGTTCTGGGTGGTCTTTGTCAGATTTTTCTTTCAAGATGTGCCAAATATTGAAATGTCTTGACTGCAGGCAGACCAGTTGAGCACCTGGAGTCTTTATGACAAAAGCAAGGCTTTGTAGTTGGAGTCAGTATGGGGTGGTTTAGCATTGTCTAAACATCTGAGGAGGTCAGTTGCTGGATTTTTGGGAGAAAAATGTTATTCCATTCTTGTCTGATAGGATTCTAACTGCTCAACAGTCCTGGGTTGTGTTTGTTGTATTTATCGTTTTCAAGATGCACAAAATATTTTCAGTTGGTGAAAGGTCTGAACTGCAAGCAGACAAGTTAAGCTCCCAGACTCTTCTACTTAGAAGCCATGCTGCTGTCATATATGCAATATGCAGTTTAGCATTGTCCTGCTGAAATATATGCAAGGCCTTCCCTGAAAAAAGACGTCCTCTGGATGAGAGCATATGATGAACTAAAGCCTGGTTATCTTTCAGCATTGATTGTACCTTTTCTAGATGTGCAATCTGCCCATTCCATATTCACGAATGCCCTCCCATACCATCAGAGATGCAGACTTTTGAACTGATAACAAGCCAGGTCTTTCTCTTTAGTCCGGAGGATGTGACACACTTGGTTGCAAAAAAATGTCAAATTTTGATTTAATTTGATCACACACCATTTTAAATAAGCTTTGGCCTGGAGAAGACAGCAGTGTTCCTAGATCTGTTACGGTTTAGCAACTGGGGTAGGGAAATTTTGCCTGCTAAAATCAGATGGAGGTGTACTGATTGGCTGCAAGTACTTGGGACACCTATTTCTATACCTTCATTCCTCTTGGTGCAGGTTTTGGAGAGGACTAGAGGTATAGTGTAACAAAAGATTCACCCTAATGGGACTTTAAGTGGGGTGGGCACCATTTGGCCAAAAAGCATCATACCAGTAATTGAAGTATAAAGTATATGCGTTTATTCAGGTAAAAGTCATGCATACATTGATATCGTCAGCAATGGCCAAGTTGTAAAACAACATTCATGTAAAATGTACAATGGGTAAAAAAAGGATAATAAACATGTAATACAAGGGCATCTGGTGTACCCTATTAGTAGAAAACATGTGATACACAAGCATCTATTATACCGGATGCTTTCCGCGAGACCCAGCTCGCTCTTCAGGGGTTGATGCGTGTACAGATGTACCTAAGATGGATGAATATAAATAGGTAGGTGGTATAGTATTGATAGAGTAGTTGCAGAGCGTGGGAGCCATAATATGGGGTCCCATACTCACCACTGAATGAGGCCAGGACAGCAGGTGTGTTCCCAGAGGCAGCAGCAGGTGTCTTAACCTGGAACTGAGGAGGTGGAGCCGAACGGGACCCCAGTAGGGCAAACCAGAGGACAGGCATGGAGGTATAGTGGGGTTGGAGATCCCATATGAGGAGCAAGGAGAAGTCCGCCCTTTTCTTTCATGTGGGTCTTTCAAATGCTGTTGCCAATGGACTGCATGGGAGGTCGTCATATCTCTGGTCAAGCATGTGGTGCCCAAGCGGCTGCTGTTCTGGCCACGCTTGTTCCGCTTCAGACATAGGTTGCAAACAGCAACGGTGCGATCTGCTGCACACGTGTCAAAAAGGGCCCACACAAAGGAACTTTTCAAAATTGGCAGGGAGTCAGCAGTGGTTCTCTGCGGTGTGATGCAGTAGGGTGGCTGCCCTTAAGCTGCCCCTAGAGAACATTCCTCCTCCCTCCTCACTCCTCCCTCCTCCCTCCTCACTCCTCCCTCCGTGTGGTTTAAACATCATTCATATGCGGGGCGTGTGCTTTTCTTATTCTTTATTTTTTACACTGCCCTTAAAAAAATGTGGGTTACTTTTATTCCTATTACAATGAATATAAACATCCCTTGTAATAGAAAAAAGCATGACAGGTCCTCTAAATGTGAGATCTGGGATCAAAGACCTCAAATCTCATATTTACACTAAAATGCAATATAATAAAAATAAAAAAGTAGTATTTTTGAAATACTGAAAAAAAGAAAATTCCCCCCTTTTAAGAGCATTTGACGTCATATCCGCCCTCCAATGCTGTAGATCTGAGCGGGGGCCATCTTTCCCTCACTCCGCCGTGCAGGCTGTGAGGGGAGAAGACGCGATCGTCTCTGCCGCTACTGACGGCTCCGGAAAGCTGCAGAGATGACCCGAGTGCGGCAGGAGGTGGGGGCTCTCACACCCCCGATAAATGATCTTGGGGTGAATCCATTTTAAAATTCTAATTTTAAAAATACCAGGGTGATGGTAGCTAGCTGCTGCCATAACAATGGTAAGTAGCGACATAATGACAGTGGGCGGTCCTTTTAAGTAGTTAAAAAAAAAAAAAAAAACCCTGACCAGAACACTGGTGATCCCAAGTATTTCTTTGTATATCTTGAAATATAGCTCTAAGGAAATGTGTTCCACTTTTCTCAAATCTCTGGATCCTGGTGGGATGTCTACGTTTTCTTTAAGGTTGAATGGAGACACATGCAGGTTCTTTTTGGTTCTTGAGGTTTTTGCTTGGACGCTGGTTGTATTGCTCGCAGCAACGTGTGTGACCAGGAGAGAACGTGACAGGTCCCAGTTATCGCCTTCTCTCTATAACACTGATCTGCTGTCATATTTGTGTGTGAAAGATAACTTGCAAACATGGACTTCTCAACATCCTCTTACATTGTCCATGTCTCACACACAGGACTGATGAGCTGGTTTCTTCATGTGGTAGTCTGAACCTCTCATGATATTTCTATAAGTCATTTTCCACATTGTAAATGTTCTGTCCCGATGGTGATAAAAGAGAATGTGTTCTCTGCAGTTTTTTTTTTTTTTTTCAACAAGGTTGGTCTTACTTGTTCACAATATATCTTGAACCTAATTTCTTCTTTTTTTGTTAACTTGGTACGTGGTTCATCAATGTCTATGCAGCTGGACCCCAATGATTGTACAAGACACTGTGTGCTCAGAAAGTGACATATTGGTGGTCCACTCTCTTCTCCCACCTCTACACAGTCATATTCTTACCCACCCCTGGTCTCTGCAGATGTTTAAGTACCAGAACAGCTTCCAGATAATATACAATATCCAACCTGACACTCAAATCTGATATTTGGTGCTTTACCGATTAGCTTTAAGAAAGGAGTCATTTGTTGCCCCCAGAAGCCTGTGACATGTGGTGGGAGTTTTGGAAACACTTAACATTGACTGAAACCGTTTACTGACATTGTGATGAAATAAGCTTTTCGTTCTCTTCTGTATATCATTGGTGACTTGCATAGAAAACATACATTTTTGCACGTGCTTTACGTAATGACTCGTTTTCTAGCTTTTTAGGAAGCATTTTATGGCATTAAATGCTTGGATAACTTTTTCGATGTCCTTTAAAGTTTACATTTAACATTTTTAGGGCCCATAAAATATAAAAACCCGGCCACGTCCACAACCATCTGTTTTTATAGCTCAAACATGTTAGACTGCAGAATTAGAATTTGGCAGCAGCAAAAGCAAGCTTCATCATCTGGCAGATCTCTTTGAATCTCAACTGTCCTGTGCTCACAAACTGTCCTGTGCTCACAGACTTTACTTTGGACAGCTTCTCTTCATTTGGAACTTTTCTCAAAGTGGTAGTAGATGTCAATGAGCAGTTCTTCAGGTGACACTGAGAGCTCCTTAGCACTGTAAATATGAGGGGACTGTGCTTTCACTCTTGACAATACGGAGTTGTTTTTGCCAATCATCACATTGCAGTTGTCACTGCTAAATCCTACACAATTAGACCATTCAAGGCCTTTGTCATGCACGGATGATGCAATGCAGTTGAATATGTTTTCAGCTTTGGCATCATTGCACATTGGCAAGTCGACAAATCCAACATTATAGTACCTGGCTAAAATGGCACATTTCTTCTCACTCACGCATTGCTTTTGTCAACCATAATACTGTACGGCCTGGTTTCTGTCCAGATGAACTTTGTACAGATTCTCTGAACTTTCCGGTTCCAGTGCCAGGTTCTCAATAGCTGCTGTCTTGGGTGATGAGCAGGCATACTTTATTTGCTTTATCTTAATCTGGAAACATTTTCCTGAATAGCTTGAAGGTCAGCTTCTATATACTGTGTGTTCTTCGTCCCATAATTCCATTAAATCTTCCAGAGCTTTAATGTCATTAATATTCATTTCTTTCCATAGAGTACTGCCTGGTTGCTGGATCTGAGTCAATGGTTGTGGTTAATCATACAGAATTCGGAACATAAATTTACGTGTAAATAAATTTAGGGTATTTAATGTTGTATGTATAGCCCAAAAACTTACATTATGAGTGTTTAACACATCTTAGTTTTCAAAACTAGACCATGAATCTGCATCACCAAAATAATTATATTTCATTTTAATGACATGTCTTTCTTTTTAAGTCTACAAGTATGATGGGAATTGGAGCTGGGGGCTCAGAAACCCATTGAGTTTTAGTTCAGGTAAACATGGAGATGTCTTTAAAATTCATTTACAGCTGTTATTTTTAGCCCAAAAGCGCCTCAGTGTGAAAGGGGTCTAAGGCTCCAACTCTCACATCCTCACACACTGTCAGTCTCTATCTGTCACCCAGAGCTTGAGAGAGGTGAGTCCCTCTCTGTGTCAATTAAACATGTTGTGAAATGACACTGTGCGTGATGCAGAGTTCATTGGTTTCCCTAACTCCTAATTGGTGTACCTCACACTCCATCATAATGTGTAAGCCTCTCGCTGTCTGTGAGACAGTGACAGAGAAACACACACTCCTTTGGAGTAATCACACCCACACAGTAAAGCCTTGTACACACCATACAAATGTTGGCCAACCGAGTGTCTGATCTTTATCAAAAGGGCATGTGCCAGGATCTTGTCCTGCATACGAACGTTACACAATTGTCGTGCCACAAACGTGAATGTAGTGATGTATTACAAGGAATTTCAGCTCTTGAACGCCACCCTTCGGACAATTGTCAAAAAGGAGCGTACCAACGGCACAATTTTAGGACAACAGTCTGTCAGACAATCCCCTGCTAACAATCGAACCGTTTGTATGAGGCTTTAGACACACACTGTCTGCTACTCACTCTGTCATTTCACCTGTCACACTATGAGAGACAATAAAGCTTTGACAATAAAACATGGAAGATAATTGCCTTCTATGCAGAGCTAGACCGGAATCAAACACCCCATGGTGCATTTATAATCCTGCGATTTTGTTATTTTACTAACATTTTTAGGAATACGTTATTTTTACTAGTAAAAGAATCCCTGATAACGCAAGCTGGGTATTTCCTCCACAAACTGATACCTTATGCTATAATAAATGTTGAAAGTGATTTACCCTATTTTCTAAATCTTTTGCCTTGCTTGCAAGGGGTTTTGGATATAATCAAAGTTAAACCTGCAGTGGCTTCAAAGAGTGTTCAAACCCCTTGTAGGCCGAGCTGAAGATTTCAATGAGCGGTGTGCAGCCCTCATGAACAAGTCTAATGATGCCCTAACAAAGGACATAGGACTGAAGCCTGTACAGAATCAGTAAGGTCAAATACATTTCTTTAATATTACAAACTATTTAAACAAACAGAAAATGGACTTTATTATAAAAGCACAAACAATTGCCAACCTGTCCAGGAAAGGGCAAAATCCCCCCCCCCCCCCGTATTTTAAATGGGAGGAAAAAATTCCCTTTCGGCCACCATATCTTCTAGGCGGTTAGACTTTTGTTTTGTTGTCCCTGGAAGGCTGCAACATTTTTTAACAGGGTTAACAATGTCTTTGGCAGTTTGTGGAAATTAAGTCCCAGATGAAAGTTTCTCGTCCTCTTAATCATAAAAAAAAGCTCAGATGAAAGTCCAATCCAATTCAGCCACCATAGAGAGACATATACACTTTTAAGAGTGAGAGATGGGGAGAAGGGGAGAGAGGGGAGAGAGAATGTATAAAGGGGAGAAAGAGAGAGAGAGAAGTAAAGAGAAGGAGAAGATTAGAGAGAGATAATGAGTATGTAAAAAAGTGGAGAAAGAGAGAGGAGGACAGAGATAGAGAGAGAAAGAGAAGGAGAGAGAATGACAATATGAATGAGACAAACATTACAGCAATAAATATATAAAACAAACATACAAATTCTAAATAATATATTTTGAATTTGCAAAGAACAAATCCAATTGTCAGAGAGGTGGAGGAAGGGAATGAGAGACAGAATATGAGAGAGAGAGAGAGAGAGAGAAGCATTATATAAAAAGAAGGGGAGATAGAGAGAGAGAGGAATATATACATTATTATTATTATTATTATTATTATTATTATTATTATTATTTTTATATTTAATATATAACCTGAATTTGAAGGTGTAGATCAAAAAGATAAGCAGACCCAGAAGTATGATACCAGTTCTTCAGTACCTGTAAGGGCAAAACCAATTCAAATTAAATTTAAGAAAAAAAGGTTTTTAAAAATGTAAAATTGTTATTGACAATATACAAAAAAATTATGCAATACAGACATTAAAAAAAATAAACAAAACATTATATATAATTTTTAATGTTTAACATACCTTTAAAATTTAATGCAGCTTTTGATCGACGTAAACAAATATCATCTTTTAGCTGTAATTAAATCTACTAAAATATATATAAAAAAAAATTATATTAAAATATTATTGCACTTTGTATACACAATTAAAATATTTGTATATATTAAAAATAATAAAAAAATATATACTTTTGTCATTAAAATATAACAAAAAATTAAATAATAATTTAAACACATTTTGTTTACAAAAAAAATTAGTAAACAAATTACATATAAAAATTAGTGTACAACCTAACTATACAGCTATACTTACACTTTTCTACCTATATTAAATTAAAAAAAATATAAATATAATTACAATACATTATACCTATATACAATGCATTACAAGTAACTGTATAATTTGATAGTTAATAAAAATGATTAAATACACTAACTAAGATTACTTACCTTTTTGTTATCGTAGTAGCAGATGGTGATAAGTTGCAGGTGTACCGCGTGTGCTCCGTTCGCCTTGTGTCCTCAGGTAATACTGGTAAATATTACCTGTTTGGCCAACCTAAAAATGGAGAATTTCAAAACGCCTTCCAAACGTGGCGGGCGTAATGACGTCACGTCAGTTGAAATCCCGCAATCCCGATTTTGCGGCGGCTCCTCCGCACTGACTCCTGGGATGAATGACACGAGATCCCAGGAGACAGTGCGGCGAGGACACAAAAATGATGCGAATACCCGCAAAATCCCCGCCCACAGCCGCAGGGACATAACACAGGCAACATAGTCTCCCAAACATCCAATTTCAGTTGCTCTACCTTCCTCCCAAATCTTACAGAGCCTAGTTGTTTGGGCTTCCCATACAACCTTTTTGGAAGTGGTACAACATTTTTAAGGCTTTCTTTTTTTTTTTTTTTTTGGGTCAATTAACGGGGGCCATGATCTGTGGGTATTTTGCTCAATGATTTTTCTAACAGAAAATCAATGGATGTTTCCAGCTCTGTGAGGTAGTCCTCATCTTTTAGTAAATAGTCTAGTAGACATTATAAAAATTATTGATGCGCTCTAATTTAAACTATCAACTTGTGTGCAACTCACTTAAAAAAATCTGGGAATAACTCCAAACATCAAAAAATTATTCCTTTTTATTGGTAAAAGCATGATAATTACAATACTCATCATCTACCAGTTTAAAGAATAGTGCATAGTTAAGATAAAATATAAATAAATAATAAATTGTGGCTGAAAAAGGATGGAATATTACTCTGGCAAAAACGGTATTCACCCATTAGTCCATCAATCAATTAGAAATGCATTGAAAGGGTTAAGCTTGGTAAAGTTGATTTCCAGCCTGTTAACCTACAAACATAAATACCTTCAAAGTATCTTTTCCAGGTTAAGAGTAAATATTTGGCTTGCGCTTGATTTCACTTTCTTCTAATCTCAGTACAGACAATTCATGTGGAGAGAAAATAAAAGTATCATTGCACAATGATCAGATAAGAAGCACAGAAGAAAAAGTAACCACAAAACGAAACACTTAGGCATGAATGGACAGCAGTCAGACACTGGAAGCGTGACTCCTCCAAAGCCGCTGCTGCTGTTCTCGTAGCGCGTAACAGCACAGCTTGTCACTGGCTCCTCCCACGCATTATGTCACAGACCATGTGACTTTTGTCTGTGACATAACGCAAACTTTTGTGCAAACCAATCAATCAAATGCTTATTGTGATTTTTTTTTTTTTTTTTTTTAACCAAAAATATGTAGAAGAATACGTATCGGCCTAAACTGAAGAAAAAAAAAATTTTATACATTTTTTGGGGGGATATAGCAAAAAGTAAAAAAAAAAAAAAAAAAAGCGTTTTTTTACAATTGTCACTATTTTTTTGTTTATAGTGCAAAAAATAAAAAAGCAGAGGTGATCAAATACCACCAAAAGAAAACTCTATTTGTGGGGGAAAAAAGGACATAAATTTTGTTTGGGAGCCACGTCGCATAACCGCGCAATTGTCAGTTAAAGGGCCAAATCGCAAAAAGTGCTCTGGTCTTTGGCCAGCAAAATGGTCCGGGGCTTAAGTGGTTAATAATAACTGCAAGGCTTAGCCCCGCCATTCTGATGGTGGCTTACAAAAGTTATATGTGTCATTGGCATACCTCCCAACTTTCTGAGATGAAAGGGAAGGACGCATAATGCAAAGTATGTACGCCTAAAATGTGCCAGTGCCATGTTCGCAATAGTTTAATGGGTGGATGATAGATGTGCTATTTCACTATCAATAATGTTGTGGAGGAGTAAATTTCTTTAGAGATTCCCCAAGAAAGTCACATACCTGAGAAAAGTTGATCCTATGTGATTTCAGACGCGCCATCACTCAACAATTCTTGGTTACCCAATGTCTACCTCTGCACTAATATGTAAGGAAAATTCATCATGAAACATAATCAGTGCCTCTGACGTGTTGTCCTTCTGTGGCTCTGGAATCATCTCAGACTGAGATCCAGAAGTGTTTGTGGTCAGAAGGTAAGACAAGGAGCTGATTGATGATGAGATGGAAACACTGCTCTGTGACGTGTTCAGATGGGAAGCAGATGTTGCCTCAGACTGGACTGAAGAAATCCTTTCAATGGAATCCCCCTCGCTTGTATTAAAGTCGACTCTGGAGTTTCTTCTTTCCAGCTTTCACTCAGGTATTTCAAGACTTCCGAAGTTTTACTTCTTTTGATGCGATCAATTGCCAAAAGATCAATAAAAATTATTCTTTGTATCCCAGCAGGAACCTTTTTCCATGTTTCTGGAGGATTAACCTCCTGGAAATCATTTTGCCAGTCAACATACTGTTTATATGTTTCATCATCAAGCATGGCCACCTGCCATGGAAACTCTTCTGTGAGTAGGCAGTAGATGATACCAAACACCCACATCTACAACCAGTCCATCTGAAATGGTCATGTTAAACTCTGGGGCCATGTAGGATTTGCTTCCACACCTTGCTCTAATCACTGTCCCTGTGACCTTAATGAGGCCAAATCTTAACACAATAGCAGTCCTGGTCAAACACCAGAGCATTTTCTGGCTTGAGGTCCATGTGTACAAGTCCTTTCTCCGATATGAATACCAGAGCACTGGAGATCTGCACAGCACACACCTTTACTGCGTCTTCTGGAATTCCCACCTAGAATAAGTTCAAAAACATAATAGATGTTAAATACAATAGGAGAGAATATAAAGATAACTAAACATTCAGTTGAAGCATATATGTATGGCCATAAAGTATTTATTTATTTTAGGTTAGGGATAGATTTTATTGTTAAAGGTGTCACCCCCAGGGAAATTTGCTTTGTCTTAATGACTGGTTACCAAGACATTTAAAGAAAATGATGGAAAATGCAAAATATTTGTTTTTAACTCTATTTAATCCTTTAAAAAAAATAAATGGCCATACCTAAAACTTATTGTACTTACATTTGTAAAAATCATGGAGAACGGATCTCCAACAGGTGCCAGTTCCTGGGGAAAGACAAAGTAGTCAATGGTGGAAAAGAAGAAGCCAAAACATCTGATGATATTTTGGTGAGGAAACAGTAAGTATGAAATACTGAATTTATGGAGAAAAGACCACTGACTGGTTCTGTCCTTATCCATGACTTTCATTGCCATTCTTTGACCTGTGAAAAAAATGAAATAACTTTAGATCAAGAACTAGAAATGTTCAATTGGTAATTTCTGTATGTTTTTAACTTGACAATATCCAACATTTTTATAAGATATGCTCCTCTGAGATTGCAAATGTATCATGGACATTTAAAGCTAAACTTCAGCCTTACCAGCACTCATCTGTACAGGAACCTCTCCAGATAGAGCCCTTGCCATTTCCTGACTAGAGGACATCCAGCATCATTAGCAATGGTATCTTCCCCAGGCTGACTGTTCCTAGCCCCTTCCTTTTATTCATTGGACTCAACATTACATGTGATCAATATTTCATTTTGATATTTGCATAACTCCTAAGAAACAGCCCAATGCTTAGGTCTCTAAATCATTTTTTCCAACATGAATATTTGAAACAAAATGTTCTATTTATAGAGATGTAATAAATGTATGTATTGGGCCATATTTACTCAATGCATTTACCTGCTATTCTTTATTACGAGTGTTGCACAGTGATTCTACTATAATGCTCCTTTTATTTTAGAGTAAGTCTACAATTAGCGACCTCTTGGAAAAAGCCTTTATCTTGCAGGTCTAATTTACATCCATATACATATTCATAGAGGATACTGAAATGGCGGCTAGATTACTTCACTCACCTGTTTCCTTGTCCTTCACCGAGAATAAATTTCCATATCCACCTTTTCCAAGCTCCTCCACAATGAGGAAGTACTCTTCAAAGTCTATCTGCTGTAGTCCTTGTGCATAGAAGGAGTGCATTTTATTCAGAAGACCTTCCACATTATGGTCAACAGAGGCCATAGTGTCCTGGAGAGCAAAATATTAAAACATGAAAAGAAACTTTAAAAATGTATCAAATGAATACTGTTATCTGCAGTTATAAAACTATAAAAACAAAATGCCTAATAGACCACCATATCTACATGTATAAGATTTGAGAAAACATGTTGGACACTAAATAGAGATTGAACACAACAGAAATGTATTTAGTACAGCTAAAGGACCTTAAGCAAGTACCAAAAACAAAAAGGCAAAACCAATAGGGGATACTGAAATGGCGGCTAGATTCATTCACTGACCTGTTTTACTTGTCCTTCACCAAGAATACATTTCCATATCCGCCTTTTCAAAGCTCCTCCTCAATGAGGGAGTACTCTTCAAAGTCTATCTGCTGTAGTCCTTGTGCATAGAAGACCATTTTATCCAGAAGCCCTTCCACATTATGGTCAACAGAGGCCATAGAGTCCTGGGGAGCACAACATTAAAACTTGTTACATTAATAAGCAAAAAAAAAAAAAACCTTTGAAAAGAAACTTTAGAAATGTGTCAAATATGAATACCGTTATCTGCAGTTATAAAACTATAAAAACAAAATGCCAAATAGACCTCCATATCTACATGTATAAGATTTGAGAATACATGTTGGACACTAAATAGAGATTGAACACAACAGAAATGCATTTAGTATAGCAAAAGGACCTTAAGCAAGTAAAAAAACAAAGAGGAAAAAACAAGACATATATTGCATAAATAGCAGGATATATACATAAATAACTAGCAGGATATATCCAATAGCTTCCAGTACAATTTGTGTGTGTGTGTGTGTGGGGGGAGCTCTCAAGAACTGGGACAAAAGACTAATTTTATCTTTGTTATGTTCCTTTACTGAAGGACACTTCAACATGTGGTGTATCTGCTGCCAGAAGCAGCTTGGTGACCTTTATATTTCTGGCAGACACTGCGGACACTTCTAGCTACCTAGAATTACATTTGGGACCCTTGTTAGATAAACAGAGGGAAAAATACCTTAGCTGGTGCAAGCTCCCCCTGTCGGTGGTAGGGAGAGTGAACTTAATAAAAATGATCTGGGCCCCACAATTGCTTTATATTTCTCAGAACTCCCCTATGTGGATCTCTAACAAATGGTTCAAAAAAGTGTGGATACCCAGATGCAGGATCTCATCTAAAAGCGGAAAGGAGCTATAATCACTTTAAATACCCTACAATATAATAAGGATAGAGGGGGCCTGGCAGTACCACATGCCAAACTATATTTTCTGGCCTCCCAAATGCAACAGATCACGGGGTGGAGAAAATAAGATGCCTTAGATGATCCTATTGTACGATTAGTAACCCGGGCCAACCCAGATTTGAAAGCCAGCTCTCATTTGGAAATGGATCTTTCCGACCGCCCCAACAGCGGGTCTCCTTAGAAAAGTGTGGGAGGTGGCCCGAGAGGCACTGAGGGTCGAGGGCCCCCCAGGAATTCACCCCTCTGTGGAATAATCCAAGATACCCAGAACGTAATAAACTGGAGTGATCCGCCCTATGCAAATGCAAGGTGATATGTATTTTTTTCCACAGATCTAAGCAGGGAATGTATTGAAACCTTTTGCACAACTTTGCTCAGAATTTATACGCCCCACTAGATGGTTTTTATCAATATCTCCAACTCTGACATGCTTTGCAGGCTCAGGGACAGATAATCTCCCTGACTCTGACTTCACCCCCGCACCTAACGGAGCTACTTGAAGCAAACGCTAGGAAGGGGCAGATTTCAAAAATGTACTCAGTACTGTTGTCTTCCACCCAGGACCATGCCTTGTTGAAATGTAGCGCTAAATGGGTCACGGACATTGGAGAGATTGATGGTGATCAATGGGACATGGCATTTGATTCAATCGCTATGGTTTCTATCTCGGCCTCCCATACGCTATTGCAACTGTTTATACTTCATAGAACCAGATGCCAATGACACTATATACATGGGGCCTGAGGGATTCACCCCTATGTCCAAAATGTAAAACACAGCAAGGTGATTTCATTCACATGCTGTGGCGATGTCCAAAGCTCAACAGGTATTGGGCTGAGGTCACACAGAATATCTCCCGGCTGGCACAGGTACTGGTGCCCTCCACCCCTCTGTTATGTCTATTGGGAGCGATTGATGAGGAGATTTATCAGAGGGAAATGTACATTATGATTACTAGACTACTATACCTAGCTAGAAAGCTTATAGCTAGACATTGGGTGGCATCTAATGTACCTACAGAGAATCAATGGATTGTATATAAACTCACTCCTGATTAGGGAACAACTGGCCTATAGTCATAGGAATGCCGCGACCAAATTTGAAACTATCTGGCAGCCATGGCTGGCTGATCCGGCTCTAAAATTAAATGGAGAGGAGGGGTTGGGCGAGAAGGGAGGAGAAAACAGTGAAATGTTTCAGCTTTATTATGTTAAATACTTGGTTTAGCAAAATCTGTTAGCAAAAAGAAAAAAGGCTGGGTCCTGATTTTCAGGATGTTCAACCAAGTGCTCAAAGTTTGCTTTAACGTTATGTAATGGTGCATTGAAACATATATGGTCACATTTGAAGATATGTATAGTATGTTTTTGACAGATTGTTACTGTATTTGGCCCTGTCAATGTTTGCTATATACCTGTATGATTATTTGCTGCAACAACAAATAAAGTTTTGGTTAAAAAAAAGAATGTTTGAAAGAACTGTTTTCAATTGACTCCTCATCCTTTTCTGGGGTTTCTTCTTTCCAGATTTCACCCATGTATTTTAGGGCTTCTGCACTCTGACTTCTTTTAGTAGAGTCAATGGCCAACAGATCAATAAACATCCTTCGTATCCCAGTGGGAACTTCTCTCCATGCTTCAGGAGGATTATCCACCTCAAAATTCTTCTGCCAGACAACAAAACTTTTAAATTCTTCATCGTGAGGGAGGGTGTCCAAGCATGGAAACTCCCCCGTGAGCAGAACGTAGATGGCGACACCAAACGCCCACACATCAAGGCTGCCATCTACAGCCAGTCCATCTGGAGGGGCAATGTCATACATATCTGGAGCCCTGTAGGGTTTGCTGCCACACTTGGATCTAATCACTGTCCCTGTGACCTTAGCCAGGCCAAAGTCTGTGAGCTTAATGGAATGGCACTCCTGATCAAACACTAAAACATTGTCTGGCGTCACATCTAGGTGTACTAGTTCTTTCTCCACTATGAATTCCAGAGCATTGGAGATCTGAACAGCACATCTCTTTACCATATCTTCTGGAATTCCCACCTAAAAAGAGAAAATAAAATAACTAAGATGTCTGTTAACAAAAAAAATTACTTTAGATGTTAAATACAATAGAGAGAATATGAGAAGAAGTTCAGAATACGTATCCAGAAACAGTTAAGGTATATTGCCATATGTACAGTATGTATATACCTGCCCCATATCCACTTTCATCAACTGTCCTGGGGACCATCATCATTCAAAGTGATGGAGTTGCCAGAACAAAAAGGTAAGTATAAATCCGCCAACATGGACACCTGTACTAATGTCAACCAAGAGAGCTTCCTCTCACTTCCTGTTGCAATCTTTGGCACATAAATTGAAGGGAAATTTCTCCAAAAGGACTGGAAGGAGGTTTAGCTGTTAACCCCTCATATTTTATGGTCAAATATGTTTTTTCCAAGTTTTGTATAGAGTTACTTATCTTAACATAGTTACATTTGGTACAATCAGAGACAACAGATCACCAAGAGGTGCCAGTTCCTGGGTAAAGACGAAGCATTTGAAGGTGGTGAAGATGATCGCACAGCATCCGATGATGTTGGGATGAGAAGAAAGTAGTAATGAAATGGTGAACTCCCGTAGGAAAGACTCCCGGCTGGTTCTACTTTTATCCATAACTTTCAAAGCTATTCTTCGACCTGTGAAAAAAAAAATCAAGTTAGATTAAGAACAAAGAGTTTTTAGCTGGCAATTTTTCTCGAATCGTCTTCCAGGGCAGCATCCGAGAGATAGGCTCCTCCTCCCTAAAACAGGAAACACATTAGTCCACCATTATAAATTTCACACTCTTACCTGTGTGCCTCAGTTGTTTGTGTTTCTTCCGGACCCACAGGAGCTGCAAGAACGTTTGTTATTTTATTTTCACCTGTCTCTGTGCTTGTTGCAGGAGACCCCCTGCCAGCATCCCATACAGCCCAAGGGGCTTTGGGAGGGCGAGCAGGCGCAGCACTGGGCAATATTGCTCAAAGCCTGAGATTTCGCCCCTACTGAGGGGTCTGCAATCATCCCCCCAGGCTGCAGGAGGACTCTGTCATCCCCACCCCATGCCGCTGTTTAGCCCTGTGTATGCTTCCGCAAGCACCCCCCTCTGGCTTTCCGCAGAATCTGGAGCCCGCCAGGGGGGATAGATGCATGCATAGATGGGCGCCCCCCCCCGCCGCCGCCACCGTCCGCCGCCGAAAACCCCAACAGCAGAGGGTCTAGCAGGGAGGGTTTTACACCTTCTAACTAGGTCCCTGGTAGCTGCGGCTGTCCCCCCAAACGAATCCACCGTTCTCCGGGCGGCGCAGCAGCGTCCTCACTGCCACAGGGCGCTACAGGAAGTCGGGGGTGTACCAAGATGGCGCCGAGGAAGTTCCGCTTCCGGGTTGGCGGCCATTTTCCCGTAGTCTATCTACTGCGGAGATAGAGCAGGGACACCTAGGGGCGGGAATTTAAAAAAAAAAAAAAAAAAAACAGAGAAAGAAAACCGAATACAAATAGCAAATTTGTTCAATGCTACCCTTCACTACCAGCACAGTTACTCTACAATACAGCGGCATGTGCAGGTGTGTCCACCAACCTGCACGGGGTCAGCCGGGGGCGGGGCCGGAGCTTATGCAGGAAGCAGATAAAAAGGCCTCTAAGCAGAGGATCCTGGTGGCTGATCATGTCTGACGCTTCCCCACCCTGCCTTGCAGATCCTGCAAATCAGGACAACTCCAAGGTAAGCCAGAATATTCTTGAATTATCTCTGTCTTAACCTCTTTACTGCCTATCTACAGGCAGTTTCTTTGACCACCTATCTCACGGGGTTTTTTTGTTCTCTATGCTCGCTTGCAGGCAAAGACCCCTGAGGAAAGGAAGGCTAAAGGCAAAACATGTGCCTCATGCAGCCACAGGCTTTCCCCAGATTGGAAAAAGCCCCTGTGTCAGAAATGCTTAGACAAAATGGTGGCAAAAAAATCGCAGGGATTTTTGAAAGACCTGCTCAATTCTTTTAAGAAAGAAATTCAGAGCACCATGGCACCACTACGCTCAGCTATAGAAAAATTAGAAACGCCAGCAAGTGTCGCTCAGGCCAGTATCCCATCTACCAGCGGAACACACATTCCAAGGGAGAACAAGGTACAGGCAGAACAAGAGGTGGATTCAGATGAATCTGAACAATCTGAATCAGAAGAGGGTATCTGTTCAGACTCAGAGGAGGAAGATGACACGACAGACTGCAACCTGTTTCCTTCTGAGGACACAGACAGTCTTCTCAAAGCCATCACTGACACTCTAGGCATTAAAGAACAGAAAACCGCAGAACTCACTATGCATGACAGAATGTACAAAGGGCTCCAGCCCAAGAAGCCAAGAACGTTCCCGGTACACCAAACACTTAAAGACATAGTCAAAAAGGAATGGGAAGACCCAGAGAAAAAGCTTTTCATCCCCGCCACAATCAAACGCAGATACCCGTTTGCGGAAGCAGACACCAAAACCTGGGCTAAATGCCCCAAGGTGGATGCCTCTCTGGCAAAAATCACGAACAAATCGGACTTGGCTTTTGATGACGCAGGTACCCTCAGCGACCCCATGGACAAGAAAATAGAAGCTCTCCTGAAAAGGGCATGGGAAGCAGGGGCGGCAAACCTAAATCCGGCTATTGCTTCCACCTGCACAGCCCGAACCTTGCTAATCTGGCTAACCCAGCTGCAAGATCTATTGGAGAACGACACGCCCAGGGAGGAACTAATTAAAACCATCCCCACACTAACTAGAGCGGCAGCTTTCTTGGCAGATGCTTCAGCAGAAACTGTCAGAATATCCTCTAGGACCACGGCACTACTAAACTCGGCCCGCAGAGCCCTGTGGTTAAAATCCTGGGGGGGGGATGCACCTTCCAAGAACCGTTTTATGTGGCATACCATTCACTGGAGACCTACTGTTTGGTCCCGAGCTAGAAACAGTCCTGGATAGGACTGCAGCAAAAAATAAGGGGTTCCCTCAAACCAAGAAGAGACAAGGGAAGGCGCCCTTTCGGCATTTCAAGAAATTCAATAAGCCGGGGGCAAAAAAGCACTGGGGTCAACAAAACAAGAAAGGCAAAGGTGAATTCATCCTCAAGCCTAATACCCAAAAGAACAAAAAACAATGACTGCCTTCAGGTGGGGGGCAGATTGGCGGCTTTCTCCCACCAATGGGAGGAGATAACAGAAAACAAATTCATATTGCGCACCATAGCGGACGGTTACGCAATAGAATTCTCCAACCGCCCCCCAACCAAATACTTAGCGACCATGCTACCCAAGGACAGCAATCAAGCAAAGGTGTTTTTAGAATCCCTACAGAAACTATTAGATCAGAAGGTGATTTGTCACGTTCCCCAAGAGGAGGAACAAAAGGGCTTCTACTCACACATCTTCGCAAAAAGAAAACCATCAGGCAAACTAAGGCTGATACTAAACCTCAAACCACTCAACCGAGGAATAAGATACAAGAGATTCAGAATGGAATCTATCTATTCAATCAGGAACATCCTACCGCAGGAGACATTCATGGCAACACTAGACTTACAGGATGCCTACCTACATGTCCCCATAAGGAAGGATCACCAAAAGTTTCTAAGGTTCGCAATCCAGGGGCCAGCAGCTACGCTGCACCTACAGTACACAGCTCTCCCCTTCGGAATTTCCTCAGCTCCAAGAATATTCTCAAAAATAATGGCGGAAGCACTAAAAGGTCTAAGACAGGAGGGTATTGGAATAATACCATACTTAGACGACCTCCTGTTCTTTGCGGACTCAGCAGCAATCCTAGAAAACAACCTGCGCAAGAGTATGAACTATCTGCAAAACCTGGGATGGTTAATAAATGCAGAGAAATCGCAAATGATCCCAAGCCAGAGAGTAGTGTACCTGGGATACGTGCTGGACTCCAGACTGTCAAAAATTTTCCTAACAAAGGAAAAAGACGTAAAAATGACACAAGCAATTACGTCCCTGCTAAGGAACCATTCCACAACGATCAGGCACGGAATGTCCGTACTAGGACTGATGACGTCTTCCATTCCAGCCATCACCTGGGCACAAATTCACATGCGACCCTTACAGAACTACATTCTGTCCCAGTGGGATGGCAGGCAAGCATCCCTAGAAAAATCCATTCCCGTCCCCGCCACAGTCAAACAAACACTCTACTGGTGGCTCAACCCACTTCGGGTCATCGAGGGGCGCAGATGGGCTCAAGTCAATCCAGTCAGCATCACCACCGATGCAAGCGCCCTAGGATGGGGAGCCCACATGGAAGGGCGGTTCTCGCAAGGGAAATGGACACCCAAATGGGCACAAGCCTCCTCAAACTTGAGAGAGCTGAAAGCTGTGGGAGAAGCGCTAAAAGCCTTCAAGCCAGCATTACAGGGGAAGGATGTAAAGATACAATCAGACAACGCAACGACAATTGCATACCTAAACAGACAAGGGGGCACAAAATCCCAAAAACTGATGAGACTGACACAATCTATCCTACTGTGGACAGAAGTGAACATAAGATCGATATCCGGTATTCATCTAAAAGGAACAGACAATACAGTGGCAGATTTCCTGAGCCGGAAAACGATAAAACACACGGAATGGTCGCTAAACCAAACAACCTTCACTCAAATCACCCAGAAGTGGGGAATACCCGAAGTAGACCTATTTGCTTCCAGGGCGAACGCAAAATCTCCGATATTTTTCTCCCTGGACCCTACAGATGGCAACAGCGGGGTGGATGCTTTCAACCAAAACTGGAAATGGCATCTGTGCTATGCATTCCCTCCAACTGCCATAATCCCAAAAGTAATCCAAAAAATCAAGGCAGAGAAAACAACAGTAATACTAATAGCACCACACTGGCCCCAGAGAGCATGGTTCAGTCATTTAAAAAATCTCAGCATACAACCTCAGCTGACACTGACGGACCGCCCAGATCTACTGTCACAAGGCCCAGTCAACCATCCGAACCACAAAATCTTGAAGCTCTCGGCTTGGTTACTGAGAGGGTAAAACTCCAGAACAAGGGCCTGTCAGACAGAGTAATCAACACCATCTTAAACAGCAGAAAGCCGGTAACGAGAGCCATCTATGAGAAAATAAGGAAAAAATTTGTTTCTTGGTACGAAGACAGACCAATCTCCAACGGTGGGATAATTCCAATAGTTTTGGACTTCCTACAAGACGGTGCAGACAAAAACATATCACCAAGTACCCTGAAAGTACAAGTTGCAGCACTTTCTTCGGTCATGGATACTAGACTAGCGGAAGACCCGCTGATAAGACGATTCCTCATAGCTCTTAAAAGATCCAAACCAGCCAAATTGTACAAAACTCCCACCTGGGACATGGGCACAGTACTTAAGGGCTTTCTTTCCCCTCCGTTTGAACCTATCGAGGACAGCTCAGACAAAAACCTCACGTTAAAAACTGCGCTCCTTCTGGCCTTAGTATCCGCCAGAAGAGTGAGTGAGATCCAAGCTTTATCTTCAATAGAACCATACTGTCTAATACATCTGGACAAGATAATTCTCTCTCCAGATCCGGCCTTTCTACCCAAGGTCTCTTCTACATTTCACAGAACCCAAAACATCGTCATACCCTCACTTCCAACAACCATGGATAGTAGGAAAAGAGACATTTACAGCAAACTTGATGTAAGGAACACGCTCATAGCGTATCTCGATAGAACAAAAGAATGGCGTAGAACGACCTCCCTCTTCATTCTCTATGCAGGAATGAACAGAGGGAAACAAGCCTCAAAAAGCACCATCAGCAGATGGATAAGGATGGCCATACAGATTACCTATAAGGCACAGAATTTCACTCCACCTAGTGAAATCAGAGCGCACTCAACTAGAGCCTGGGCAACCTCGGCCGCAGAGAAAGCAGGGGCAACTCCGGAGCAGATCTGCAGGGCAGCGACATGGTCGAGCTTCAGTACTTTCGCTAAGCACTACCGCATAGACCAGCTGTCTGACCAAGACCAAGCATTTGGTCGTAAAGTGCTCCAGTCTCTAACCCCACCCTAGTAAGTATTGCTTGATATATCCTCTCGGATGCTGCCCTGGAAGACGATTCGAGAAAACAGAGTTAGGTACCTGGTAACTCTTTTTCTAAGAAGTCTTCCAGGGCAGCACTAGTTCCCACCCTTGAAACAACAAAAACCAGGTACAGAGGGGGAGCTTGCAGCTTACAGGGAATTCCTTCAGTGCTTTAACATAACTGAGGCACACAGGTAAGAGTGTGAAATTTATAATGGTGGACTAATGTGTTTCCTGTTTTAGGGAGGAGGAGCCTATCTCTCGGATGCTGCCCTGGAAGACTTCTTAGAAAAAGAGTTACCAGGTACCTAACTCTGTTTTTATGTTCATTTGAAAATCTCAAACATTGTAATAAGATCTGCTGCTTCCGAGTTGAGAATGTATTATGCTGTATTTAAAGCTAAACTTCAGCTTTACCAGCAATCAGCAGACAGTTGTACAGGAACCTCTGCTGTACTGAAATTTCTTATTACATTTTCACGCACACTGCAATTCTCACAATGTGCATGAGAAGCTTCAGCAAGCCAGACAGAACCAACCTCATTTCCTGGCTGGAAGACGTTTAGCATCATTAGCATCAGATCCTCACCAGCCTGACTGCTCCTAACTCAATCCTTTTTATTCATTGGATTTCTGTTTGCTTTAGTTTCTCTGTCTTAGAAAAAGGTTCCTGCACTACTTTTGGTATGACTTGCATTGACTTCTGTTAAAGTCGTCGCATGCAAGTTGTGCTAAAGTCGGACCAAAAGTAATGCAGGATCCCTGTTTTATCCATGATAACAAGGTTACCCCCTTTATCCGATGGCTTTATAACAATATTTTTGTTGGAACTAAGATTGTGCGGTGCTTGCTTGAGGTTTTTTGATAAATTGGGCACCGAACCATGCTGCCAATTAGTGGACTCTATTTCCTTGGTGACTTGAATCACAAAGGCCCAAATATTTGATTTCCCTTGAAGAATCAGGAATGATCTAGACTTGGGTTTATAGGTTTTAGGTATACCAAAGGAAAAGCTATTAGGGGTGCTCAAAAGTGTACAATATCTGTGAAAATCCTGACAGTTTCTAAAACCCAAACCCAACTCGAATATCACATCTGTAACCTATTAAATCAATGACTCATTCATTCTAATTAAGGGAGAACTCTGCAGAGCTATATTTTTTTAAACTATATTAAATTTTGAATATTAAGAATATAACATTCCCCTCTGAAGGATGAATAATAATAATACTTCATATTCCATTCATCATCATCCATGTCACAAACATTCTGTCTTTGATCTAATATTTTCAGATGTAATTTCATTAGTAACTGAGTTTGTAATTCCAAAACCCATTCTTCTTTTAAGCTTATTTTGCAATAAATCATCTCCTTTTCTGATTTAATTTCTAATTTGATAAAATATTTTTTTTCATTCTAAACATTAAACATAACTGGAATATAATAAATAACATAATAATAATAAAAAGAATAACATTAGGATGTGTTAAAATATTTCCTGCTGCTGAGGTTAATCAAGTTTTTCCCCAAATTGATACACTATTACTGAATTTTTTCCACCACTTCCTGAAAGTTCTGACCATTGATGAGATATCTATTGCAAATGACCTTGTTCATGTTTATGGTTCAATTAGTTTTATTGATTTTAGACAGATTTATAACAAAAGAAGAAATACAACAAAAATAGAGACCTGACATGAAATCACTTGGCATACCCAAGTGAACTAAGTTATAACATTCAGACTAGTGCAATCAATCGCTCAGACTTAGCTACTTTACATTGTTTCATTTTCTGTAGGTACTGAGTATGAGACTTAAGTCTGTAAGGCATTAGGTACCCTGGTCTAGGAAGCCCCAATTGGGATCTTCTGCTTCCACAGACTCAGGGCCCTATGGAAAATAACTAAAATAAGATTGTGCAAACATATCATCTACCATAAAGTGCGTTTAGTCGTAAAGTGTAAGAAGTATAAGACAAAAATAAACCTCTACTAATGGAGGAGCCGTTACTGAAATAGATTGCATTTATATAGGTCTTATGGAATCTGGACGAAGAGATTAGAGGTAAGAAAAGAAAAGAAAAGAGAAAGTGGAAAGAACAGATACAGTCAGTAAAAGAGTAAGGAAAAGAGGGGGGGGGGGGAGACAGCGAGCCCCACTCTGTAAAACAAACCAAACATAGGATTCATCCCACGTTTTACTGGTGTTCTATGTGTGACCATTAGGGGGGGTTTGTGTTCTTCAATCTCTGTTTAAGTTTGTCTGAAGTGGAGTAATGCCTCCAGACACTCCAGATGTATGAAAATTTAGCTTGTTTGTCCAGGACATTGGCTTGCATTTCCTCCATTAGCATTACATTGTTTATTTCATTGACCCATTCTACAATGGAGGGGGAGTTGGTAGATTTCCAATGTCTGGGAATGAGTTGTCTCCCTGCACTCATAAAAAACTTCAAAAGACTGTTTTTCTGTGATTTTACGGCTCCGGGGAGAATAGACAGGAGGGCAATGGTGGGAGAAGGCATAAGGGGTTTATCGTAGATCTCTGAGTAGATGTGGAAAATCTGCGTCCAAAATGGTAAAAGCCTATCACATTCCCACCAGATGTGTAAATAAGTACCTCTCTTGGAGTTGCATCTCCAGCACGTTTCTGAATTGGTCGGGAACATCATCCTGAGTGTTGTGGGGACCCGGTACCACCTTGAAAGGACTTTATAGTTCTTCTCCTGTATGTAGCTCGAGATCGAGGTCTTGCTTGTGAAGAGAAAGGCCTTTTTCCAGTCTGCCTCAGATATATCAATTCCGATCTCTGCTGACCATTTTGTTGTGTAGGTAGGAGGGACATCATGTATGTGTTCTAAGACTTGTTTGTGTATAAGTGATAAAGGGTGTCTTGGGGTTTCCGGTAGGATGCAAAGTTGTTCAAATCCTGTTAAAGGTCTATGAGTTAAGTTAGAGTTGTGTAGTTGTTTGCAGTATTCGCTTAAATGTCTACGGGTGAGCCAGGTCACCCTAGAGGTGGTATCTGGAGGGGCCGATGCGAATGTACCTAAGATGGGATCTACAAATTGTCGTGCGGTGGGCCAGTGCTCTCTAGAGTATTTGTCAATGGAGTTTATGGAATAACCTTCCGGAAATTTAGGGTTATCAAACAAAGGGGTGAGTGGGCTGGGTTCCGAGGATAGGGCGTAGGTGAGTTTCTTACGATACCAGATAGTCAAAGCGTCTCTTGTGAGGGGGGACAATGTCGCTAACGATTTAAATGAGTGGTCATATCCCCATAGGAGGGCTCTGAGATCATGTATGGCTAGATCTTGCTCCACAAGTGTGGTAGCTTTGGTCATGGGTCGAGGAAACCACTCAAGGATACGAGAGAGTACTGTAGAGGTATGATATAACTCGAAGTCAGGTAAACCCAGCCCACCTTTTGCAATAGGGGAGCTCAGGAGTTTGTGTTTCAGCCTCGGGTGTCTGCCCTTCCAAACGAAACGGATAGCCATTGATCTTAGGGAGCGGAAAAAGGCAGGGGGGAGGACTATGGGGAGGGCTTGAAACAAGTATAGGAGTTTGGGGAGAATGTCCATTTTTAGTGTATTGATACGGCCCATCCAGGATACCGCTAATTCCGTTCGTTCTTCCGATAAACGTCTGAGCTTTAGGAGAAGGGGGCTAAAGTTAAGGGCGTAAATATCTGAAAAATTTTTCGGGATGGCTGTGCCTAGATAGGAAATGGAGTTCTGTTTCCATTGAAATGAAAAATTTGATTGGAGGGTTGAGAGTGTGGGTTGTGATAAAGATATGTTTAATGCCTCAGTCTTAGAGATGTTTAATTTATAGTTACTAAAGCGACCAAATCTGTCAATCTCTGCTAGTATAGAGGGTATGGATGTGTGGGGTTTGGTTACGTACAGGAGTAGGTCATCAGCATAGAGAGAAAGTTTACAGTGAGATGAAGGGGTATGGATGCCTTGTATGTTGGGGTTCGATCTAATGGCTTGGGCGAGGTGTTCTATGACTAGGGCAAACAGGAGAGGGGAAAGAGGGCAGCCCTGCCTGGTGCCGTTAGTGATCGTAAAGTTTTGTGATTGGGTGCCGTTCACCAGGACGGTAGCTGAGGGTCTAGAGTAAAGGGCCATAATGCGCGCCAGCATTTTCGGGCCAAGGCCTATTTGGGAAAGGGTGGACTGGAGAAAAGACCAGCTGACCCTATCAAAGGCTTTCTCCGCGTCACAAGAGAGAAGGCAGGTTGGTATACGGTGGCGCTGGGCAAAGGTGATTAAGTGTATGGTCTTGGTGGTGTTGTCCCTGGCCTCTCGGCCTGGGACAAAGCCAACCTGATCTTTATGTATTAGATTTGGTAGAAGGGGGGAGAGGCGGTTAGCAAGTATTTTGGCATATAATTTTAAATCAATGTTTAAGAGAGATATCGGTCTGTAGTTGGGACAGATGGACGAGTCTTTTCCAGTCTTAGGGATGACCACTATTTGAGCTTGGAGACTATATGTAGAGAGGGCAGTATTATCCTCTAGAGTGTTAAAAGCTTTCGCTAATAAAGGAGAGAGTTGCGTTGCGAAAAGTTTGTAGAAACGAGATGAGAACCCATCCGGGCCAGGGCTCTTACCATTTTTGAGGTGTTTAATGGCAGAGAGGAATTCCGTATCGGATAAGGACTCCTCTAAGTCTTGTGAATCTGATGTGGGGAGAGTTGGAAGGGCTGTCTCTTGAATATAAGAGGCTAAGTCAGGCGGTGAGGATGAGGATAGCGGAGTCTGGGGGGTAAGGTTATATAGTGCTGAGTAGTACTGGCGGAATTCTTCGGCAATGGCCGAGTTCTGCCTGATTTTGCCTTTAGTGGGAGAATTTATGAATGGGATGGGTGTTCTCTTTTGGCGGGGTTGAAGGGTGGACGCGAGATGTCTACCGCACTTATTGGCTTGAGAGTAATGAGTGAATCTGCCCTTGTCCCTAGCTATAAGAGATTTCTCTGCATATATGCGCAGAAGGTCTCTCCTGGCATTGGTGAGGTCAATGAGTGTCGCGTCGATGGGGTTTTGTTTGTGTGAATTTTCTAGGGTGGCTATGGTAGCGAGAAGGCGTTTCGTGTCTGCTATGCGCGCATGTTTAAGTCTGGAGCCGTGTTGCATAAATTTACCCCTGAGCACACATTTAAGAGCCTCCCATTTCGTGAAGGGGTCCGTAGGGTCATGAGTGTGGTCCGCCACAAAGTGTTTAATAGTCTGTGATATATCTTGGGAGCACACCAGGTCGTTTAAGAGATTGTCATTCAATCTCCAGGACGAGTTTCGGATGCGAGTTGGTGTGCGTCCCAAGCTGATGTGGATAGGGGCGTGGTCAGACCACAAAGAGATCCCGATAGATGCTGACGGCGAGAAGTCTAGTAGGGATTGTGAGATAAAGAGGTAATCTAATCTCCCGTAAGTGGCGTGTACGGGTGAGTAAAAAGTGTAATCTTTGGTGGAAGGGTGCAACATACGCCACACATCCACCAAAGATAAGTCAGTAAGGAGGGTTCTGATTTTGGTCAGAGAGGTTGGAGAGATCGAGGACTTACCGGTTGAGGAGTCAAGACGGGGTATCAAGGTGGCATTCAGGTCCCCTCCCAGGATCATGTTGACCGTGCCAAACTTTTTCAAACGGGCGATGACGGAGGTGAGGAATTGTTGTTGGTTCTGGTTAGGAGAATACACGTTAATAACAGTGTATATGACATTTTTATATGACAATTTAAGAAAAATATATCTGCCTAGCGGGTCGATATAAGAGTCAAGCACATCTGGGGAAAAGGATGCGTGAAAGGCTATAGAAACCCCTTTGGATTTTGCTGAGGGATTGGAGCTATGGAACCAAGTAGGATATCTTTTATGAAGGATTTGCGGGATTTTGTCTGACCTGAAATGGGTTTCCTGTAGAAGCAGGATTTGAGTCCGCATTTTGTGGAAATGAAAAAGAATTTGTCGTCTCTTCTCAGGAACATTAAGACCCCTACAATTTAGTGAAGAAATTTTCAAGGCGGTTTCGGTTGCCATAGGAAAATTGTGCTAATGGACAAAAAAAAACAGGTAGAAAGGAGGCTCGCTGTCTCCCTAGAGAGATAAAGGGGGACTAGGGGAGGGGAGGGGGGACATCTAGTGGTGAGAAAAAGGAAAGAGTTGAAGTTGAGAGACGTGAGAGAGGAAGAAAAGAAGGGGAGAGAAAAAAAGAGAAGAAGAAAAAAGGGCCAATACGGCTTCACTAATGGTGTTGTCAACAACGAATCAGCTAATACCCCGAAGGGCGCTGAGTGACCTAAAAGGGGGAACAGTGGTCAACACAGGGGGGAGCCCGCACACGCCGGGCTATAAAGTTTGCAATAACAAGAGTAACATAATGGCTCTGTATGTTAACAAAAACTGGTAACAATGAACATAACATTTCAAGGCCCTGTATGTCTAGGTAGGTTAGAAACTGTACTGCTGACCTCATAGGAGAGATTATCCCCCAAAGGTTTCAGATTAAATGTATTGCACACAGGGCCATTACTCCAGCAACAAGGGATGAGGGGGAGGGAGGGGGGGAGGGGGGGAGGGGGAGAGGGATGAGAGGGGATGGGACAATACATAGGATTTGAAGGGCAGTGTCTTTGAAACAGAGCACCGCACTTCAAAGATAACAGGGAACATAATCTGTAACGTTAGACCTGTAGTAAGGAAGAGAAACATATCGTGTTAGTTATTTAAATGTTCCAATACAAATGTAATCGGGGACGCCGCCACCGATTAGGAACCTGTGGGAGAAATGGTAAAGAAAAGATGGAACAATCGAGGAAAGAGTTCATCCTTCGGTCGCCGAGGAGAAGTCAGACTTGGGTCGTTTGCTCTTCTTCGATCGTTTCTGCCAACCTGGCGCAGCTTTGAAACCTGGAGTGGCGGCATGAAGGGGCCAATCTGGGATGGAAATCTGTGGCAGTTCAAAAGTTCCAAGAAATTTAGGTAGATCACCTAGCGTGCGGAAAGTCGCAGATTTTCCTTCGTGGGATGCAGATAGGTTGAAGGGGAAACCCCAGCGATATTTAATCTGCTTGGCTTGAAGGGCCCCGGTGAGAGGCTTCAGGGCTCGTCGCATGTCCAGGGTCAATTTAGATATGTCAGGGAGGAGAGACACTGGGGTTTCATTAAAGTAGATGGCAGCTTGAGCACGTGCAGCTTGCATGATGGCATCTTTAACTGCATAGAAGTGCACTCTGCAGATCACATCTCTGGGGTGTTCCAGGTTTGGATTTTTGGGGCCTAAGGCTCTGTGGACCCTGTCTAGCTCCAGCGGGTCATCTTTATCTTTCTGAAGAAGGTCATTAAAGATGGCAGTGACAGCCGGCGCCAGGTCTTTGGTTTCAACCGACTCAGGCAGACCGCGTATGCGAATATTGTTGCGTCTGGCTCTGTTCTCTTGGTCGTCCTGATGGTACATCAGTTGCTGTATCTGCAGAGTGTGCTCATGTAAAATAATGTCATGCGTTTGTAGAGTGGATGCGGTTTCCTCCATAGTGTGTTCTACCTCCTCTATTCTGTGAGTAATGTCTCTGCGGAGCTCAGACATCTCTTGTTTATATGAGCGCTCTAAGCGTTGCACATAGGCCTCAAAATCATGTCTGGTGGGGAGTGCTTTGATATATGCTTCCATGTCCCATCCAGTGTATGATCTGTGAGATTCAGGGGAATGGCAGGCTGAGCGGGTGGATCCAGCTTCAGAATCAGGGGGAGATCGAGCCCTTTGCCTGGTTTTCATGTGTGGTGTGGAGCGCTGTGAAGCAGCTCCTTGTGAGGCAGCATGTGAGCCTGAGGTCCGGGCGGGCGCCATCTTGGACGAGGGGGGGCCGGAGCGGTTATGGCCCAAGTGTGTGAAGAACCGGTCTATGTCCCCTTCTGGATGTGGATCGGGGGTTCGGTGCCTGTCTCCCCCACCCTTCCTCCCCATAACAGACCTGAATGGCGGTGCTGGAGAGCGCTGTGAGCCTCGTTTGTGCCGGCGTGTGCGGGAGCTCCTAAGGAGAGCGGCTTACTCCTCCATGCGTCAGGCCACGCCCCCTCGACCTTGTTCATGTTTAAACAATATTTCTGCATTCTGAAGTTCCTTAACCAAAGATATCAATAAACCTTTATCCTTTTGAATTACATTTGCCGGTTCTTCCCAAGGAAATTCATCTATCTGAGATATATTGTATTGTGTGGGAAGAGCACTTATATTTTTCATAGGCATATTTCTTAAATTTGTTCTAAACCCATTAATACTTATTCCTACAATGTCTCCTTTTATACAATACAAGCCTTGATTTAGGTTTTCTGTATTTGTACAAGAAGAGAAAAAAGTTTCAACCCTTTCGGTATCTGACATAATCTGAAAACAAACCTTCTTTTTATCTACACGAGCAATTCAGAAATGGTTTCAACTTTTTATATTCTTGCTGAACATAATGTATGATTATGATAACAAGAATGAAAAATACTTTTGTCTTGATTAGGCAAACAGATAACTTTAGACTGAAATTGTAAACATGATGACAGATCTAATTGTTCTAATTCAGAATTTTCATTGTTAAATGCAAAATCTGTATACTGTAATTTATAGTATAATAATTGTCTATTGCTGACAGGTAATCCCAAGACAGTGATTGGAACCAAAATTTGTTCTTGTCCTGCTATTGGAATCATAAAAGAATTATAACAAACATCCTGTTTGCATCCTATCCATTTATTTACCCATAAATCTGTATGATTTATAGCATATACATATTCTCTGGGTAAATTCTGTAAAATGCCAAGAGGATTTATTCCACTCTGAAATGCTTGCACAATTATTTTAAAATTAGTAGAATATTCAGTCTGGATCTCTAAGCATGCTCTGGCTATATGAGAATGTTGTTCACTTGTCATTAAATCAAGAGTAATATTTTGAAGATGTAAAATAGATGGACCCATTATCTTAGCTGTTTTAATAACCATTTTTTTCTAAAATTTCATTAAAATTTCTCTGTATTTTAATCCCGTTACTACCCACTAAACCAGCTGTTTCAAGATCAGACTTTAAAGTATTAATATCTATACTATTTGTTATTCTCCCAATTGTGCCAATCCCTCCTAAAATACCTTCAACAATACCACGCTTATTTCTGTTATGATTTCTACTATTCCAAACCATCTCTCAATACGCAAATCCATATTAACCAAATGTCCTTGACATTGTGGAAACCTTGTAGAAATTTTCCATTCTGAAACATTAAAGTTCCACAATATAATGACAAACTTTCCCTCTCTCAAAAGAGTTCTGGATTGGAAATGGTTAATCTGAAATGGGTTTGCAGAAACGCTTTTCTTACCAACAGATGGAGTTTTCCTAGGAGACATTACAACACTTGCCTTAGCACATTTCATCGGATAATTTCCTATTGATATGCAACATTCATATATACCAGTATCATTCAACGATACACTCATTTGTTGTTAAACAAATGTATCATTGATCCAATTCACACTACCAAAAGTTCCTTTATGAATTATAATAGTAGAACTGTGAAGAAAACTTCCCAAAAATTCACCATTCCTTTTTCCAAGTTAACAATGAATCTTGAGTTAAATATATTTCTGTTTTACACATCAAATGCAAACTATTTTTGTCTAAAATAATTTTTAAAGTTTGTGGGAAAATAAACATTTCTGGAATAATCATGTTGACCACAGAAATACTATTTTTAACCCTTATTTGAGCCAATTGTCTTGTTACTTTAAAATCCTATGTTCTTACAACGTCCTCTCTTTCATCTCCAATTATATTTAAATATTCTGGATCTAATATTTTTGCAAAACTTTGTAATAGGTAATAATATTGATTTAAGGAATACATTATTTTCCCAGATCTTGACATAGTATTAGTAATATCTCCAGACCAAATTGTTGAATCATTACCTTTTTAAAAATATAGACCAGAAACTCCTCCACAATATATTACATTCAAAAGTTCTGGGTTTGTTTAGTCTATAAGATCCCTGCATTTTAACAAAATTTGTTTTGGATTCTATTTTAACGTTGACTTCATTTATTATTGCTATGAATGAAATACAATTGCATACAGCAATTATATCCCGGTCCTACACATACAAATATATACAAATCTTCTGTTGTATTATTATCAACATATCTAAAATCATGATTTGTCATATGCATTAATATCAATAACTCTCTCATTTTTGTCCTTTTTGTATTGATATTAGTATATATAGAGGGGTTGAGGGGCGGGACTTTGAGTGAAGCACACGGATGCATTAAAGAAATGAATTTAGAAAATGGTTTATTAATTGAGTCATCTTAGAGCATAAGTTGGGGGTATACAGTTCAGTACATAAATTGGATATCAATACCTCAAATTACATATCACATATAAATGCATTGTCCAACCAAGGTTTAAAACAGTATTTTACAAGTACACGGGTCACGTAATAACATGATTAATTGCATTGCAGGGAATACTCATAAAAGTAGCTTGCGCATTAAAGCGCCATTAGAAATAATAGTAGAGATAAGATAAGTAGGAAAATAATCTAAAAGCATACATAATGACTCTGTTAGAAGATATATGTCAGTATTTTACAGTTGCACGGGTCACTTCAGAGCGTGATTAATTGCAGTGTAAATGATACTGGAAAACAAAAATGGATGCATTAAAGCATCACTTGGGAAAAAAGGAGTACATATACTGGGTGAAGAGAAACGGCCGTGGTAGGTTCATGAAAACACTGTTGTAACGGTAGTTGTTAGCTCTACGCGTTTCGGGACCTTAAAGTCGCTCATCAGGAGCAAAACCGTATTGGTTATCTAAAAAGATGAAAAAATAGGGACATGGGTGGTTATCTGAAAAAATGCATGGGCAAATGCAGAAAATGTGAAAAACCCCACACATATCCATACATTTGTCCCACAAACTTACATGAGCGTGACCACGCATGGGAGAGATCATCGCCGCACAGAACAATCCGGCCAAGGATGCCACTACCCGGAGCTGAGGGGGCCCGACCCGGCAGCGCAGCCAGCAGCGGCAATGGCCCCAAGTAGTGACAGGAAAAAGGTGAATGGGAGGTATGGTGCATGGCAGAAGTGAATGACCCCAGGCGGGGGAACCTGCTGGAGAAAAAACAGCCAGTGAATGAGGTGCACTGGAATGGAAAGGGAATATGGGGGAATGTGTGGTGGTGGAGAGTGAGAAATGATGAGGATCATAGTGAAGAGACAAGGAGAAATGAAGAGAAGAAAGGAAAAGGAGAGGAAAGATGGGCAATGGGAAGAGAGGAGGAAAGAGAGAGGGGGAGGAAAGGGGAAAAAAGCAAATAAGATTGAATAAAGTGAAAAAAGATTGCCTGCTGCACAGTGAAAGTGGACAAGAAATCCAAGGAAAGTGGTGTGAGGATAGGATTAAGCATCAAGGACAGAGGTGCCAATCACACCTTGGGGGGGTAAAAACCCCAACCAGGTGAGCCGTCCAGATCCGACCTCCAACGTCATGCTGTAGCCAAGTGAGGAACAGGGAACACACCAAAGGAGCCCGGCATAGCCAGTCCTGGGCGTCAACCTGGTCTCCCCACTGCTGGAGATGGAGAATTGATTGATTTATTGATATTAGTGTTTTTATTGTTTTTGTTCATCTGTATTGATATCAGTGTTTACATCTCTTTTGTTTCTGAATAATGTAAGGTCTTTGTTGTGTAATTCTTCAATCCTGTTACACCTCTGCATAGCTGGAACAATGTGGTATATTTTACCACGGATAAAATTGTCACTAGGGAAAGGATGAATCCTGTGATGATGATGATAAGTTTTCTCTTTTTAAAACCTTTCTTTTGTTGAGCTGACATCTTTTCTTCTTTTTGAAATCCACAGTTTCTCCAGGTTAAATTTTTATTATTCCTGGAAAAAGAAATGCAGCATCATTATCTTGGATTCTAAAGTTTGCATTGATCAATGTGTACCCATGTTTTTTGTTGTCTACGTGCATTTTTCACTGAATTGAGGGGTCTTTGTACCTGTACCATTACGCCTTGAACATCCAAGATGTCAAATGGACCTTCCCAATTACTTTGCCACGGTCCACTTTTCCTGAAACTTTTTATCATGAGTTGACCTCCTTTTTCAAACTTAGAAATGTGTGGAGGGACCATTTTTTGCATACAAGTAGCTGCATGTGGCAAAATACTGTTCAAATTGTCCTGTAACATCTGCAACCATTTTGACTTCTCTATTGCCTCCCTTTGGGGTGTAGACAAAAGAGGTCCATGGGGAAACACAAGCGACATTTTCCTTCCTGTCATTAATTCAAAAGGAGAATACTTTGTAGCAGCAGAAGCTGTGCTTCTTACACTCATTAAAATGAATGGAACAACATCAACCCAAGTATTTCCTCTGTCTAACAACATTTTTGCAATTCTAGATTTAATAGTCCTATTCATCCGTTCAACAATTTCTGCAGACTGTGGATGATATGGTACATAAAATCTCTGTTCTATTCCCAAAATTTTACACATTGCCTGCATGATTTTACCTGTTAAATGGGATCCTCTGTCACTACTGAGGTTTGCTGGTATACCCCAAACTGGAAAAACATGATTAATCAACACCCTAGCAGTTGTTAAAGCATCATCTTTGCGTATTGGAAGAATCTCGATCCACTTTGAAAAAATGTCAACTAAAACCAATGCAAATCTGAATCCATTTTTTCCTGATGGTAATGGCCCTATATAATCTATTTGTATAGAAGACCAAGGTCCATCTGCTGGAGGAATTCTTTGTAAAGGAGGTTTCTGACCCTTTGGTCTAGGATTCACTTGTGCGCCAAACCGGACAAGATTAAATTACACTGTCTACTGTCTCTTCCATTTTGTCCCAATAGAATTTCTCTTTAAGAATTTCAAGCAATTTTTGCTTACCAATGTGACCTAAACTGTCATGGTTGAATTTAGTGAATTCCACCTGTAGGTGTTGTGGTATAACAGGACACAAAAATCCATGACATAAGATCCCATTTTCATAAACAAAGGAAGATCCCATGTCACCCGATAAAGAAAAGTGTGACGTGTTCCTCGGAAAACCTAAGGAAAATGTGTGTCTGTTTTCTTCACAACATTAATTAAAACAGTTTCAGGTTGAATTACTAAGTCTCCATGCAAAGCTGCTAACTTTGCTAATGAGTCTGCTGTTCTATTGCTTACCGGAAAGTTGAATGCCCTCTCTAGATGATATGAGGACATAGCCGATGTGTAAGGCGAAGGAAGCGACAAAACAAGTCTGCACATCCCATCCAAATCGCATAGAAACTCAGAAGGGAGTCAGCTTAGTAATCTGGGGCAAAACAAATAGACAAACCTAGGTAAGGCACACATCAGTCGAATTGTTGATTAGCAAGCCAACCGGTGAGTGCCTTGGGCGTCCGTGCAAGCAAACGATCTGAAGCAAATCATGTGCCTCACGTAAAATTTGTCATTGTCATCCCCTCTCTCATTCGGGGGGACATGTTCGAGAGCGAAATAGTGCATTTTGGAATCATCAAAATTATGGTCCCATATGGTGACTTATGGGCATCTCCATCTTCTTTTTCAAAACCAAGGAGACATGGTCCCTGATGCGATGAAAAAAAAAGGGTGTTTTGTTTTACCAATATAAAATGCATCACAGTCACAAATCATGATGTAAACTATGCCAATGGACTGGCATGTAGCCAAAAAATTAGGCTTAAACATGCAAGCTTTGGGAAGGATAATGTGTCAAGATGTGTAAATGTATCAGTAACTGCATTTATGACAGGGCCTAGTTTCCTTGGATTGGGGCAACTGATTGTGGGGCATAATGACTATGCACAAAGTTGTCCCTCAAATACCTGGATCTTTTATAGGTTATATCTGGGAATTCTTTAAGATGTTTTGATATGCTGGGATCCCCCATCAACAGATACCAACATTTTGTTAAAATGTCTCGTACCTGTTGGTGCTGGCCAGAGAACCGAGTAATTAGTCTAACCCCTGGGTTAACTTTCGGGGATTTTTTGCCATGAATCAAGGTAGATCTTATTTTTGGCTTTAATATAGGCCTTTTTGAGATATTTGCTACTGTAGTCTCGTTGTTTTAGGCGGGTCTGCAAAGTTTTTGCTTCTTGTTCAAATTGAGCATGTTCACTGCAGTTCCTCTTCAACCTAAGGTATTGTCCATAGGGTACACTGGCTATCAGAGGAAGAGGATTGGAACTAGTGGCATGAAGCAGGGTGTTTCCCGCAGATGGTTTGCGGAAAAGTGTAGACCCGATGCCACCATCAGACTTAATAAAAATCTGTATGTCCAAAAATGTTAATTTTTGTTGACTGGTTTCCATGGTGAATTTTAAGTTAAATCTGAGAATCTTGAGCAAAACGAAAGCAGATAAATCCTCTCTGCTACCAGTCCAGATGAAAAAAATATCATCGATTAAATCACCTCCAGATGGGTATCTGTTTGAAGAATGCCTGCATATCATCTCTAAAAAAAGAGATCCCGCTCCCACCCCCCCAGATACAAGTTTGAATATGAGGGAGCACATTTGGTCCTCATAGCTACTCCCTGTATATGGAGGTAGTGGGAGTGTCCAAAAAGAAAAATGTTGTTGGTCAAAATGAATCAAAGTGAATCTAAAATGAGTTATTATAGGTCTTAGGTGCTTCATCATTCTCAGAAATGAAGCCATCTATAACCCCAACACCCAAATCATGGGGGATGGAGTTGTAGAGGGCCTCAACGTCTAAGGCCACAATCCCTCTGGAACAGTGATGCCATCATGGGTTCTGAGGAGGTCACTGGTGTCTTGCAAATAAGACACCAATCCCTCTACATGGGGCCTCAGGAAATCATCAATAAGTTCACTGGCTGTCTCTGTGAGACAGCCATTTCCTGAGACTATGGGACGCCCTGGTGGATTGATGGCATTTTTGTGGATTTTGGGGAGGGCATATAGAGTTGGAGTTTTGGGAACTGGAACGTTGAGAAATTCCCACGTCTTCTTATTTATTAGTCCCTGATAGTAAGTAAGAACTGAGGATAAAAGTATTAAGGTACTCAAGCGCTAAAGTGAATATATATAAGAGAAATATGAAAACACTGCGCTCTAATAGCAAAAATAAAATATATGTGAGCCAGCAGCTGCATACATTGTGACAAACAATAACTGGTAAATGGGAAAAAAAATGCAGCGCTAAGAAGTAATAGGAAGTTAGGGTGTAGTGAAACAATTAAATAAGAGATGCTGTACTGAACAGTAAAGCATATGTGCAAAAACCATAAGTGAAATGAAATGAACAAACACAGTATAAAGTGTCCACATATGGTAAATGGATGATTCCAAACTCAAATTATTAAGAGGAACTGGTATGGACCAAAAAATGATGTGAAACTAGAAAATAAAGTCAATGGTGCACGGTGTGGATCTGTGACTGAGTCAACAACGGGGTACAGAACTTCCGTAGCTGTAAACCAACATCTCGATATGGGGCATCAGAATGAAAACATCAGGAAGTAAGATAAGATGGGTACTCTTACCAGATGACGTGGACTCCACTGTCATATGACATGGAGTCAATGGTGCATGGAGCCAAACCTAGGCTGGAAAACGATATCCGGAACGGTGGAACCTCTGTCTCACTTCTCGACTTCTCTGGTGGGGTGAAGAAACATCAGGAAGGGCCGCCAACTGGATATCAGCCAATAGACCTCAAGGATGTGTTCCAAGGAGAAGCCGGGGACAGATTTGATCCAGACCCCGTGATGGAAGTAGGGCTACTGGAAGGCAGTTTCTTGCATCGGGATAATATGCAAATAAAGAATAAAAAACTTCTGCATAGTGCAGGTAAACCAGGGATTTTTATTTCTAAAAATACCATACAAAAAATGGATAAAAGTGATCACAATTAAAATAAAATCTAAGCAGCGTAAGGAAGGGGAGATCGCCCGACGCGTTTCGACCAAGGGGGTCTTCAACAGGGGCATGAGCTTCTCCCTTCACGCTGCTCCTATATATAAATATCTAATCCAATAAGATAACCCCTATAGCCAATCACAGTGGAGCTACAAAGGTCAAGTAATCAGGAACTGGATCCTGTTGATCGCTAAACCAATTCATGATTCTGATTGGTCTAGCGATCAACAGGATCCAGTTCCTGATTACTTGACCTTTGTAGCTCCACTGTGATTGGCTATAGGGGTTATCTTATTGGATTAGATATTTATATATAGGAGCAGCGTGAAGGGAGAAGCTCATGCCCCTGTTGAAGACCCCCTTGGTCGAAACGCGTCGGGCGATCTCCCCTTCCTTACGCTGCTTAGATTTTATTTTAATTGTGATCACTTTTATCCATTTTTTGTATGGTATTTTTAGAAATAAAAATCCCTGGTTTACCTGCACTATGCAGAAGTTTTTTATTCTTTATTTGCATATTATCCCGATGCAAGAAACTGCCTTCCAGTAGCCCTACTTCCATCACGGGGTCTGGATCAAATCTGTCCCCGGCTTCTCCTTGGAACACATCCTTGAGGTCTATTGGCTGATATCCAGTTGGCGGCCCTTCCTGATGTTTCTTCACCCCACCAGAGAAGTCGAGAAGTGAGACAGAGGTTCCACCGTTCCGGATATCGTTTTCCAGCCTAGGTTTGGCTCCATGCACCATTGACTCCATGTCATATGACAGTGGAGTCCACGTCATCTGGTAAGAGTACCCATCTTATCTTACTTCCTGATGTTTTCATTCTGATGCCCCATATCGAGATGTTGGTTTACAGCTACGGAAGTTCTGTACCCCGTTGTTGACTCAGTCACAGATCCACACCGTGCACCATTGACTTTATTTTCTAGTTTCACATCATTTTTTGGTCCATACCAGTTCCTCTTAATAATTTGAGTTTGGAATCATCCATTTACCATATGTGGACACTTTATACTGTGTTTGTTCATTTCATTTCACTTATGGTTTTTGCACATATGCTTTACTGTTCAGTACAGCATCTCTTATTTAATTGTTTCACGTGAATATATATAAAACTGTAAAATGTTGTACAAAGTAGTGTAAAAAATGAATAAATAAACTGATATATAAAAGAGTTCAAATATCCAGATACTGCAGTTGCAATCATTCAGTGACACCCTTTTATATATTTTATAATTGGGTGCATCTCTTGTTTGTAAAGAGATTAGTGCCTCTTTTTGGGCTGGTGTTAAATTGGATTGGGTCAATTCCTTCCATTTGGTTTTGCATATCTCGTTAGTTACAAGCCCACACACCGGGATTGCCCTGCAAAGTTGGAAAAGTACGTGATTTCAGTTTATAGTCTTTGGGTAAGGACATTATTGGGGAAGGAACTAGTTTAGGAGAGGCAGCAGCCTGACCAGATTGAAGGTCAGCTTCTATATATTCAGTTTCATCTGTGTGTCCTTCATCCCATAATTCCATTAAATCTTCCAGAGCTTTAATGTCATTAATATTCATTTCTTTCCATAGAGTACTGCCTGGTTGCTGGATCTGAGTCAATGGCTGTGGTTAATTATACAGAATTCGGAACATTAATTTACGTGAAAATAAATTTAAGGTCTTTAATGTTGTATGTTTAGCCCAAAAACTTACATTATGAGTGTTTAACACATCTTAGTTTTCAAAACTAGACCATGATTCTGCATCACCAAAATAATTATATTTAATTTTAATGACATGTCTTTCTTTTGCCTTGCTTGCAAGGGGTTTTGGATGTAATCAAAGTTAAATCTGCTGTGGCTTCGAAGAGTGTTCAAACCCCTGTAGGCTGAGCTGAAGATTTGAATGAGCGCTGTGCAGCCCTCATGAACAAGTCTAATGATGCCTGTACCGAATCAGTAAGGTCAAATAAATTAATAAATTTCTTTTATTTTACAAACTATTTAAACAAACAGAAAATGGACTTTATTATAAAAGCACAAACAATTGCCAACCTGCCCAGGAAAGGGCAAAATCTCCCCCCCCCCCCGTATTTTAAATGGGAGGAAAAAATTCCCTTTTGACCACCATATCTTCTAGGCGGTCAGACTTTTGTTTTGTTGTCCCTGGAAGGCTGCAACATTTTTGAACAGGGTTAACAATGTCTTTGGCAGTTTGTGGAAATTAAGTCCCAGATGAAAGTTTCTTGTCTTGCTCTGATGAAAGTCCATTCCAATTCAGCCACCATCAGGAAATCATCTGCATCTTCCTCAGGCTCTCTTCTGGTCTGCATCCTCCCATCATGCTCCACCTCTCAATGCTCAGTACCTGAAAAGAGTAAGAGACAAAGCAGATTATATGTTCCTTTCAACTGTGCCAAAAAACAAACCTCACTGTGAGCACATTTCTCTATCTGCCCATTTCTAACTGCAAAACTATTGTAGGGTGCCCACTGTTGCCTAGAAACACTTTCACGGAAAGGCATTGACTGCCAACATAATGAATAAACTGGCATGTCTCTCCGTGCTGTCCTGGGAAGAACACAGGCCTGCTGTTGTCCAGTCTTCAAAGCATGGCATATTTTTGCAAAGTGCCCCATTTTTGGGCAACAAACACTTAATGTGACTGAATTTACCATTCCCAATCACTTGCTTCCACTTCTATGCTAGTGTTGTAATCCCATCTATTTCCTCTCTAGGAAGCCACACCGTAAGTAAATTAATACACGTGTCTCCTGGAGATCATAGGCCTTGCCTTCCTTGTATCTGACTCAACTCGGCCATTTTAGCTGATCAAATCCTCAGTTTCCCGCTAATGGGAAGTAACAGTGGCACACGTCCTACTTCTGCTTACAAGCTTCAGACCTATGTCCTTTGTTAGGGCATCATTAGACTTGTTCATGAGTGCTGCACACTGCTCATTCAAATCTTCAGCTCGGCCTACTGGGATTTGAACATTTTTCAAAGCCACTGCAGGTTTAACTTTGATTACCCTACTTTCTAAATCTTTTGCCTTGCTTGCAATTTCTTCCAAACACTTGGATGCCACTGCAAACTGCTCCTTCAGTAAATCTTTCTAATTCTGCCTTTTCCCTCTCTTCAGATTCAATATGTAGAGCATGCAGGAAGTGCAAACCAAACACAGCAACTGCCCGCAACATTAAGCTCTTTTTTGGAGGGTCAATCACACACTTAACTAGTTGATCACGGAGAGTGGGGGCTCTCCTATATATAAACCTTGGTCTTTTAGGTAATACATTTTGGAGAAGTCTATCTGATTTAAAATATGCCAGTGTCATATTATTTTCTCAATTTTTTTTTGTGTTGGATATTATAATCTAGTACTATAGGTACTAAATCTTGTTGGCAAACAGATATCTTATCTTTAATTAAATCTCCCCTGTGCATATGTGTTACTTCCTCAATTTTCCCTTTTAATAAGTTCCTTGTCATATCCTTTCTGTACAAATCTTTCGCCAATCTTATTGGCCTGTAAGGAAATCCCCCTACATATGTACAATTGTGTCTGAGTAGCATAATCTGTCCTTTTGGAATATTGAACAGCCAATTTTTATGACAACAACTTTTAATAGGTAGCTTTTACGATCAACGTTTTAAAAATTTTTCTTGGTGACAAATTTGTCATTTACACGTGATATTTCCAAATCCAGGAAAGGGATGGTCTCCTCTTCAATTTGCCATAATAGTTTAATTTTCCTATCGTTGTTATTAAGGCAGTTGAAGAAATGGTGTAAATGATCACGGCCCCCTTTCCAAATCAAAAACACATCATCAATGTATCGTCTATAAAAAATAAGCTCTTCAGGTGCGTCAATAAAAATACTTTCTTCCTCCCATTTGGACATAAAAAAGTTCTTCAACACTTGGGGCAAACTTTGCTCCCATGGCTACCCCTATTTTTTGTTGGTAATATTGCTGACGATACCATAAATAACTATGTTTAAGACAAAAATGCAGACCTTTGACAAGGGATCTTCTTTGCATACAGGGGAGTTTTGTAACTTTTCTAAGCTCCCATTTAGTGGCTTCACATGCCTGATAATGAACTATGATAGTATATAAAGATGAAACGTCTGCTGTCGCCATCAGCAGAGGTCCAGTGTCTGTTCTCTCTTCTAGGAGCTGTAGTATTTGTTTTGTGTCTTTTAAGATACGCTCTGGTCTTTTGTACTGCTAGTAGGAGATATCGATCTATATATTGGCTGATTCTGGCTGTTATAGATTCTGTGCCATTTACAATTCAATGGTACATCTCATCTGAGACGCCTTGGAAGTGCTATATTAGCCTTAATATATCTATCAAAAGTATTGACATCCCACCAAAGGCTAACCTTCTTCTCCATATTGTGGCCAAGTTTTCTCATAAAATTTTCCAAATTGGCATTAGGTTTAGTGTCTTCGCTATTGAAGACTACATCTAAATTGACTTCTCTCTGTTCAATAAAAGTAAAAATATCCATGACTGCAGCTGGAATAAAAGAGAGAGGATATAGAAAGATGTATAAATGGATGACTACCGCACTGTCAGAAAATATAAGAATATAAAGACCTAGGGGACACCGCAGCAAACACCTGATAAACTGATCCTTGACAGCAAAGAAGGGAAATTAATAAATAGTGATGTTGCTCTGTGTGAATATAAATAACAAAATGCGCAAAGTGTGATGATTAATAAAGAGTAACATTAACAGTGTACTGATAATAATAAAGCTTATACCATAAAACATCAAATTATCAAGTAAGCAAAACTAGGTGACAAAAGTCCATGTGCAAAGTCAAGCAAAACTTAATCAAAATGGTGGAGAATTAAACCATGTTATCCAGAAGGAGTCTGTGACAGTTTAAAAAAAATATATTGCAAACAAAGTTAATCCCTCCACCGTAAAATGACAAATGGCCAGTGCTGAACAAATCTTCTGTGATGACACCTGTGTATATGCAAGCCTCTTGCCTTACTGCCGTAAGGTATACAGCATGAAACAATCAGTCTTCAGTGATTTCCTCTTGATATAATAGCTGAATCCTTCTCAAGGTTCTTCTCCTAATTGGTTCCTTGCTCAGTCCAACTCAAAATGTCTCCAAAGTTGTCCGGCAGCTGCTGCACCTGCTCAGTCATGATGATAATCTAAAATAAATGTTTAATTTTGGTAAACACGTTTCACATTCATAATTTTGGTCTCTATAGAGCAGATGCACTCTGCATGTCTCCATCGTCCTTCCAAACAAATATTTCTTTCCCTGATCTTTTAGGAGTGGTCATTTATAAATCACTGTATGCACTTCAAACATTACACTCACATAAAATCTCTTTAAAACGAGCAAACTTCACAGCAACATCACATCAAATACTCCTGTGTAAAAGCCCAACACCAAATGCATAAATGGTCATGGCGGACCCAAGGTGTGCAGATGAAAATCTCACCACCACTCGCTAATCCTCGCTACTCGGGCTTGGATCCCCGCTCTCTGACTCACTCCAGCGTGTCCTACGTCACACGCTGTTTCAGATGGATGCCGTACAGTCACACCTGACTTACTCATGGGATTGGCTGTACGGTGCTGCAACTCTTCCTCTTATACCCCTTACGTCAGCTCCGGCTAAAAGATACGTAACTATCAGTTCCGCTCACCAGGTGTCCGCGCAGCCACAATACATCTCGTATTAAGTCGATCACAGTCTACAGGAGAGGCAAATACATCTGAATACACATTTCTGAATGTTACAAAAGTATCGCCATATCCCGTTATCAGTGATATGCGCCAGATATCACCAAATTAGTTAAAATTAAACAATAAAATTTACAAATGATAAAATACATATATCTCAAATGTAAATCCATCTATAGCAGTCTAATAAAGAACCGATTAGTCCAGTCAATCTCAATATTATTAAAAATATTAAAAAGATTCAAAAGAATTATATATATGCGCATATACAATCCAATATAGCAATAATCTCATGGAAAGTGTTTATTACAACATACCAGAATTAATGATATGTGTAGGGCACCCCATAGTTATATAACATATAATTAATTCAATTTAACCCTAGCATCTATAAGCATATATTTTTCCAAGATACACCTAACTGCATCGGACCCCCATCCCATATAACCTATGGGTACAAGGGCACAATACAGCGGGATGAATCTATATGTAAAATCAACATATACAGTGCACTCCACACTAAGTGCCCTCACTATCAAATCTTCAAAAACTTGTTACACTATGCTTCATAATACCCCCTAGAATAAAAATGAAACATAATATCATGATCTACCAAACGTATTCAGGATTCCTGAACATACAAATTATTGAACTTAAAAATTGTTTATAAACAGGTCCACCTCAATATTGAGGCCCCTGGCCGAGAGACATTTCAAAAGGAATATCCATAGGGTCTCCCTCTGTGAGAAATCTCTGACCCTATTTGACCCCCTCCATGATGGATGCACGCAATCTTTCCCACAAAACTGTGCCAATGAAGGGTCCTGGTTAGGTTTCTCTTTAAAGTGTAGCGACATGCTATGATATTTAAATCCATTTTTTATATTTGTAAGATGTTCAGCTATACGGACCTTTAGTAACCTTTTAGTTCTCCCTACGTACAATAATCTGCATGGGCACCATAATAGGTACACAACATGCGAAGAATTACAGGTAATGAATTCTTTTATCTCAAACGATTCCTGATCCGCATTAGTAACCCTTGACATACCTCTATTCGAGACTCTTACAGTCCTACAGCATACGCATTTTCTGCATGGATAAAACCCTTTTAAATCAATGTTCAGTTTGTTGGCCAGGTGGATCCAGGATTTTTCTAACCACTCGGTCCCCAAAGTTGGGAGCACGCCTATAAATAAATTTTGGGTAGTGTGGGTAGAATTTCTCCTAAATGTCTGTCTCTACTCAAAATGTGCCAGTGTTTTTTGAAAATGGCTTCCACATCCCTAAATTGAAATTGGAAGCCAGTTATAAACCTCAATTGGTGTTGGTCAGTCCCCCCTGATGATTCCTTCTTCTCAAAGCATTGATCTCTAGAAATATTAGCTACCTCCTGTATGGTTTTATCCAGCATTTGTTCTTGATAGCCTTTTTGTATAAATTTATCTTTCAAAACTTTAACCTGCATGTGATAATCAGCCAGCTCAGTGCAATTCCATCACACTCTAAGTATTTGTCCCTTAGGAATACTTTGGATCCAAGTAGGATGATGTCCACTACTGATTGTCAAGTAGCTATTACGATCCGTTGGCTTAAAGTATATTTTGGTGCTTAACCCATTCAATTTCTTTTCAATGGTTACATCAAGGAAGTTAGCAGTGGTGTCACTAATCTGATAATCTAATCTGATGTTGTTGGGATTGTTGTTCAGGACTTCCAAGAATTCAACCACCGACTCCTTCGATCCTTCCCATATAAGTATGAGATCGTCTATGAAGAGATTTCGGTTTGGTTCAGCTGGATACCATTACAGCCAAATGGAGAATCAACCATTTTTCCATTGTCTTGATATATTTTTCGGCTTTTTAAAACATAATCAATTGCAAACTGATGTATCATTTTCTTCAATAATTCCTGAGCTACAAGTGGAATGTTGGGATCACAGTTCAGAGTAAGATCTTTCTTCTGAAAGAGTGCATTTAGGTAATTTTCAGCTTGGCATTCAATTTTCTCTGTGTTGAACTGCCCTGAGATATCACTTCCCCTGTAGGTGTGAACTGTGCTGAACTAGCTGATCTAGAACTTCAATTGGGGTCTCCGTACGCTGAACACATACCTATCCTCCCACTCTGCCATAAACAGGTTGGCGAGGCTGGGAGCAAATTTCGCTCCCATAGCCATGCCAACCTGCTGTGAGAAGAAAAATCCATGATACCAGAAATAGTTATGGGACATGCAGAAGTCCAAAACATGTCCCAAGAACTGTTTCTGCATTTGGGGAATATCATCCCTCCCTACTCAGCGCCCAATTTAATGCTAATAGAGCATCCTCATGCTGTATAATGGTGTTACAGTGAGGATGCGTCAGCAGTCACCAGATAAGTTTTTACGTCAGGGTCAATCACCACCATTTTCAAGTGCTGCAAAAGATCTGATGTATCTTTTAAATAAGCCCTAGTTATTTTGACACTGGGCTGGGGGAATCTATCCAAATACTCTCCTAATCTTGCAGTTATTGACCCGATACCATTCACGATTTGGTCGTGCTGGTGGTACCTGTGTATTCTTATGAATTTTCGGTAGCGTATAGATCACTGGGATCCTACATGTGGATGGCACAAGATATCGTTTTTCTTTAGTATTTTAATGCATTAATGTGGTGACCCCATTCAACCAATGCATTTAACTGTAACTTATACACTTCTGTTGGATCAGATCCCAATCTTTTATATGTGAGCCTATCCCCCAAAAGTTCCATGAGTTGGTTATGGTAAAAAGCTTTGTTCATAAGAACTACCCCGCTGGTCGGATAATTATATTCTTCTTATCCTCCAGGGACTTCAATCCATCTCTAATGTATCCTGGGTTCACCCTCTTTTTTTATGGGGAGTTCTTCAATATCTCTCAAGGCCAAATGCTTAAATACTTCAATAAAATGGTTATTTGATAACTGAGGGTTGAAGATCGATTTATTTTTCAATCCGATATCTATTCACCACTCTATTGGCTCTAATCCCGATTCTACAGGATGACTCAAGAAGTATTTTTTCATGTTTAAAGTTCTAATAAATTTGTGCGTGCCTATATATATTTCAAATTTGTTCATCCTCTTTCTTGGTGCACATTTCAGGCCCGACTGTAATATGTTCAATTCTTTTTCATTCAACTCAACATCGCTAAGGTTGTATATCCCTGTACTTAAGTGTCCCTCCTTCTTTTTCTTGGGTTGTTTGTTTCCCTGCCCTACATCCCCTTCTTCTCTTTGGAAGGGAATGATATCTCTGTTTGGATATTGTAGTGGTCCATTTCTGTCTCCCCCCTTGCGATTTACTGGGTATGTGTTCCTTCTTGGTGTTTCCCCTCCCCTTCCCCTCCTCCCACGTTGTCCCCAAAAAAAGGCTCCTGTTGGTAATTTGCCCTATAATCTTCCTCAGCTAAAGGCTGATATCTATTATAAAGCGGCAAATAATTGTTAGATTTGGGCATAGGAGGAGGGTAATGATGCCATTGTTGATATTCCCTTTGGGGATAATCATCCGGTCCAGCACCCCCTCTCCTCTGTTGGAATGGGCGGGGTGATTGATAGTTGTAGTAATGTGGGTATCCCCCATTTACTGGTCTTTTTAATATTTTTAATAATATTGAGATTGACTGGACTAATTGGTTCTTTATTAGACTGCTATAGATTGATTGATTTACATTTGAGATATATGTATTTTATCATTTGTAAATTTTATTGTTTAATTTTAACTAATTTGGTGATATCTGGCGCATGTCACTGATAAGGGGATATGGCCTCTCCTGTAGACTGTGATCGACTCAATACGAGATGTATTGTGGCTGCGGGCACACCTGGTGAGCAGAACTGATAGTTACGTATCCTTTAGCAGGAGCTGACATAAGGGGTATAAGAGAAGGAGTTGCCGCACCGTACAGCCAATCCCATGAGTAAGTCAGGTGTGACAAAACATGTCGGGGCGTGGCTGTATGGCATCCATCTGAAACAGCGTGTGACGTAGGACGCGCTGGAGTGAGTCAGAGAGCGGGGATCCAAGCCCGAGTAGCGAGGATTAGCGAGTGGTGGTGAGAACTTAATCTGCACACCTCGGGTCCGCCGTGACCATTTATGCATTTGGTGTTGGGCATTTACACAGGGGTATTTGATGTGATGTTGCTGTGAAGTTTGCTCGTTTAAAGAGATTTTATGTGAGTGTAATGATTGAAGTGCACACAGTGATTATTAAATCTGGTTTTACGTTATTACACTATTAGTGCATTTTTTCATTTACATGTGGATTGCACTGGTACATACACGGATGAAAATTGGATCACGCGTTTAAACCGGTGTATAAGGTTTATCACGCTTATTTGCCAAAACACGAGAGTGTGAGGCATTATTGTTCGGTGAGTTTTTTGAATCCTGAAGGGAGAGGAATCACTGACACATGTGATTTGGTGAATACTTTAGGAAATCTGCACATCATCATTCACGGTGTTCATCTACCTATGGACTTTATGCTTATGTTTTATTGACACAGGGTGATTTTTTTCCCCAATTGTTTTGGAGCCATCGATGGGAAGCATGTGCGTGTCATGAAGCCTATTGGTAGTAGAAGTATGTTCTTTAATTGCAAAAAATACTGTTCCTTTGTACTGCTTGCCATGGCCAATTCGAACTACTGTTTCACCTACATAGATGTCAGAACCTACGGAAGTACCTGCAATGCTCGTATTTTTGCTAATTCCTCCTTCGGTCAAAGGCTAAGAGAGAATCGACTCGATCTTCCAGAAACCGTCCTCTTCCTGGCACAACTGAACCCCCGCTACCCTATGTGTGTGTACATAGGGTGTGTCTACGCAGATGAGGCTTTTGCCTTGGGGGAACACATTATGAGGCCATACTCTAATAGGAACCTGACTACTCTGAAGAAGGTTTTCAACTATCATTTAACAAGGGCAAGAAGAATGGTTGAGTGCAGTTTCGGAATTCTTGCCAATAAATGGCGTTTTTTACATACACCTATAGCCTTAAATATAGAAAATCTAATTATTGCTGCCGAAACAGCATGCGTGCTGCACAATTATGTCAGGGTACATGATGGATACTGTTTTGAGGATTTCCTCATGCACGACATGGAAAGTGCACACCTCAGCGCTACGAGGGGATCCAGTGACGGTGCCACTGTGCGCAATCAATTTACTTTGTACTTTGTTTCACTGGCTGGTTTTATATTCTTTATTTTATTTTATAATGCAATATATATAATATCCAAACTTTAAAACATCTTTATACAATAAACATACAATCACATTTTCTTATAAGGACACTCACCTGTCCCGGGGTCCAGCGATGTCGGCACCCGAGACCGAACCGTCCCTCGGTCCCCGGGTGCTGCCGCCGCCGCCATTCTAAGTGAGGGAATCAGGAAGTGAAGCATTGCGGCTTCACTTCCCGTTTCCCTACTGCGCATGCACGAGTCGAGCTGCGCGTTCGCAATGGTCCCCGCTATCTTATGCGACCTGTGTGTTTCACAGGAGACAGCGGGGAAGTGCGGGTCGGGCGTGACTCCCACGGGAGTCTATTCCCGGAAGGGGGTGCAGATACCTGTATTATACAGGTATCTGTACCCCCCTCCCCCCTGAAAGGTGCCAACGGAGGGGGGGGGGATCCGATGAGCGGAAGTTCCACTTTTGGGTGGAACCCCGCTTTAAGTTGGTCCTTGATCTTATTGAGTAGGGGGATATAATTGGCTTTAAACCACTTGGGGCTGATGTCAACTTTATGCCCAAATAACCCAACTCCCCCCTACACCACATAAAGGGGAATCTAGGTTGGATCGCCTTCTGCTCTTTCATAGAGAGTGTTCTATTTAAGAGCTCTGATTTTAGCCTCATTTATTTTACAATTTCATAATTCACCATAGCTTTTGAATTCCTTCAGTACCATAGGAATTGTTATTCTGGGATTGGAAATATAGCAGAACAGATCATCCGCAAATGCCGCTACTTTATACTCCCTTTCTCCGACCCGGATTCCCCCTATGTCTGGGTTCTTTCGAATTGCTGTCAATAAAGGCTCTAGTATCAGAATAAACAGGATTGGGGATCAGGGGCAACCCTGTCTTGTCCCGTTGAATAATTCGAAGGGGAGAAGACAGGGTTCCATTAACTCTAATTTTAGCCTTAGGATGGTAATATAGGGAGGAAATCCACCTCATCATCCTCTCCCCGACCTCCAGGTACCTCAGTGTTTCAAACATGAACCCACAGTCAACTCTATCAAAAGCTTTTTCGGCATCGATTGACATGAGGACCGCCGGGGTGCCCCTCCTAATTACTTCCTGGATCAAAAAGATGGACTTCAGGGAATTATATCTCCCCTCCCTCCCAGGCACAAACCCCACCTGATCATTATGTACCCACTTGGGTAACCAAGCTTTCAACCTATCAGCCAATATTTTGGCAAAAATTTTTATATCTGTGTTTAATAACAAGATTGGCCTATAGCTTCCAGGCACTGCGGGATCTTTCCCTTCCTTCAATATAAGAGTAATGTGGGCCAACAATGACTCCTCTCGAAGCATCTCTTCTACTCCTAAGGCATTAAAATAGTTACACAATTTAGGTACTAAAAATTAGGAGAATTTTTTTATAATATAATATAGTGTATCCATCGGGGCCCGGGCTCTTTCCAAGGGCAGTATTACTTATCGCTCTTTCCACTTCCTCCTGCGAGCCTCCAAGGACTCTACCTCCTCCTCCTCCTCTGCCCTGGGAAGGTCTAGGCCCCTGCAGATACTCCTTTATCCGTTCCCTCCTTCTCTCCCCCTCTTTGTGATCCACCTTTATATAGCGAACTATAATAGGAATGGAATATTTTGGCAATGTTGGGGGAGGAAAATTTAAATCTACCCCCTTCATTTCCAATCTTGGGTATAAAAGCTCTATTTTTTTTTTTCTATTACTCTTCTCGCCATCCATTTCCCTGATTTATTGCCACCCATATATTTTTCCCTATTTATAGAATGGAAAGCACATTTCCTTTCTTGTTCCAACAGCTTATCGAATTCTCTTCTTTCTCCTATCAGGTCTCGCCTCTCAGGGATCCCTCTAGGTCGCGTACCTTGCTCGAGTTCCTGAATTTCCCCATAGAGCGATGTCATCCTTTCCCCCCCCTCTCTCTCTCTCTCTTTTTTCCCACTCCTATCCCAATCAAGATCCCCCTTATATAAGCCTTGTGTGATTCCCAGAAGGTAGCCCTAGAAATTTCCGTTGTATCATCGATCTCAAAATACATTTTAAATTCTTGTTCTATTTTACTAATTGTATCCGGATCCTGAATGCGAGAGTCATTCAGTTTTTAATTCCTCCCCATTGGAACTGTCCCAGCTATCTCTAGTCTGATTTTAACCGGGGCGTGATCGGACAAGGTGATGGCTTTAATTTCAGTGGCCTGCAAACCTGAGGCTAACTGGTGTTCTATCAGAATATAATCAATCCTTGAATATGACTTATGAGCAGGAGAATAATAGGTATAATCCCGCTTCTTTGGGTGGCTGATCCTCCATGCATCCAGCAGCTGTAAATTCATAAGCCATTTTTTAAATGCCTCATACCTGTGAGCCGTAAATCTAGGGGTACCTTCTGAGGAATCTATACGTGGATCTATGCTCCAATTTAAATCCCCCGCGATCATCAGGTTGCCTTCTTTGAAGGCTTCAAGTTTTTTCAATACTTTCTTCAAAAAATTATCGGGGGTCTCTATTTGTGGCATAGATATTTGCTATTGTACAAATCGTATTAAACAATTTCCCCTTTATAAAGAGATACCTTCCCTCCTGGATCAGCCAGACGCGCACCTTCTACAAACATTGTTTTGACGCTTAACCCCCCCTGACACATGCGTAACATAAGTCTCCTGGAGGCACGCCACATTTGCTCCCAAGAACTGCAATTCCTTATTTTATGTATATCGTTTTTTCACTGTATTTAATCCCCTTACATTATATGTAACCAAGTTCACAACCCCCATACCTCACCCTGGTAAGAGCGTCTGACCGATCCAAAAAGCCACCTCCCTTGGGGAGACACCAAGACACCTGCAGGAATAGGAGAGAGAGAGAGCGGGGGAAAAAAAAAAACCCGACCCCCATACCCTCCAAACTCCCCAACCCTTGAACCTCCCCCCCACTGTCCTCCTGTTGAAGTCTCTGAGTCTGCCAATTAACTTTACAAATACTTAAGGGTGTCCTGGCCCTAACCCTCTCTCCCAAAGGTCTGTTAAGAGAAATAAAATCTCTTTGCATCCAAGAAGTGTCTGGCACCCAATGAATCTACTTTGCATTACACCCACTATGCCCCACCATATACAGAGGGATGTCAGCCATCTCTGGCCCCGGAGGTTACACGCATAAAGCTGAACTTCTCTGGATAGATACATAGCCCCGTGTACATGTTGGGGAAAATATCAAGAAGATACACAACGGTATATCAAAGGATTGGTTCAAAATCGTCATTGACAATGGCTTCTCTCCTCCAGCTCTCTCTTCACCAACCCTAACAGAATCAGTAGCATTGCCACATCAATATTCTGTATTACAGGATCCATAATGACAAGATGGCATTTTCAGAGCACAGAGAGCGCTGTGGTGTTTTGGAGCCGACTAAACAAGTACATAATGACTTTGCAGAGATGCATTGTGGGAAATTGGAAGGTATAAAATTAGCAGAAAGCATTTTTTAGCAAAGAAAAAACAAACCTAATGTGGCAATGCTACTGGCATTTTTATAATGTCCTGTATGTATGAGGCTTTATAGGTATTCCATTTTTTTTTTTGGATGAATGATCCAGCCATTCATTTCTTTTCTTGGACAAATTAGAATGCTAAAGCCTGAGCACCCGCTGATCTTCAGGTTTATGTTCCTTGTATCTCCTCTTGGCATTTTCATCTCCAGATATCATTTCTGTGTTTTCTAATGAACAGCTGTGTAATGATCGGCTTTATTGTTCCCCTCAGACCACTTGGACTATTGCTGGAGCTTCCACCACCAGCCAACTTTCCCAGGTAGACATAGTTTTGGAACAACTCCTAAATGTTTTGTCATGTGAAATACTGATGAGAAATATCAACATTGAGTGTCATCTCATCACTGGAGGTTTTTGTTTAAGGCTAGGTTCACACTGCTGCAGTGCGAATTGAACGCAATTTTGTTCCGATTGCGTTGCAAATTTGCATTGCGAATTCTTCATTTGTTTTTGCAAATTTACGGCGATTCTACGGCTAACATTGCGAATTGGTTGTCAAATTGGGAGGGTAAAGCAATTTTATGTCTGTCCAATAGAGTACAGTGTTTATGCTGACGTATAAAGAGCTGTATCACTTCCTGTTCTATCCCTGGTTTGTTTAGTGTGTGGAGAAGAGCGTGTGTTTGTGTGTCAGCATGTATCAGCAGTCATTGCCCTTGGTTATGGCAGCAGTTGTAACTGCTACAGCTGGAGTCATGATAAAAAAGAAAAAAGCCAAGTTGAGGAAGAGGAGGATGATGCAGAGAAGTAGAAGATACTGGGTCCACCCTGTAATTGCAAATAGGGAGGAGAGAGGCCAGTTCAGGCTAATCTATAATGATCTACGTGCTCATAATGATACATTTTTTAACTACGCTCGTATGTCAGTGAGCAGGTGAGTAAAATTCCTTCAGACCCCCTACCTACCTCCCCCCTGTATCCCTCCCCCACTAATCCTAGCCCTTACCAGAACCCTAACCCCCCAGTATCCCTCGCCCTCCCTAACCCACAGTACATCCCTCTTCTCATCCATTATCTCTCCCTCTCCTCAATAAATGTTTGAGATATATCCTAGCTATCCTCCCTTTCACCCCACTTTCTCATCTGATTAATCTTCACATATCTACGCAATCTCAACTCTTTTTGTATGTATGTATGTATATATATATATATATATATATATATATATATATATATATATATATATATATATATATATATATATATATATATATATATATATATATATATATATATATATATATATATATATATATATATATATAAACTTTTAGCTTTGACGAATTGCTACGACTGACCTACAGCTATTTGGAACATCAGAACACCAACTTCAGGAAGAGTGTGTAACCAGCAGAGCGATTACTAGTAACCTTAAGGTAAGATATAGTACCTAATCTCATAGAAAAAAGGAAACCAATGCAAAGTATCTTCTAATCCAACATATTTGTTTACGTTTTATTTTTTTTAGAAATCAAATAAGCCAAAAAAGGCAGTAAACATATTTTAAAGAATGTAAAGTATTTAAATAACACAAACTATATTAAATAACATGTAACACATAAATCATTTAAAACGATACTCTTCACAGAAAATTAAAGGTATCGGCACCCTGTCCTGAAATATATTACTTTACCAGAAATATAATATTAACAGAAATTAACACAAAATAAAACAATATTCTTCACAGATTATAATAAGTCTCTGCTCCCTTTTTCGAAATATTAGAACTCGGCCCTGGGCAAAGGTGCACTCAAATAATTAGAATAGGTTAGCTGTCTTGATTGGGTGCCATATTGTGAATCAATATGAGGCTCCCCGGATGCCATTCGAGGGATGGTAGAGGCCACTGGAGGATTATTGGAGGACACAGGAGGTAATGTGGTGTAAAAGTTGCCGCTATGGGCTGCTCTTGATCTAGAAGGCGGTACAATGTGTAGATTGTGTGGTCTGATGTTTCGGGAGATTTCAGAATTGGTGGGGGGCATTGGTGGTGTGAAATTTAGAAGTCTGACAGGGGGGGAAATCACAGTAGGAATAGGTGACGGAATGGGATGCGGGATGTCCGAAGTATTGATGTCATAAATACTTCTTACATTTTCAAAGCTTGAAGGGTAAGGGTTTGGTACATTTTGGGGTGGAGGAGGATGGTTGGATAATGAGGACGGATGTCTGGGAACAGTGAATGAGTATATGCACTGCTGGACAGCCATTCTCATTGCAAAATATCTATCCTCTGGAACCTGTTGTACAAGAGGAAGTAAACTCATTATTAATGGAGTGTGAGGACAGCGCTGTGCCTCAATTTGTTGGGAAATTCCGGACACAATGCTTAGCAGCTGCCCAGTGCCATCATCCTCCTCTTGCAATGGAGCTCTCCTGTTTGTTTGGGAGCGCCTATTAGATCTTGGCTGTGACTGTGATTGAATAGGAGCCGTTGATGCTTCAGCAGCAAAGGGTTCCTCCGGACCAGACTGCTCCATTGGAGACTGCAGCAAAGGGCTGCAGCCCACAATTTCCTCCTCAGCAGGGGCTTCCACTTGGTCTTCCGGAACCATAACTTCCTCCTCCTGCCAACTGGATACGGTGCTGTAACATATAAATTACCCTCTATTTACACAATAATTTCTTATTAAACTTTTATATCTCAGACAAAACAAAATAAAATGTAAATGTGGTAGATTGAGGAGGTATAGGGAAGGAAGGAGTAATGGTGAGAAGGAGGGTGGAGGGAGGGATAGTTAATAATTGCTTATTTCCGCAGTTTCCAGGACTGGTTTTAGAAAAGCCAGGTATCCAGCAAAGGCGTAGGGCTTTTTTCTGGAGGCAGCTGAGGCACTCTTGCTCTCCCACAGATTTGACATATTTTGTGTATGTGTCACGTAGACTACGCCATCTTGTCTTGAGAGCGAAAACTGAAAAAAAGCAGGAACACTGTTAATTATGCTTCTCTTTCCTTTCAGGTACCTAGCTACTGGCAATTCATTTGCTAGTTTACATTTTGAATACAAGCTGGGAAAATCAACAGTGAGTTTGATTGTGCATGAAACCTGTGCAGCTATATGGCAAGTGTTAAAAGAGTTGGTGATGAAGAAGCCGACTAGGGAAGACTGGGCTAAAATAGCAATTTCCCAAATTGTGTGGGTGCAGTAGATGGAAAGCACATCCGAATAATCAGCCCAATTTGTAGTGGCTCAAAATACTTTAATTATAAAAAGTATTTCTCATTCGTTTTAATGGCAGTGGCTGATGCAAATTATTCATTAACCTATGTGGATATTGGTTCATATGGAAGTAGCTCTGACTCAAGCATCTTCTCTCATTCATCCTTTGGCAAGATGCTTCGTGAAAACACATTGAACCTTCCAGATAGTCAACCTCTCGAGCCTTATGTGTTTGTTGGGGATGAGGCATTTCCTATATCCAAGCATCTTCTACGCCCATATGCCAAAAGGGGACTTACCATTGAAAAGAGGGTATTTAATTACAGACTGACAAAGGCAAGACGTGTAGTGGAGTGTGCTTTTGGCATACTTGCTAATAAGTGGCGTTTCTTGCACTCATCTATCTGCCTGAGTATGGAGCACGCCATCAGTGCAGTGCAAGCAGCCTGTGCATTGCACAATTTTGTTCGTGCTCGGGATGGATACATATTTGAGGACAGTTTGATGCATGACCTTGAAGAGCCAACGTGGATCGGAACCCGTGGCAACTACAGTGGGGAAAATGTTCGCCACGACTTCACAGAGTACTTTATGTCCGAAAGTGGGCAGCTATCATGGTAGCTGGATGCAATTAATGCTTAAAAAATTAAAACACTGTACTCTGAACATACTACATGGTGTAAATTAGATTTGTGTGAAATAAAATGTTCAACAAATATATATATAGTGTAGCGCTATGTGTATGGGTAGATCAAGGTGAGATGTTAGAATCGAGCCATCTAGCAATGGCCAGAAAACAAACAAAAAATGTATTTAAAAGGTGAATTAAAAAAGGAAATTAAATTGCACAAATACAAAATCATATATAGAGCATAATGGAATGCACCTGTGAAAAAGTGAAAACACAAACACAATATAAAACAACCTTAAATAAAGTTCATGTAAATAAGATGTGTCCTTGATGGAAATCAAAAAAGGCCACCACCAACAGTCTCTGAGGGTAAGTTGATGAGGGCAGCAACAGGATGTTACTGGAGGATGAAACCGAGGAACACCAAATCCAATGTGACGTCTATGTATGTGTCAGAACCACCACCATAACATCTAAGGAGGCTTACCGGACGTAGAGGACTTGGAAAGACATACGTCTTGCAAGTCACAAAAAGCTTGTTTAGCCACCAGGGCTAGCAGGGTGAAAACATCTGGTATCCAAAACTTCAATAAGTGAGGAGGGAAGATCTATAGGCAGCTTCAACCGTCCAGAGGTGTCAGCAGACCATCCGGATGTATAATTGGAACCATGAGAGAAAGAAGACTCACATGGCGTGATATCGTTTTAAAAGGCATGCATTTATTAAAACATTAAAAGAAAAGCACTCACATGGTATACGATCATAAACAGCTTAAATGATAATCGGACGCGGTGATCATAGGAGGTCCACCCCTATGTGAAATAAAATGTTACATTAGCTACAGTTCACATGTGTGTCTTGACATTATTTTACAGGGTGGGTGTGTGTGTTTGTATTTGTGTACATATAGATCTTAAAATAACATATCATTAATACATATAACAAGAACCAGCCTAACCCTAATCTGAACACTAACCCTAATACTAACTGTAACCAGCCTAACCCTAAACCTAATCTGAACACTAACCCTAACTGTAAACAAGCTAAGCACAGAGTGCAGGTAGCAATTGTACTTACGCAGGTCTTTCTGGACATTAGGTGTCAGGCTGTCCCACTCTGGAAACAGGATCTTGACTATCTCCTGCCATCCTTGGTTCTTCTTCCCAGTATCTTTGTGACGTGGGTCCCTGCAGTCCCAGAGGTATTGCCTTTGTTGGACCAGCCTTATCAGATCTTCATTCTCTATGCCAGTCTTTTTGTGTGCCTGTTTGCCATTGTGGTATGTGACTGTGAACAGCACAGCACATGGAGAAAACAGGAAGGGAGTTAGTGAGGGGGAAGAGTGGGGCTGTGAGGGGAAAAGGATGGGAGGAGTTGGAGGGGGAAGCCAAAAAAAAAATATTGCAGTGATGTTAACGTCCTATTGTGTTTTCATTGCGAATTCAATTGAAGTCTATGGAGCTGAATTCGCATCGCACACGGATCAAACTCGCACATGACCTTTTTTTCCCGCAGGTTAGATTTGCAACGCATTGATGTGCACGACAATAATGTTAAGCTATGTAATTTACATGACTTGCAAATTTGAGACATCGCAACGGCTCAAATTCGCAGCAGTGTGAACCTAGCCTTATACAGATTTTCCAAATCTCATCTCTGCAAACTGAATCTGTTCATCATGACTGAGAGATAAGTCACATACTAGAATGCATCTTTCCTCCACTTGTACAAATTCAAAATGACAATAAAATATATAAAGCAAAGTTCTATCTAAGAAGTACTATGGACTTTACACTTGGGGTGGTAAAAAGGACACTGTGGCTTCAGATGCCCACACTACGGGGATGGCTGTGCAGAAACTTCACAAAGTAAAAAAACAATGCTGTACAGATAGAGGAAACTCGGCATAGTTTAAAGGAATACGTTTGTTACATTGCACGAGGCATGAGTATTCTAGGGGTATTTTTATCTTAAGTCATATTTTAGCTGGAACTCTGCTTTAACATATAGAAACCCTTGAATTAACATTCCAGGCTGAGGAAACTCCTGCTGATAACTGTGTATAACTACAGGTCATAGTATTTTAATGTGATGGTCACTAGAAAGGATGCCCCTTACATTTGTGGTCATTGGCAAGAATCCCTCTATACAGATAGCTAAAATTGGTGTCAGTGGTTACTCATCTGAGAGACGGAAGTTGCTAATTAGGCAAGAAACCCATAGCAACCACTGGGGAAATCCTAGGGGTTCCTCTGGCCCCTGGTTGAGAGATGCTGGTTTAGAAATAGGATGAAAGGTTTAGTGGGTTACAACATCCAAGGTAGTTAATTAGTACATTTTTTTATAGAGATCTAAACATCCAAAGAGAGGCAACTGATAAGACCAGAGGGACTTGGTTCCAAAAAAGGGTAGTCCCTTTAAACGAGGAAAGTTGGGAGCTGTGCTCTGGATGTAGATGTCATGCCTTTAGTAACAATAAAATTGGTGGCGGATATGTTGGTGCAAACAGTAATGACTACACACTTTTTTTTTTTTTTTTTTCTTCCCACACTGGAATCGGATCACATGGCTGTTCTCACTCATGCAATCTGATTTCTTGTCCGATTCCACAGTTCACAATGCGATCTGTGGACCGATCTGGGGGTGTTATTAACATTGTAGTAACACTCGCAGTGGTTCACAGAAGGCGGTGTGAACTGCCTGAGGTAGAGATGTAATGCGGGAACCAACGCTGGATCTCACATCGCTACAGTGTGAACTCAGGCTGATGGAAATTCACGAGCTCAGAAAGCATGTCCCAGTTACTGTCATTGTTCAAGCTGCTTCTTCAAGTGTTTGAGTTTTTACTCTGATTGTAAACTCTCCACCATGTTAGCCAACTGTATGTGTCCATGGGCACATGTAATTTGGAGTTGGTAATGGTGCTGGCTGGTATGTGGATGGAGAAGGGGGATGATAAATATTTTGTTAATTTGGAAAATGGGGGGGAGTTGCTGATGATGTGTGTGTGTGTGTGTGGCAGGGTAGCAAGTAAAGGACTAAATGAAAGTCATGACCCCGGTTCTCCTCGCCACCTGCTGAGACCCTGGGACTTTGTTCACAAGCCCATCTAGGATATGAGCAAATAAACGTGCCTTGCCATTGTCAATTTTTCAGCTGAAGTCTAACATAAGGGGCTGATTTACTAAAGGCAAATCCACTCTGCACTGCAAGTGTACTTGGAAGTGCAGTCACTGTAGATCTGAGGGGAAGCTCTACTGATTTTTATCATTCATTCATGTGCAAGCAAAAATGCTGTTTTTTTTATTTTTTTTTCCCCCTTGCATGTCCCCCTCGGATCTACAGCAAGTGCACTTGTAGTGCAAAGTGGATTTTTGCCTTTGGTAAAGAACCCCCCAAGGTCTACTAGTTTTTCATAGCTCTGTGCTTGAGATCTGCCCTTAAAACCACTCTCCTATGTTGCACTTGCAGGGTTGCTACTGGAGGAGTGATTTCTCTTATGTTCTTTACCTGTCCAAGAATCAGAGAGTTGTTGACCATTGATGGAACGCTTGGTGGTTGCTCCTGGCTGTCATGTAACACAAGCAAAGTTTCAAATTTTGCATCCGTTTCCTCCACTATTTATTTCTAAGGAGCTTTGGGTTGTAAAATTAGAAAGATGTTTTAGAACATCTGCATTCTTTAGAAAATGATTCACACTTTCATATGATGGCACATAAGAAATCAAGACTCTTCGCATTCACATCTGCTGCTGGAGTGTTTGCTGCCTGGCCACTTCACAACTCCCTCAGTTGCCTCCTGTAGCACGTGTATATGTATCTTTTAGACTTTTCCAATTTTGTTTGTTTACTTTCACAAAAAATAAATAAAAAAGCCAACAGCCAAGTTCAATATATAAATTTATATCCAATGAAACAAAATAAAGAAAACCTCTACCTTTACCACACTCGGTGGCCATCACTGAGGCAGAGATTTGAAGGGGACTTTTATCACTCGGGATGCCCTTTGGGAACTATGTATACATAGAGAATGAAGCTATATAATTAGTGGGGGATCCCCTGATTAATCCAGACATCGCCACATTAGTTGCCCATTAGCACTTTCTATTTACAAGCCACTAGAAGCTACGTGAAGATGGTTCTCCCCTCATCCCCAGCTGTGCTGCGGAATTTATTCTCTGCTTTATTATTCTTTTTGACTATAAAACTAACACGCCATAATTTCCTGAAGAAGCGTCTATTGAATATGCGCAGCATGTAGAGCTGAGCTGCATTAAGACATTCCGCCTCTTTCACTCACACACTAATTCACCAAGTATTGGAGAGTGACCTGTTTGGTCCCTCATTTTCAGTATATTACTGTATATGTTACATAGGTGGTGTGTTGTTTGCTTCAAGGCATATTTGTGAATAGCCAATACATTTTAATGTAATTGTCTTGTATGGTTTTGTAATAAAGTTTTAATTCATACCTGTTTTATGCCTATAAAGTCCATCATCTGCAAACTTATTCTTTAAAATTAAATTTATCGGGATCTAGCACTATATACTTAATTCTCCTATCCACAGCACCTCTCTGTGGTGATACGATCCCCAATCATCCAAAATAAAGAAAAATCGAATCATGTTGTCATTCATTCACAGCACCTGCCGTCACAATTTTTAAAAATGTGAGTGTGCGGGGCTCCACCCACCTGACCACATCATTCATTTTATAGAGTTCAGTGAATGGGGGGGAAAAAAATACAACTACCATCATCCATTGCAGATGTTGCTTTTAGTTCTCAATGAACTACCAGGGCACTAGTGAGAGCTCTAGTAGTTCATTGATACTTCCTGTGATTGCCGCGCCCATATGTGGTACAAGCAGACAGGCTTGAGGTGCAATGCTACAGGCTCCTAATTTAAAAATAAATAAATAAATGCACATTTGTTTTGCCTACAAAAAGATGTGCATTTATAAACTTTTTTGATCAGAAACTCAAAGGAACCAGAGTGACAGGAGGCCACATTTCCAGGCAGAAGAGGAGCAGCACCTCTTATTAGACACCCAACCATGTCTATTCAGTGATGTCATAGTACACGCTGGGCACCCTGTCACCAGGGGAGTTGCTAGGTGGCAAAAAGACCAGGGGCTTCAGCCCAAAGTCTAAGGCTGGTGTGGGGGTTTTTTTTGGCTGGGCGGTGGGGTGTCACCTGCCTGACAAACTGACAGGCACTGACCTTCCTGACCAGGAGACTTCATGTGTCCTGCAGCAGCAGCTCAGCCATGGTGTGCGGTGCGCTCCCATCATCACAACAGGCAGGGAGAGGACCCAGAGGAGAGCTGAGTGGGGATCTCACAGTGGTGCTGCGGCCACATTGTAATTTCCGCCTTCTGGAGCCTGCAGCGACTATGATGGACATCACATGTCCCGCAGTCCCACCATTGGACCAGTGGGATATCCATCAGTGCTCCAGAAGGCGGGACCTGCTATGTGACTCGGCGGCGCGCGGGATAAGATTGGTCCCTGCTCGGCTGCGCTATTAATAGAACAGTGCCCACTCAAGACCTGGGGCTTCAGCCACGGTGAGCCCCCTGCCAACGCCACTGCCTGTCACTATGGTGAAGTAAGATACATCCAAGAACCAGACCAATGATGAATATTTTCTTTTACACTGGGGCGGTTTTCAGACGTTTTAGTGCTAGAAAAAGCCTCTAAAAATAGTGAATGAAAACTGCCTCCCAATCATTGCATTGTGTCTTTTCACACTCGGGCGCTGCACTTGCGTGACATTTAGGAAAAGTCCTGCAAGCAGCATCTTTGGGGTGGTTTGGGAACACTGTATTTAGTGCTCCCAAAATGCCCCTGCCCATTAAAATGAATGGGCAGCGGTTCCAATGTGCATAAATAGAGCTTTGAAAGTTCCACAAAACTGGACTTTTTATCTTTTTTTTCTTTTAAGGTAAAAAATAGCCCCACTAGTGGCCAAAAATGAGCGGCACTTTAGCGCTAATGTTTCGGCGCTGCAGTATGAAAGTACTTTTAATGATCAAGGATTAATATTGTGTTGCTTGGATTAACAGACCCTGTATATATGGGAACAATTTATATATACACACACACTCTGTGTTGGTTTACTAAAACTGAAGAGTACAAAATCTGGAGCAGCTGTGCATGGTAGCCAATCAGCTTCTAACTTCAGCTTCCTCAATTAAAGCTTTAACGAAAAAAAAACCTGGAAGCCAATTGGTCTCTATGCAGAGCTTCACCAGGTTTAGCATGCTCCAGTTTTAGTAAATCCCCCCCGTGTCTGCAAAGAGAGATGGGGTTCTCTGGCTGGTCACTGGCGAGCATCTCACACCACATACACTGGGTCTGACCTGGAAGTTTACAATTCTGAAAACTCTAATGTGCCTTTCACTAAAATGTGGTAAAATCCTCTCCATGTTTTATTTCTCTGAGATGTAGAAGATCACCTGGGGAAGGTCTATCTGATTAATGAATGTGGATTACCCCACCCGTACCAGGTGAGACATAAGACCCTTCCCCCACACAGGATCACAGAATAGAACACAGAGGATAATCCAGGAGTCCAACCAGCCAACTTACTCTAAACTTCTAGATTTTCCGTCTTCATGTATTTGTCCCGATCTACAAGCCATTACCCCGATCTACAACCCATGACCCCGATCATACTGGAAGTAATGGTGGGAAGCGGCATGTTTCTTGTGGATGGTGGAAAGTTGTCCATGATTCTCATGAATTGGTTGAAAATAAAAAGCGATCAGCGGGAAGTTTTGCTCGTCAGAAGAACATGATTTTGGTTTCTGAATTGGCACACAAAATGTTGCACAGAAGTAATGTAATAACAGAACAAGCCTTCTAAGATACTTGCAGGAAAAGCCACATAATGATTAAAAGATAAGTTCACCTTTTAAGAAAAAATAAATAGTAAATTCACTTTTTTTTTTACTTGCAAAAAATCTGCATTTATAATTTTTATTTTTTTTTCTTAGAATCATCAGATCTCTGGTACAATGTCAGGCTCCTGCAGACTTGCAGACTGTCAGTGTAGAAACGGTCTGTATTGGAGGTACGGGGAGACATTTCATTCCAGGAAGAATAAATGAACTACAAGGATGTTCACCAGCGCCCCCCTCATTGCATTGGGACCTACAATCCTTCATCCGAAAAGGCTTTCCATACTTGTAGTCTATTCATTAACAGTACTCTGAATGGCTGGTCCGTATATATATATATATATGTGTGTGTGTGTGTGTGTATGTATATGTATATATATATATATATGGGGGCGGGCAGTTTTCTTGGATCAAATTTATAAATCATCCGAGAGAATGACATAAAAGGGTTAATCTGTGAAATGGAGGAGCTAGCTCAGTATGAATAGCTAATGAGAGAGGTCATGTGATTGGTGAGTGGGAAGGGCTGGAGCACATTCATTGGTTTGTATTGGTCATGTGATGAGGGGGCGGGGTCAGTGCTGACTATATCTGGGTGGAGAGGAGAAGCAGTTAGCCATTTGTGTGTTGGGAGAGGGAGGTGTGCTGGAGGGGGTGATTATACTGAAATACAATGACATTTGAAGCTTCTTGTAGGGAAAAATCTTGATTGATATGTCAGCACAGAGATGATCTTAATCTCAGTATAGGGAGATTTCTAGATAAGAGACAGAGCTCAGTCCAGGGAAATCATTCATAAATAGGACTTAGTTGTCTCTTCTGAGCTTCTAGAAATAAGAGAAGAACCATAAAGTCCAGTGTTCTGTGTAGGGAGCCGCTGATACAAAAGTTGTATTTGGAAGGAGATTCTGAAAGAAATGTTCTGTTATGTGAATGTAACAATCATCCAGTGTGTGTATAGAGCTCTATGGGCTGTGCAAACTGATTTGGTTGAGGGTTCAGCCTCAAAAAGCAATCCACCTTGTATGAAGTTGGGGATTGAGTAATAATTTTTTTTTTCTCTGCCCCCCTCTTGTATTTATGCAACATTGCAGCAATGACTTCAGTATACAATTTCCTTTTACATTCTGATCAGAGTAATTCTTAAAACTGGAAACCAGAAATGGAGTAAATATTTTGGTCTCATTGGCCTTTTCAAGCAGTAAATACAAAGCAACGTCATCAGAATACACACTGCAGGCTCTTCCCATATAGTGATTGGTTTTATCCTCAGCTGGGTGATTGGCTCATTACCCCCTGTGTGTTCATAATTGCCCCCCCCTCCCTGCTTCTCATTGATCCCTTCCCCCTCTACTTCTCACCATCATATCATTATATTGTGTCCAGGAGCTCCAATGTGGAATACACTTGGTGACATCACCTCTTTGGTAACAGACATTGCTTCCTTGTAATTTAATAATTGTATGGGGTAGAAAAATGAGATCCCTTATTAGTGTTGGTGTCAGATATAATACATTGGTGTCAGGAATTGCTCCGTCATGATCACCAATGGAGTGAAATCACTTAATAAAGACACTGGAAGTTTAGTCTCCCCGGTCTTAGGATGTCTCATGGCCATTTCTAATGACCCCGGCCAACAATATATTTATTAATTTGTACCATCAGACACTCCAAATCGGGGCACATGTCCAGGTTCTGACCTATTGAAGGTACACAGGATTTTATTATAACTATTATGGAACTTCATCATACTACACATACCCAAATATCTTCATCTAAATAGAGTAGTAGTTTGCCCCGCCTATGTGAAAGAGCCCTTACCTAGGACAATATCCATCCAGTCTCCAAAACTGATATAGTAAATTTAAATGGTAAGGAATGCAGCATTGTATTCACCATTCTCATTTTTTCCCCTGACTATCAATGTACAGCCCAGGGGGTATAGAATATACCTAGTACATACATGTCTGTGTTCAGTACAAACCAGGGCGCAGAGTATACACAAAACAGAACAGTGGAAGGCAGGCTTTCCCATTCATATACTGTATATATCACTCAAAAAGTTCATCACAATCTGTAAAGCTCAACCTATTAAAAATAAATCCCTTACAGAAACCATGGTTATCCAACACCCAGAGCGGGTGAGGGGAAACCTCTTAGGCTTGGTAGGTAGGTGAGGGGAAACCTATTAGGCTTGGTAGGTAGGAACCAATAAAATTCTTTCCATCACAGATGTGGAATATATGCAATGTATCTCTTTCCATTGTGTGTCTTTGGAAATCAACCAGCTTTCTGGCAAATTATCAAAGGAGCCTCAAATTCTCCAATACAGACTAAGGTAACAACCATAAAACATGCAGACTCTAATCTCCCACCAGATGTCAAGGATGCACACCCATGGTAACCTAATACCTGGAGCAAAATCCTTGATTGGAGGTGAAAAGCTTATTATAGGGAATATAAAACCAACTGCCAAAGTTATTACAGCATGCAATACCACTGGCCACAGATGGGGGCCCTCACCCAAATCTATCTGGTTGGACACGCACAGGAAGATATAAATCTTGCATACAATCTGAGGAATCTCAAATGTGTGGGATTTACTTGGCTGCTCCCACAGCCCTTGGAGTGCATCAAACTATTCTGTGAGATGGAATGCTTACATTATTAATTCTCTCGCTGTCTGAGCATACAGACCCTGCCTGGTATCACACACCACTTGTACATTGATGGAGTGGTACTGCTTGTGATTATGAAACTCAACTTCTCTTTACCTGGGGGCCCTAATTGCAGCATGCATACAATCAGTGGCCCCCAGGATCAGAGGACATTCAGCAGGCTGGTAGCCTCCTTCACATCAATCCACTCATCTTCAGTTTGTGCAAAGTGGATAAACCTGTGACACAAGAGCAAGAATGGAATTAATGACCTGTATACACACCCTGGACACAGTTGGTTAGCTGATCCCAAGTATAGTGCCAGTGGTAGTTTGGAAGCTGCCCCATGCCACAAGATGTAAAGGGAAACCAGCAACTTCACCATCCCTGGTACTGTGTGGCTTCAGGCTGTAGATGGAAGGCAACAGCAACATAGGCTTTTTCCTCCCAGTACTTAATCTGCAAAAGCTCCTGCTACTATAGTGACCCCTAGCACCATGACATCCTTATAAATCAGAGGATTCAGAGGATCAACATCATTATGCTGCACCACTTCAATTCACAGGTTCTCATGAAGTTCATATACACAAACATCTGACCGCTGTTCTTATCCCCATTCTCTCCCAAAAATTAGCAACATTTTCCCCTTTTCCTTGACTTAGTAAAGCCCCAACTAAACTATAGACAGGATAAGGATCACAACGCCTGTCAGTTCTTTATTTCCATCTGTGTTTTCGTTAGTGAGAGAGGTCAAAGGTGGTAGATTGTTGGCAATGCAAGGCATGAGCTACTTTGTATCATTACTAATGTGTGAATACATAAGTACATGTAAAGTACTGGGTTATCAGCTTAGTTCGGGTGGCACATCCAACCTCGGTTATGTGACTTCTGGGGATCAGCAGCTGATGGAACTCTGGCTCCCTCTCCTGTCAGCTCCCAAGAATTATTCCTCACAAGGCAGATGCTATGTGAGATGCAACATGATGATCCTGGCAGCTTCACCCCTGGGGAAGCAGATAAACCATATCTTATGACCAAATATGGTCTCCACAATTTCTTAGCTTCTCTGCACGGCCTTTGTTGTACCTGAGCTACTGCTTGTCCTGGAGGTGCCCAATTGCAGCCATCAGCCATGTCAGCTGTGGGTAACCTGCATCCCCTAGAAAAAAAAAAAACAGATACTGGTCATTTTACTGGGACCTTAGTGCCCACCAAACAGGTTTATGTGTCAGGTCTATTCACAAATCAACACTCATCAAATTTCTACTAACACAAAATTATCAGAAGGTGCCCAAAGGGTGGCGCTAAATAGTTGAGAAACCACGTAGTATGTTCATTTTTGTTGACAATTCCTTGCCGTTTGTATGCAAGACAAGTTTGGACCAATGCTCTTCAGACAAAAGTCTATGGTTTTGTTGGCCAACAATCTGATCGTGTGTACGAGGCTTTAGACTGTGGCTTCTGTGTGCAGTGCAGCAGGAGGATGTCTGCCGGAGGTCTGCAATGCCGGGTCTCAGTGTCTCAGTGTCCCAGGACTCCCAGGTCCCCTGGGCTGTGTCTGCTCGCCTGAGATCGCACCCCCTAAGGAATTATGCAGTATGTACCATGGCATTTTTAATCTATATCAGCACACATTATTTTCACTCTGTTTACAGGGTGAAAAAGTGTGTGTTATACGCCAATTTATACAGTAGGCTCTTCAAAATGTATTACATACACCTCATAAACCTCTGTAGGATTATCAGAATGTTCATTAAATAAAGATTAATTGATTGGTTAAAGTGACCTTACCCTAATGTGGTGGGGATTCAGCTGTGATTAAGTCGGATTAGTTTCTCTGAGTATTCGGATCCACTGCCGATCACCACCGGACAACGTCACCAAATCCTCAGCTATGCTGTAGTAGATGAGTATACCGGAATCTCTGGAAGTAGTCACTAATCAGAGGGAGAGGCCCGCTTTATACAAGGGAGATGGATGGGGAAGGCAGAGAATGTTGTATAAATAACCCCGCATTGTTCTTGCTGATTTACATATAAACAGTTTTTCTAGAGAACAGGTGATGAGATTAAACATGCTGCAACCCAAATACCTTAAAACTTTACTGACTTTTAAAATTGGGTCTCCTTGGGAGTCCCCTTTTTTTTTTTTTTTTTTTTTTTTTAATATGTATTTGGGAGGAATTGTGACACTTTTTGGGTGTCCTTGGGAGACATTAGGCCTGTTTTTTTAGGGGGAACTGTGCCGTGGAAGCAAATCTTGAACACCAAATATCCACTCAATCACAATTCAGATTCTTGAATGCTCTGTGTTGTATCTGGATTTGGGCACAAGTGGTACAGTATATGAAATCGGTGTGAACAGCCAGGGTAAAGAAGGATATCCTGAACCACCGAACTACTACTTTACTACTAATCACTAAGCAGTTTTAAGGCCGCATGGAAATGACACACAAGACATGGAGCTTAAAAGTAAAGTTAAATATACACAAAAAAAAAGAGCATGCATATTCATGAGGTTCAGAGACATACGATATATATGAGTATTTGACACTGACATTACTGATCAACTCACCAAGTAGACAGCTGCCATCAAATGTTCTCTTCTCAAAATTTTCATAAAACTGAGACTAGCGTAGTATATGGGTGTTGTGTACAGATCCAGGGAAACCGGTTACCACATCGCTGATCAACATTCGGGTGTCGCACACCACCTAAATGTTCATGGAAAGATATCCCTTTCTATTCCAATAGATGTGCTCCTTGTGACTGGGTGCCATTAGGGGTACAATTGATCCATTACATTTGGGAGGGCATGTAGATGTAGGTCAGTGCAACGGAACTAAAGCCCTGTAGCACCCTTCCCAGCATTCTTGAAAAATATATGCCCGTAACATTCCGACCACATCACCGGCTACTATCCAGTAGAAGACCTTTCCCAGAAAAAGTACAGTACGCAATTTTAGCTGTGCCGGATATTGCATGACTCCACTGGATGGTGGTCTCTGACACGACACCCAGCCTCGACCTACAGTAAGAGACTGAACTTTTGCAGAGCTTCAGCCTCCATAAAGCCATCTAGAAGTGTGTTCTGGAAAATGCCTTGGAGCCATGACAACCACTCTTCTCCTCCTAACACATCTTATTAGGAGGTTGAATTGCTGGAAATTGTATTCAGACAGCTCCATGGCTGATTTTTGCACTAAATCCAATCCCCCTCAGAGGATCAGGAAATACCGCTTGTGATACCGCCAGCAAAACCCTGGTGATAAATATTGTGGGTTTTTTTTCCGTATGTTTACCGCATGAATTCTTCCAATATTTACTAACACATTTTTCATTAAATACGACAGAATTGTGTATATTTTTTTTTTTTTTTATAACTGCATGTAGTAATCTTTGCAAATGAGTCACGTGACCTTATTATCACATGCAGTAACCTTTTAGTGAATTGACCCTTATATGATTCTTCATGGTACTCGGCATATAGGCCTCCAGTTTAGGTATGTAGGTTTTTTTTTTAGCCATAGTACCACAGCTGCTTGTTCCATTTTTGTAGATCTCAGTCATCATCTGCTCGCTAACAAATCCAAAGAAACATTTGCCCGTGGGACTTTTGAAAGAGTGGTGCTCATTAATAGGTACAACAAGGTTCTATATAAGTGCAAATTTTATTAGAATTTAACATACCTGACCTTTTGAATATCCGGCATACCCCTATGCTGGGGTTTTCTGTGTTTTTTTTTTTTTTTTTTTTATATAATTGATGTATCCACATTGGCATTGAGGACAAATTGGTACAGGGTGTCTGCAGTGGGGGATCTTCTCGTGTGTACCTCACCACTCGGCTGCCCACCCACCCTCGGCTCCCGATGGGGTGGGTGGACTTTTGTTATGCTGGATTCCAGCCTCAGGATCCAGATGAAATTGTTTCACATAGCCTTTGATTCACTATTTTTCTGGCTTTGGGTCTGCAGTTAGGCAGATTTTACTTGTGATTTCATCGCTATATGGATACTTATACCAACGTGGGCTCTGTCCTGCAAAATGCATGGAAACTGCAGCTTCAGTAATACAACAGTGTTTTATTAGTCTGGTATTCAGAATGTACTTTTGGTGAACAAGTTGATTTTATTTTGCTTTTTTTATATGCAGATATATACATGTTACTATTTTTCTATGTTAAATTCTGATACAATTTTTGTACTTTTTTATATAACTTTGTTGTACCTATTAGTGAGCACCACTCTTTCAAAAGTCCCACGGGCAAATGTTTCTTTGGTTTTGTTAGACAGTTTTTGGGTCTGAGAGCTGCTCATGTCTGAATATATGGAGGCTTTCTCCATCATCTGCTCCCTCCCTTTGACATGCTGTAATCTCCAACCTTCCACAGAGTGTAGTTGGACATGTAGAAGCATTGCCCAAATGTCACACAGGTACCACACTGGTTGAATTTGTTGCATTTCTGGTCCTTCCCCAGATATTGTAAGTTTCATCGGGGATACCATGGATATTTCTATATTGCCAAATCCCTCTACCTTCGCAAGACCCTGCCTCATGGCAGTTATTCACTTTCTGTACAAACGGGTATGCAGATGGCTATGCCCCTTTCCTCGATGTTATTGTGATCTGCATTGGTACTCCCATGTGCCCAACATGATCATCAGTACTGAGGGATGTGTTGGTTTTGCGTAGCGCTAGTTTGAGCCATTGACATTACGCCAGTCCCAAGCCTTTGGCAGGTTATTTATAGAGAGGTATTTATGTGGCCCTGGGTATGTCCTAACTACAGTCTTGTAGCCACGCTGCCTGGGTTGTAGTATGGCACATCTCTTGGTAAATACTGTATATATAGAAAATCCATAAATTGCTCAAATTTGGAATCAGACTTCGATTGGGTATAATTATAGAAAACAGGTCACCAACTGGTGTCACCTCCTGTGCAAACATGAACTGGTCTTGGGTCTTGAAGGTTATGCCAGAACTCCCAATGATGTTGGGATGGGATGAAATGTAGGAAGACACACTGAACTTCTTCATCATAAATTTCTTTTTACTTGTTCTTTTGCATAATCTTCCATGCCATCCTCTCATCTGTAAATGGAGAATGTTCAGTATAGATTTATTACAACTTTTGTGTGAATATGTGTAACATAAAATGAATCCAAGAAAAACATCCAAAACTCAAAATATTTTGTCACACCTAACTGTTTCTGTGTCCTTCAATATCACTAACCTGTATCCTCCACCTCCTTTTTTTTTTTATGACGGGTAGGCAACCTTGGCACTCCAGCTGTGGTGAAACTACAAATCCTATCATGCCTCTGCCTCTAGGAGTCATGCCTGTGATTGTCAGGGTCTTGCAATGTCTCATGGGACTTGTAGTTTCAAAAAAGCTGGAGGGCCGAGGTTGCCTACTGCTGCTTTTATGAGGTGAAATTTCTCCTGTAAGTCTATCCTCTACAGGCTCTGTGAGTCCATTCAGGAGGATCTCCACATCATGAGCAGCAGAAGCCTTTTTGATCTGGATGAAGAGAGAACAATGTTTGGCTCCTATTATTAAAATAACTCCTATGCATACTTCCTTAATTTAATAGAACAAAACACACCATATAATAAAATACATACTTCAATATTCAAATAGGGTTTGATGGCTGGGGGGTAAAAAGAAAATCATGGTATTACCACCCAGCCAGATGGGGCTGTACACATGCCATGGTCTGGGCATCTTTACCTCAGAAGTACAAGAGTGACAGGTGTTCATCGCCTGTCAAGCTTGCCCATTGAGTTTAACGGGGCCGCACTGCAGCTCAAACGCTCAGCTCACAGTTGTATAACTAAAAAAGCTTCCTCTCACTTCTTGTTGCATCTCCAGGAGCGAAGTTGAAGATAAATTCCCCCAAAAGGACTGACAGGAGTTTTACCCTCTTAACTCATACTGTAACTCTATCCAGAACTAAGAACTAATTTGGCCATATGTATACCTTTTAATGTATTTACATTTGGTATAATCAGAAAGCACAGATCACCAACAGGAGCCAGTTATTGGGCAAACACAAAATAGTAAGTGGTTTTGAAGATAATATTGCAGCATCTAAAGATGTTGGAATGAGACAAAAGAAAGAAATGCTGAACTCTTGGAGGAAAGACTCCTGACTGGTTCTACTTTTATTTGTGAACTACAAAGCTATTATTTAACCTGTGAAATAAAAAAATGTACTTAAATCAAGAATTGGAAAATTTTTAGCTGATAATTTTTGGATGTTCACTTGCAAATCTCAAAAACTTTAATAAGATCTGCTGCTCCTGGATTGATGTATTATGTAAAGCTAAACCTCAGCCTTACCAGCAATCAGCTGGCACATTTCAGTACTGGAGAGGTGCCTGTAGAGCTCCTACTCTTTCACTGCACACTGTGAGATTTTCACAATGTGCGTTAGAAGCTTCAGTAAGTAAGATAGAAACCCGCCTCACTTTCTGTCTGGAGGACATCTAGCATTGTTAGCATTACATCCTTCCCAGCCTGACTGCTCCTAGGTGGTTCCTTGTATTTTTTATTTTTGATATTTTTTTATAGACTATGTATAGAGATGTAATTCTGGCATTGGGCCATATTCTTTGATTGCATATACCTGCTTTTCTAAATTAAGATTTGATAGGATTCTATTTTATGTTCGTTTTTAATTTATAGTAAGTCTACAATTAGCTCTTGTGAAAAAAGTCTATATTGTACCGGTCAAATTTACATAGATAAACATACATTTTTGTAGAAAATATTTTTTTATTTTTTTTTTTTCAATTGAAAATGGTTATTGATATTTTCAACAATATGCAGAAAAATGAGGAAAATAAGGAACAAAAAGAAGCACATAACCAGAGTAAATGTACTTATACATCCAGAATTGTGAGAAACTTGGAAAACGTGGATTTGGAAGAGTATTCTTCTCAAAATGAACAGCTGACCACCATTTCAAGCTATTATAATATTATTATTATTATTATTATTATTATATAGGATTTATATAGCGCCGACAGTTTACGCAGTAGTCAAGGCGAGATATAACCAGGGAGTGAATCAGGAGCTTTGTGGTTTCATTGGTTAGGAAGGGACGTAGTTTAGAGATGTTGCGGAGGTTGAGGCGGCAAGCTTTGGAAAGTGATTGGATGTGGGGCTGAAAGGAGAGTTCAGAATCCAGGATAACACCTAGTACCCTGACATGTGGGGATGGGTGGATGGTTTTGCCATTGCTCTTGACAGAGAAGTCGGGGGAGGAGGAACGTGGGGGAGGAAATATTATAAGCTCGGTTTTGGACAAGTTGAGTTTGAGGAAGTGGTGTGACACCCATACAGATATGTCGGTTAGTAAGTTAGTGATGCATGAGGAGACTGATGGAGTGAGTTGAGGGGTGGAGAGATAGATTCCTTCCCCATGATGAAGTACCTCCTGTATGTCTGCCTGTTGTAGTTCTTGTGAATAGAAGGTGAACATTCTATCCAGAAGAACTTCCACATCATGGTCAACAGAGGCTGGGAGCATGGATAAATCTCATACTAGTAAAATGAGATACTTGCCTTCCACTTGGGGGAAAATCAGACAGCAGGTGTATAATATGTATTGTCTTGACTCTCTGGCACATTGGAGAAAATATTTTTCCCAACAAACCAGAGGGTGGAGGAGAACATGTTTTCTCTGTGTCCCTCTGACATATTAGCAAGCTAAAGGGAGGCAGGCAAAATATTTTTTAGAATGACCAGTGACAGGAAGACAACAAAATAGCCAAATCCTTGGTCTTCTGCAAGCTTTAAAAAAAAAAAAAAAACAAAAGCCCTGACCAAAACACTGGTGATCCTAAGTATTTCTTTGTACATCTTGCAATGTAGCTCTCAGGAAATGTTTTCCACTTTTCATTTAGTACTTTTCCCTAATATCTCTGGATCCTGGTGGGATGTCTAATTTTCTTTTAAGGTTGCAAGGAGACACATGCAGGTTCTTTTTTAGTTCTTGAGGTTTTTGCGTGGATGCTGTTGTATTGCTCAAACCGACTTGTGTGACAAGTAGAGATGTGACAGGTGCCCATTATTGTTGTCTCTCTAACATTGATCTGCTGTCTTATTTGAGTGTAAAAGATATTTAGCAACCAAGCACCTGTCGACATCACAACACTCATAACATTGTCCACACCTCACATACAAGACTGATGACTTGGCTTGTTACATGTGTTAGTCTGAACCTCTTATGATATCTCCTTAAGTCATTTTCCACACTGTAAATGTTATGTCCCAATGATAAAAGGAAAGTGTTCTCCGTAGAGTGTTTTCCAGCAAGATTGGCTTTGTTCACCCAAAATATACCTTGAACCTTATTTCTTTTTCTGTCAAGGCGAATGCTGCTACTTTGTACATCAATATCTAACCAACTTGACCCTAATGATTGTACAAGGCACTGTGTGCTCGAAAGTGATATATTGGTGGTCCACTTTCTCTTCCCACTCCTACACAGTCATATTCTTGACCACCCCCGGTCCCTCCAGATGTTGAAGTACCAAAACGGCTTACAGATAATATATAATGTCCAGCTTGACCCTCAAATCCAATATTTGGTCATTCTGGGCTTTACGAAAGGACTTATTTGCTGCTTCCAGAAGCCTGTGGCATGTGGCGGGAGATCTGGAGATGATCATTGAGGATTCAAACCTCAAACCAATCGTTGGATATGCTTCTCATTTTCTTTGGTACAGTGAAACCTTGGTTTGCAAGCATAATTTGTTCCAGAAACATGCTTTATAATCCATGCTTATAATCTTTTTCTTAATTTTTCTCTGTCCTCCTACAATATTTTTTAAAGTGATAGCAATGAATATAAGGATAAGACGCAATCACAGAATGAACTGAGTTTCTCCTTGATGGTTTTAATTTCCTCAGCACTTTTCCTCTCAATCAAAAATCTGAGGAAATTGACCCCTGCCTCATTAAAATATTTAAACCAATCCTCAAGCTATATGTCACCTTTTTTGGGGGCTAACCTCCCATCTGAGGCTCCTGGGAACCATGCTATTTTTAACATAGGTTTCCAGGTATGCAATATCCTACTGGGTGTGTGTTTCAAACATTGGAGCCGGCCACCAGGACCACCTAGTGCTTCCCCCTATCTTTTGGTTCATTGATGGGCATGGGTGTGGCCAGGACAGCGAGGCTGAGGATTAGTGTTAATGGAAGCATCTTGGATTAAGTAACAGGACCCTGCTCCCCTCAGGTGGTTTGCGGTCCAGGTTTTATCGTGGTGATGAGACCACCGATTGTGACTTCTCAACAAAATAAAAATGGAGAGATGGCTGGATGGGGCAGTTTGCTTTGTATAAATACTTGTATCCTTTGATTATTGCATATCAACGAGTAAAAACAGTGGCTAACGTGTTTTGGCGAAGAGCCTTGATCACAGCACATGCAAAAATGAAACCAGAACATATATATAGATCTCCATTGATTCATCAATCAATATAATTACTAGCAACGTAATAGCAGATGTGGTGGTAAAGGGGTGAGTTGAGACTAAGGCTACTTTCACACTGGGGCGGGCGGGCGACGGCGGTAAAGAGGCGCTATATTTAGCCTGGCCAAGTAGAGAAACCGGGACTTAAGTAGGCCAATAGTAAGCTCAACAATGCCCTGGCTTCTTTTCAAGGCACTGTTTATAGCGAAGTTGTGGCTGGCCCTGGGGGTACCTGATTGGAGCCATCAGCCATGGCAGCTGTGGATAACCGGCATCCCCTGGAAACACAAAATAAATACATTAGTCCTTCCCATCCCTTCATGTGACCTTAGATGCCTGTAAAAAAAATGACAATGAAGAATTTATTGGCCCAACCTGGTCATCTGTGTGTCCCTAAAGCAGCCCACACATTTCTTTTGTAACATATATCTTGCGCCATGTTTAGTCCATGACAAAATTGACTCATTCCTGCGTCAAAAACTCATTGATGTGGGACTACCATTGTAATGGGACAAAAGATTTATGCACGCACTGTGCCAGGAGTACCCTCAATGTGCAAACGCTGCTACTTTAAATGAATATATATATATATATATATTTTTTTTTTTTTAATATATGTGTATTTACAGTATAAGTTAAAGTAAATAGTAGTGCTGAATAAATAATATAAATTAGTAAACCCAGTGACAGGTGATAGTGATTAAAAACTCATACATTAATGAACAAATGAAGTCTGTTATTTAAACAGTCCATAAATGAGACCAGGATGTCTCAAATGAAAAGTAAAATTACCCTGATGTGAGATCTTCAATCTTCAAAGCTTTCACCATACCACGTGCAATCAGTGTTTCCACTCCCCTTTTGGTTATGCACTCACCAAATAGTGATGCCTTGCACTCATGTTTGGCCAAACATCCAACCAAATCCAGACGTGACACTCGATATCATGGCAGATCAAATAAAAGCATCTACTTGCAGCAGCAAGTACTGGCGTAGTGTGGTCACAGCGGACAAAGCATATAGGGACGTTGGCTGTACGGCAACCAGTCAACGCTTGACACTATACCGGGAGTGACGTTCCGTGGAGGACAATTTCTCGTTGGTGAGGTTCAGTTCACACATGCTGTGTCCACTGTGACCACACTAAGCCCCGGTTCACACAGGGGCGGCACGACTTGCAGGTCGCCTCAGCGAGGCGACCTGCAAACTACTTCCGAGGCGACTTGCAAAACGACTTCTGCATAGAAGTCTATGCAAGTCGCCCCCAAAGTAGTACAGGAACCTTTTTCTAAGTCGGAGCGACTTGCGTCGCTCCTATTAGAACGGTTCCGTAGCACAGAACGGGAGGCGACTTGTCAGGCGACTAGGTCGCCTGACAAGTCGCCCCTATGTGAACCGGCACTAAGCCAGTACTTGCTGCTGCAAGTGGATGTCTCTATGCTTTATTTGATCTTAGCTTATATGAGTGCAAAGTTTGAAGCATTTTAAAAGAAATACATTTTTCACAATGATACTGCACTATTGGAGTACTTTGTTTTATTATATATGGAGAGTCATGATATCACTATTTGGTGAGTGCATAACCAAAGGGGAGTGGAAACGCTGATTGCATGTGGTATGGTGAAAGCTTTGAAGATCTAACATCAGGATAATTTTACTTTTCGTTTTAGACATCCTGGTCTCATTTATGGACTGTTTAATCACAGACTTTATTATTTTTCATTTGTTTACTAATGTATGAGTTTTTAATAACGATCACCTGTCACTGGGTTTACTGATTTTATATTGTTTAGTCAGCACTATTTACTTTAACTTATATTGTAAATACTTTTATAAATACCATTGTAATGATTTGTGTGTTCAGCTTGTATGGAGGGGGTAAAGCCTTTACAGCTTGGTTTACACCATGAATGTTGCTGTCTATATAGACAACCTCTCTAACGTTCCTGGGATGAGCTGACAGGCTGGGTGAACACAAGTGAATTAAGATTTAGGCTTGTGTCCAACCAAGGTGGACATACATTGATTCTAAATCTGTTTCTCCCTGTAGAGCCGCAAAATTATCCAACCATGTATGCCTGTATGTGACATTACAGTTTATGTTCTGCCAAAAAAAAATACTCCTACCAATAAACCACCCGGGTGGCATTTGGCCACCTTTTAAACTTCTGGAAGAGGCCAGTCTGCTTTAGGATGTAGGCATCATGGCACAACCCTGGGAAAGCCGTCTGAACACTCATGATCCACTGTTTGGCGTCACACACAATTTGGACGTTGAGGAAGTGGTACTGCTTGCGGTTCTGATAGCCAGCTTCACTTTTCCTGGGGGCCCTGATTGCCACCTGTATACAATCAATGGCCCCCAGAATTTGTGGCATTTGCACACTGCGGTAGAAAGCCATCTTCACATCATTCCACTCATCTTCATTTTGTGGCCAGTGGATAAATTGTGGTACAAGGTCAAGAATGGCATCTATGATCTGCTTAAACACCCTGGACACCGTGGGTTGGCTTACTCCCATAATACTTCCAAAGGTGGCTTGTCTCTCTAATGCAGATCTGCTGTCTTATTTGTGTGTAAAAGATATTTAGCAACCAAGCACCTGTCAACATCAGAACACATATAACATTGTCCACACCTCACATACAGGACTGGTGTCTTGGCTTGTTACGTGTGGTAGTCTGAGCCTCTTATGATATCTCCTTAAGTCATTTTCCACACTGTAAATGTTCTGTCCTAATGATAAAAGGAAAGTGTTCTCTGTAGAGTCTTTTCCAGCAAGATTGGCTTTGTTCACCCAAAATATACCTTGAACCTAATTTCTTCTTTTTCTGTCAAAGCGAATGTTGCTACTTGGTTCATCAATATCTAACCAACTTGACCCTAATGATTGTACAAGGCACTGTGTGCTCGAAAGAGATATATTGGTGGTCCACATTCTCTTCCCACTCCTACAGTCATATTCTGGACCACCCCTGGTCTCTGCAGATGTTGAAGTACCAAAACAGCTTCCAGATAATATATAATGTCCAGCTTGACACTCAAATCCAATATTTGGTAATTTTGGACTTTACCAATAGCTTTACAAAAGGACTTCTTTGCTGCCTCCAGAAGCCTGTGGCAGGAGTTCTGGAGATGATCATCAAGGATTCAATCCTTTTACCGACAATCGTTGGATATGCTTCTCATTTTCTTTGGTATATCATTGGTGATTTGCATAGAAAACATTCAGTATTGAAAAAGTTTTTCACGTGTTTTAGGTATTTGCTTGTTGTTTTGCTCTTAAGGTAGCTTTTAATGACATTAAAAATGGATTAATCAGTTCTAAAAGTGAGGTTTGGAATTCGAGCATGCTTGGAACAGGAGGAGAGAAATACAAGATCTGAATAAGACCAGAAAGGTGGACCAGAGCAGATATGAGCACCTTAAATGATAATCCTCCTCCTCCTTCTGCAGGTACCGGTAATCCGCTTACCTTGGCCACCATCTCCTTCAGGTTGTGGGTTTGATCCTTCCTCACCGTGAGCCCTGGCATACATTGCTCCTTATTCACATCAGAAAACTTGATCCACTCTTCGAGAGCGCAGCCTCCTTGCTTCCTCGGGTCTCCCTGTCACCTTCACAATGTACTAACGTGTCAGTCTGTGCTGGGTTTAATGCCTGTGACATGGAAGCATATAACTTCCAAGTGTCTAACCTGCAAACACCCCTAGGTGAGGCCTTGATTCATGGGCTGGACATTATTTTATATTCATTTTACATTTAAGGGACAGATGGGTACTATATCAATGTTGTGTTTTTTTTCTATTGACACCATGGATTTATTAAAGGTTTACACAAAAGAAAATGGATTCATCTTTTCAATGTCCTTAAAGTTTATGTATAAATATTTATGGTCCATAAAATATAAAAACCAGCCCAGGTACTCAACCTCCTGATTATAGTTCCAAAATGTTAGGCTGCATTCACCTCTGAGCAGAGTGACTTTCATGCAGTTTTTCTAGCATTTGTTTTTTCAGCATTTCAAAAATGTTTTTCTGTTTTATGTGCAGGCGTTATGAGCTCAGTGTTCTGACAAGTGGCAATTGAAAAGCAGTTTTATTTTTATTTTTTTTACATCAGAATGATCCTTCTCTTCCTGGTTTTGCTGTGTGCGTGTTCTCTCAAGCTCTTCAGTGTGCCTTTCCCTGTGTTTCTCCAAGTCTGGTGAACACGTCTATCAGGGACAGTTCCTGGCATGTGCAGCAACTGCATTACTAATGCTGGAGGAAGAAGAGAGAGAAAGCAAGCCCAGATACTAGGTCCATCCTGTTAATGTAAATAGAGAACCTCTAGGCCATTTCTGGGCAATGTATAATGATCTCAATATGCAGGAGGAGAAATTCTATGATTTATAGACGGATGTTCATCTCCTCATCAGCACAAAGCTTGTAATGTATTAACACCGTCACAGAGCTCTCTGGTTGCTATAACCAAGTCCAGCATTTTTCTAGCAACCTCCTCCACTCCATTCACTTTTTGTTTGCGACAGCTGAAAGTAAACTACAAGGGTGGGCATGCTAGCTGACATTGTCCATGTGCATCAACATTTTTTGGACTATATCAGTCACCACCCCTATCACCCCTATGCTAGACTAGTGAATATCCCATCCAGAAGAAGAATGTGGCCATGGATAAAGATCTGTTGCTATGACATGGTTGGCCACACAGCGGACAGAGTTCTAGCAAGATGAACCGGCACAGAGGATAGAGTGTCCACAGAATTGCCACCTCAGTTCATACAGGAGATAAGTGTACTTGTTCCTGACAGCTACAGAAATCAATCATCCCCCTGAAAATTGTGCCATAGGATCAAGGGAATTTATTGGTAGTGTCTATGGAACTCTCAGTAATCCATCAGATAGCATATTATTCTGTTACCTACCAACAACAAATATTTCCTACAGTTTTGATGATTTGCTTTGGTTAATCTCTCAGCATTTGCAGCAACATGACACTTTCCTTTGAAACAATATTCTATAGGTGGAAAGTTTACACTGAGGTAAGTTTTTTTTATTTTTTTATTTTTTTATTTTTTTTTTTTTTTTTTTTTAATTATTATTTGAATGAGGCTTTCTAATTTTTTCTTTTTAAATGTATTCACCTCAACACCCTGCCTCCATACCCTTCCCCATGACCTTCTACCCTCCTTCATAAACGCACACTTTTTTTTTTTTTTTGGTTTTCATTTTTTTCTTTCAAAACAGCATACAAAAATACCCTCCAAGGAAACACCCAACCTAGCGAGCCTTTAAATATTAACATTAGAACATATCACACAGAGAATACAGATTTACCAATTCCTTTTATCAAGGCTTTGGCTTTCTGTAGGGCCTTTATCTTGGTCAGTACATCCCGGGCCTCGTGAAGTGATAAGCAAATTAGCTGACAAGTTTCAGCAACAGCCTTAGTGGTAACATGTGAGGGGCCACTGTTTTAGCTCTACCCTGGAACTGGATCACCTTCATCTTGGAAATAGTGTGGTTCTCATACTGCATCACATGACTGGTCTTGGTGTGTTGCGTCAACAGTAAAAACTGTTTGTGTAAGTCTTATTGGATAGATCCTCCACTTCTTAGTCCTCTATCCAGCTGAGGTTTGTGTCTTGCTTCTCGCCATAATAACAGGCGTAAGAGGACTTGTGGGGGTTGGTGCCTGTGGTGGAGTAAATGTCAGTGTTGTTGGGTACGTGACTTATGAGGGAGCCCAATTCACAGGCCTCGATGTATAGTACTTATTGTCATACATGTACTGAATAGTCTTGTTCAGTTCCTTGAAGTGGAGGTCATCACTGGGAAAGGCCGGCAGACCTGGAGCTCTGTAACTAGTGAAGTACATAAAGATTTGGTTCTTAGGTTTACTCTTAATTACCTGCCGAGATCCTTTTCCCTTCACCACCTCTGCCTCACCTCTCAGAACCAGGAAGTTTTTGGGAGTGAGGAACTTATTTCTGTAGTCCTTCAGCACTCCCGCATACACGCCTCTTCTGTTCCAGTTTATAATGATTCCTTTAGCTGTTTTCTCTTCTGTATCTGGGGTATTGTCGTACATCACCACTACGATCTGCTCTTTAGGGATGCCTTGCTGCTTGACAATTTGATAAGCGTGGCACACTTCAGCCTGATGTCTATAGTTGTACCAGCCATTGGAGCTGGCCACCAGGACCACCTACTGCTTCCCCTTATCTTCTGGGTCATTGATGGCCATGGATGTGGCCAGGACAGCGAGGCTGAGGATTAGTGTTGCTGGAAGCATCTTGGATGAAGTAACAGGACCCTGCCCCCCTCCAGAGGTTTGCGGTCCAGGTTTTATCATGGTGATGAGACCACAGATTTTGACTTCTCAACAAAATAAAAATGGAGACATGCATGGGGGAGTTTGCTTTGAATACATACTTGGTATTCTTCGATATTGCATATCAGCGAGTAAATACAGTGGCTAACATGTTTTTGGTGAATAGTCTTGATCACAGCACACACAACAATGAAAACAGAATATATATTAGCTATATATATAATCTCTCTATCACCATATTTATAGATTCAGTCCATAAATCACCAAGAGGTAAACCAGGGCGGTCTAATATACACCAAGGGATTAGTGCACCTCCACCACAAAGAGTGCAAGCTTACCAGAAAGAACGCTTAGAAAAGCCTGCGGCTATAACCCAGCCAAGGTCCTTTATCCAGAGTAGCAGCAACAGCACCTCCAAGGTATTTCAAATAGACCAGGTTGAGGTTTTCACAGGCAGATCACCACTTCGACAAAAAAAAAAAAGTCTTAAACTCTGCGTTCTTGAGCTCCTCGATCCCCGTCTCTCCCAGTCGTATATAGATATAGAGTTGGGGGGGGGGGGGAGGATGGAAGAAAGAGAAAAAATTTAAAAAATACTAAATTTAATATATATATATATATATATATATATATATATATATATATATATATATATATATATATATATATATATATATATATATTTGTCATTTAGCAACCAGGTGTGTGTACATATAATCATTACATTATTGTTATCACTTAATCACTTATTGAACTAGATGACCATGTAATTTCACTATATCTCAGAAGAATACAGGCAGCCCATTTGAAACCTTCTCCTTTGTTATACCACTAAAAAAAGCAAATATCAGACTGATAAAAAGGCAGCCTAGGAGATAACATTTTTTCTAAAGACAATAAGAGCTGAACAGATTAAAAATAAAAGACTCAATCTAAGGAATGTAAACCTTTCTGTCTTCAAAAATATAATTATATGTGTATTACGTGTGTAGGCATATTTCAAATTAAATAACAATAAAAAAAATATTATAAAAGAGTACTGGACATTGATATTAAGAAATCAATACAAAAGACATAAGAAATTACATAATGTTCTATTATGCATCGCATTATGTGACACTTACCTTGAAAAAAAATATATATATTTTAATTTCCTTTTTTTGTAAAAATAGATATATTAATAATATTGTTAAATAATTATTTTTTAAGGTTTTTTTTAATAGTTATGATCTATATTTTTTATAATAAATACATATAATTTTATTCATTAAAGAAGATAACATTTTAAAAATGTAATTTAATAATATGTCAATTGATTTATTATATCACACTTGATTTTTTAATATATATTGTGAAAAATTTTATTATACGTTTTTTTCTCTCAATTAAAAGAAATAAAGATACTATTAACAAGATAGGTTAAACATCATACTAGTTTTAAAATAGTTCACTTACATTTGCTATATCCTTTGAGATAGGATTCGATGTCTCCGGGTATTAGAACAGCTGCTTCCTTTCAACCTCTCTATGCTGCTCTGATTCACTCCCCTGTGTGACGTCTTACACTGTCACAAGGGGGAGAATCAGGAAGGAGAGGATCAGAGTTCAGCACCGCGAGGATTCCCTCTGTGCCGTTCTCAGTGTACGATAATGACCCGGCATGCAGAGGAGACAAACGGCGCACTTTGTGTGCCGTTAAACAATATACACAATGCACAAGCGCGGCTGACGTCACTGAACATTGAAGGACGGTTTATATCGCAACAAAAACAGTGAGTGAACTTTCACAGGCAGAAATCAGCTGCCTGTGCTATATTACGAAGAGCAAAAGTTGTATTGGAGGGTTTACAACCACTTTAATGGCGGGATTCAAGATTTACTCCACCAAGAAGTAATCTTTCTATATGCTTTGCATGAAGATTCCATGCCTTTAGTAACACAGGAATATTAGTGGAGGATATAGATAAGAGTAATGACCACACACTTATTGAAAAACTGCTAGTGTGACTAAAAAATACATATAGAATGTTATGATCAAATAATTTCCCCAAGAAAGTCACATACCTGAGAAAAGTTGATCATACGTGATGATATTTCAGACTCTTTCACTCACCAATTCTTGGTTACCCAATATCTACCTCGGCACCAATATGTAAGGAAAATTCGTCATCAGACATAATTGGTGCCTCTGACATGTTGTCCTTTTGTGGCTCTGGAATCATCTCAGACTGAGATCCGGAGGGGTTTGTGGTCAGAAGGTAAGACAAGGAGCTGATAGTTGATGAGGTGGATACACTGCTCTGTGACTTGTCCAGGTGGGAAGCTAATGTTACCTCGGACTGGACTGAAGAAATCCTTTCAATGGAAATCCCTCCTGTTGTATTAAAGTAAACTCTGGAGTTTCTTTTTTCTAGCTTTCACTCAGGTATTTCAAGACTTCCGAAGTTGTACTTCTTTTGGTGTGATCAATTGCCAAAAGATCAATAAACATTCTTTGTATCCCAGCAGGAACCTTTTCCCATGTTTCTGGAGGATTAACCTCCTGGAAATAATTTTGCCAGTCAACATACTGTTTATATGCTTCATCATCAAGCATGGCCACCCGCCATGGAAACTCTCCTGTGACTAGGCAGTAGATGACAACACCAAACGCCCACACATCAAGGCAGCCTTCTATAGCCAGTCCATCTGAAATAGTCAGGTTAAACATCTCTGGGGCCATGTAGGATTTGCTTCCACATCTTGCTAATAACTGTCCCTGTGACTTTAGTGAGTCCAAAGTCATTGATCTTAACACAATGGCAGTCCTGGTCAAACACAAGAACATTTTCTGGCTTGAGGTCCATGTGTACAAGACCTTTCTCCGATATGAAATCCAGAGCACTGGAGATCTACACAGCACACCTCTTTGCTGCGTCTTCTGGAAGTCCCACCTAGAAAAAGTTCAAAAACATAATTGATGTTACATACAGTAGTATTTATGAAAGACGAGACCCTAGCAGTTTCTTCTGTCATAAATCCTTCTTCCTGCTTGTTAGCCATCATGTACACTGATCCACGCATGCACAGATCAACGTCCATTTACAGCCCCCGATCTGTGTCGCTGTGATGGGACTACCAACCACATGCTCGGGAGTGACATCACCGCGGCCCGGCCATTCAATCGGCTGAAGGGACGGAACATGGAAGTAAGAGAGGGCGAAGATGGAAGCCCCTGGGACCTGCCAGATAACCACTTCAGCCCCAGAAGATTTGACCCCCTTCCTTACCAGAGCACTTTTTACAATTTGGCACTGAGTAAAAAGTGGGACTTCTATCACTCGGGATGCCCTTTGGGAACTATGTATACATGGACAATGAAGCTATATAATTAGTGGGGGATCCCCTGATTAATCCAGACATTGCCACATTAATTGACCATCAGCACTTCTTATTTTCAAGCCACTATCAATCGCTCTAAAGCTTTTTGTGTGAGGTGGTCTCACAGATTGATCTAGAAGCTACGTGAAGATACTTCTGCCCTCATCCCCAGCTGCACTGCGGAATTTATTCTCTGGTTTTTCTCTTTTTGACTATAAAACTAACACGCCATGAGCTCCTGGAGAAATGTCTTTTGAATACGCGCAACATGTAGAGCTGAGCTGCATGAAGACATTCCGCCTCTTTCACTCACACACTAAATCACCAAGTATTGGAGAGTGACCTGTTTGGTCCCTCATTTTCAGTATATTACTGTATATGTTACGTAGGTGGTGTGGTGGTGTTTGCTTCTAGGCATATTTGTGAATAGCCAATGATTTTTAATGTAATTGTCTTGTATTTTTTTTTGTAATTGACTTTTAATTCATACCTGTTTTATGCCTATAAAGTCCATCATCTGCAAACGTATTCTTTAAAATCTAATTTAATCGGGACGTGGCACTATATACTTACCGTATATACTTGAGTATAAGTCGAATTTTTCAGCAAATTTTTTTGTGCTGAAAGTGCCCCCTTTCATTTTCTGAACCGAATTTGGGGCCCCGTATCTCAGGGCAACTTGATGCTAGAAACGCCAAATTTGGTATGCAAACCCAGTGGACCTGGTACCATAATATATCCAAAGCTGAAGTTCCTAGCCCTAAGTGGCCCCGAGGTACGGGGCCCCAAAATCGGTTTGGAAAATGTCATTCTCTGCTGCAGAAAAGTGCTTGACATTTTCTGAACCGAATTTGGGGCCCCGTATCCCAAGGCCACTTGGGTCTAGAAACCCCAAATTTGGTATGCAAACCCAGTGGACCTGGTACGACAACATATCCAAAGCTGGTGTTCCTAGCACCAAGTGGCCCTGAGATACGGGGCCCCAAAACTGGTTCGGAAAATGTCATTCTCTGCTGCAATAAAGCGCTTGACATTTTCTGAGCTGATTTTTGGGGCCCTGTATCTCGGGGCCACTTGGTGCTAGAAACCCCAGCTTTGGAAATTTTATGGTGCTAGTTCCACTGGGTTTGCACACTAAATTTGGGGTTCTTAGCACTAAGTGGCCCCGAGATACGGGGCCCCAAATTCGGTCAACTGTGTCTATCTGCAGCAATGTCATTTTCGGGACCCTTTGGGTTCAGAGACCCCAAATTTTTGGCTGCAGCTAGGGGGCATCTAGGAACCCTTAACTACCGAGTTTGAAGTTCAGGGGACCTATGGCTGCAAATGGGCACAGTGAGGCATGCAAATGGGCACAGTGATGCTGCAAATGGGCATTGTTGACCCTCTTTTCTACTTAAAGTAGCTGTGCATTTCTCACCCTCGTCTTATACTCGGGTCAATAAGTTTTTCCCATTTTTTTTGTGGTAAATTAGGGTCTCGACTTATACTCGGAACGACTTATACTTGAGTATATACGGGTAATTCTCATCCACAGTACCACTCTGTGGTGATATGATCCCCAATCATCCAAAATAAGGAAAAAATAAACCATGCCGTCATTCATTCACAGCAGCCGCTGTCACAAGCAATTTTTAAAAGATGCGGCTGAACGGGGCTCGACCCACCCGGCCACGTCATCCATTCACAGAGTTCAGTGAATGGAAAAAAATACAACTACTGTCATCCATTGCGGATGTTGCCTTGTAATTCTCAATGAATTAACAGGGTGATAGTGAGCGCTCTAGTAGTTCATTGATCCTTCCTGTGATTGCCTGCCCATATGAGGTACAAGCAGAAGGATACACTGACAGTCTGCAGGAGCCTAGTATTGCACCCCTCCCAGGATCACAGAATAGAACACCGAGGATAATCCAGGAGTCCAACCAGCCATTTTACTCTAAACTTCTAGATTTGCCATCTTCATGTGTTTGTCCCGATCTACAACCCATTACCCCGATCTGCAAGCCATTACCCCAATCATACTGGAAGTAATGGTGGGAAGCGGCATGTTTCTTGTGGATGGTGGAAAGTTGTTCATGATTCTCATGAATTGGTTGAAAATAAAAAATAAATCAGCAGGAAGTTTTGCTCGCCAGAAGAACATGAATTTGTGTTCTGAATTGGCACACAATGTTGCACAGAAGTAATGTAATAACAGAAAAAAAGCCTTCTAAGATACTTGCAGAGAAATTCACATGATTAAAGGAGAAGTTCATCTTTAAGAAAAAAAATAGTAAATACACTTTGCACTTTTTTTTTTTGCAAATAAAGAAAAAAAAAGTGTAGTTTTTATGATCATCAGATCTTTGGTACAATGTCAGGCTCCTGCAGACTGTCAGTGTAGATATCTCCCCGTACCTCCAATACAGACATTTACTTCATTCCAGGAAGAATCAATGAAGTACAAGGATGCTCACCAGCGCCCCCCTCACATTTCATTGAGAACTACAAGCCGTCATCTGAAAAGGCTTTCCATACTTGTAGTCTCTTCATTCACAGAACTCTGACTGGGGCTGTGTATATGGGGGGGCAGTTTTCTTAGATCAAGATTTTATAAATCATCGAAGAGACAGAATGACATAAAAGGGTTAATCTGTGAAAGGGAGGAGCTATAGCTCATTATGAATAGCTAATGGTAGAGATCATGTGATTAGTGAGTGGGAAGGGCTGGAGCATATTCATTGGTTGGTATTGGTCATGTGATGAGTGGGCGGGGTCAGTGCTGACTATATCTGGGTGGAGAGGAGAAGCAGTCAGTCATTTGTGTGTTGGGAGAGGGAGGTGTGCTGTGTGGTGGAGGGGAATAGTGAAGCTTCTTGTAGGGAAAAATGTTGATTGATCTATCAGCACAGAGTTAAAGAGAGACAGAGATGACTTGTATCTCGGTATAGGGAGAGAACCAACTTTGTATATCAGTACAGGGGGATTTCTATATTGGAGACAGAGCTCAGTCCAGGAAAATCATTCATAAATAGGACTTAGTTGTCTCTTCTGAGCTTCTAGAATTAAGAGAAGATCCATAAAGTCCAGTGTTCTGTGTAGGGAGCCGCTGATAAAAAAAATTTAATTGGAAGGAGATCCTGAAAGAAAAATGTTCTGGTATGTGAATGTAACAATCACCCAGTGTGTGTGTGTGTGTGTGTGTGTGTGTATAGAGCTCTATGGGCTGTGCAAACTCTAATTTGGTTGAGGGTCCAGCCTCAAAAAGCAATCCACCTTGTATGAAGTTGGGGTTTGAGGGAGAATTTTTTTTTTTTCTGATTTCTCTGCCCCCCTCTTGTATTTTTGCAATAACAGTGCAGCAATGCCTTCAATATACAGTTTCCTTTACATTCTGGTCAGAGTAATTCTTAAAACTGTAAACCAGAAATGAAAGAAGTAAATTTTTTTTGGTCTCATTGGCTTTTTCAAGCAGTAAATACAAAGCATCGTCAGAATACGCACTGCAGGCTCTTCCCATATAGTGATTGGTTTTGTCCTCCAGCTGGGTGATGGAATCATTACCCCCTGTGTCCCCCCCCCCCCCCCCCCCCTGCTCATTGATCCCTTCCCCCTCTACTTCTCACCATCATATCATTATATTGTGTCCAGCAGCTCCAATAATGTGGAATACACTTGGTAACATCACCTCTTTGGTAACAGACATTGCTTCCTTATAATTTAATAATTGTATGGGGTAGAAAAATTAGATCCTTTATTAGTGTTGGTGTCAGATATAATACATTGGTGTCAGGAATGCTCCATCACTGATCACCAATGGAGTTAAATGACATGATACAGACACTGGAAGTTAGTCTCCCTGGTCTTAGGATGTCTCATGGCCATGTCTAATGACCCCACCCAATAATTGAATAATAATTGAAGGTACACAGGATTTTATTATAACTATTATGGATCTTCATCATACTACACATACCCAAATATCTTCGTCTAAATAGAGTAGTAGTTTGGCTCATGTGAAAGAGCCCTTACCTAGGACAATATTACGCTAATTTCTAAAACTGATATAGGAAAGTAAATGGTAAGGAATGCAGCATTGTATTCACCATTCTCATTTTTTTTCCCGGACTATCAATGTTCAGCCCAGGGCGGGTGGAATATACATAGGACATACAGGACACGTCTGTGTACAGTACAAACCAGAGCACACAGTATATACAATGCAGAACAGTGGAAGGCAAACGTTCCATATATACTGTGTATACCACCCAAAAAGTTCAGCACGATCTGTAAAGCTCAACCTATTAAAAAAATACTTTACAGAAACAATGGTTTTCCAACACCCAGAGCGGGTGAGGGGAAACCTTTTAGGCTTGGTAGGTAGGAACCAATAAAAGTATCCCCCCCCCCCCCCCCCCCAATCCCAGATGTGGAATATATGCAATGTTTCTCTTTCCATTGTGTGTCTTTAGAAACCAACCATCATTCTGGCAAATTATCAAAGGAGCCTCAAATTCTCCAATACAGACCCAGGTAACAACCACAAAACATACACACTCTAATCTCCCACCAGATGTCAAGGATGCACACCCATGGTAACCTAATACCTGGAGCAAAATCCTTGATTTGGAGGTGAAAAGCTTATTATAGGGAATATAAAACCAACTGCCAAAGTTATTACAGCCTGCAATACCACTGGTCACAGATGGAGGCCCTCACCCGAATCTATCTCTGGCTGGACATACACAGGAAGATATAAATCTTGCATACAATCTGAGGAATCTCAAATGTGTGGGATTTACTTGGCTGCTCCCACAGCCCTTAGTGTACCAAACTATTCTGTGAGATAGAATGCTTACATTTATTACTTCTCTCTCTACACAGATCCCTGTCTGAGCATACAGGCCCTGCCTGGTATCACACACCACTTGTACATTGATGGAGTGGTACTGCTTGTGATTATGAAACTCAACTTCTCTTTACCTGGGGGCCCTAATTGCAGCATGCATACAATCAGTGGCCCCCCAGGATCAGAGGACATTCAGCAGGCTGGTAGCCTCCTTCACATCAATCCACTCATCTTCTTCAGTTTGTGCAAAGTGGATAAACCTGTGACACAAGGGCAGGAATGGAATTAATGACCTTCATATACACCCTGGACACAGTTGGTTAGCTGATCCCAAGTATAGTGCCAGTGGTAGTTTGGAAGCTGCCACGCCCTAAGATGTAAAGGGAAACCAGCAACTTCACCATAACTGGTACTGTGTGGCTTCAGGCTGTAGATGGTGCACATTTCTCCTCAGAGCCCATACACATACATAATTACTACTCTCCAAGCGGAATTTAGAATGGATATCAAAGTCCCGCATGTTTTACAAATAGGTTTGAGATGTGAAGTGACGTGGTTGATGGAAGGCAACAGCAGCATAGGCTGCTTCTTCCAGTATTTCACCTGCAAAGACTCCTGCTACTATAGTGACCCCTAGCACCATGACATCCTTATAAATCAGAGGATTCAGAGCCTCAACATCGTTATGCTGCACCCTTTCAATTCACAGGTTCTCATGAAGTTCACAGATAGGAAGTGAAAATGTGCACTCGGGCAATAAGTACAGCCATGACACGGGTGTGCACATGTGTGCTGCAGACCATTGCTCTATAAGTGGAGTAATATCAGGCTAAAAGTAAAAAAAAAAAAATAGGTACATAGCAGACATTAGTGTCATTCTCAAATCTACAGGCTCTTTCTCCTTTAAAGGATTCACATACACAAACATCTGACAGCTGTTCTTATCCCCTTCTCTCCCAAAAAACAGCAACATTTTTCCCTTTTCCTTAGTGAAGCCCCAACTAAACTATAGACTGGATAAGGATCACAATGCCTGTCGGTTCTTTATTTCCATCTGTGTTTTTGTTAGTGAGATAGGGCAAAGGTGGTAGATTGAGGGCAATGCAAGGCATGAGCTACTTTGTATCATTACTAATGTGTGAATACATAAGTACATGTAAAGTATTGGGCTATCAGCTTAGTTTGGGTGGCACATCCAACCTCAGTTATGTGACTTCTGAGGAGCAGCAGTTGATGGACCTCCTGGCTCCCTCTACTGTCAGCTCCCAAGAATTATTCCTCGCAAGGCAGATGATATGTAGGATGCAACATGATGATCCTGACAGCTTCACCCCTGGGGAAGCAGAGAAACCACATCTTATGACCAAATATGGTCTCCACAATTTCTTAGCTTCTCTGCACGGCCTTGGTTGTATCTGAGCTACTGCTTGTCCTGGAGGTGCCCCATTGCAGCCATCAGCCCCGTCAGCTGTGGGTAACCTGCATCCCCTAGAAAAGAAAACAAAACAGATACTGGTCATGATTTACTGGGACCTTAGTGCCCACCAAACAGGTTTATGTGTCAGGTCTATTCACAAATCAACACTCATCTACTAACACAAAATTATCAGAAGGTGCCCAAAGGGTGGCGCTAAATAGTTGAAAAACCACGTAGTACGTCAGTATGTTCATTTTTGTTGGCCGACAATTCCTTGCCATTTGTATGCAAGACAAGTTTGGGCCAACGCTCTTCAGACAAAAGTCTATGGTTTTGTTGGCCAACAATCCGATCGTGTGTATGAGGCTTTAGACCATGGCTTCTGTGTGCAGTGTAGCAGGAGGATGTCTGCCGGAGGTCTGCAATGCCGGGTCTCAGTGTCCCGCGACTCCCAGGCCCTCTGGGCTGTCTCTGGTGTCTGCTCACCGGAGATCGCACCCACTAAGGTGCTATGCAGTATGTACCATGGCGTTTTTAATATATATCGGCACACATTATTTTCACTCTGTTTACAGGGTGAAAAAGTGCGTGTTATATGCCAATAAATACAGTAGGCTCTTCAAAATTTATTACACACACCTCATAAACCTCTGCATTATTATTTTTAGAATGTTCATTAAATAAAGATTTGTTGATTGGTTAAAGTGACCTTACCTTAATGTGGTGGGGATTCAGCTGTGATTAAGTCGGATTAGTTTGAGTATTCAGATTCACTGCCGATCACCACCGGACAACGTCACCAAATCTCCAGCTATGCTGTAGTAGAGGAGTATACCGGAATCTCTGAAAGTAGAGTCAATGATCAGAGGAGGGGGAGGCCAGCTCTATACAAGGGAAATGGGTGGGGAAGGCAGAGACTGAAGGCATTCCATTCCAACTAATGGAAATATTGTATAAATAACCCCGGATTGTTCTTGCTGATTTGCATATAAACAGTTTTTCTAGAGAACAGGTGATGAGATTAAACATGCTGAAACCCAAATACCTTAAAACTTTACTGACTTTTAAAATTGGGTGTCCTTGGGAGACATTCATCCCTTTCTTTTTTTTGGATGTATTTGGGAGGGATTGTGACACTTTCTGGGTATCCTTGGGAGACATTAGACTTGTTTTTTTAGGGGGAACTGTGCCGTGGAAGCAAATCTTGAACACCAAATATCCACTAAATCACAATTCAGATTATTGAATGCTCTGTGTTGTACCTGGATTTGGGCACAAGTGGTACAGTATGAAATCGGTGTGAACAGCCAGGGTAGAGAAAGATATCCTGAATCATCTAACTACTAATTACTAAGAAGTTTTGGTTCAGAGACATACGGTATATATGAGTATTTGACACTGATATTACTGATCGACTTGACAAGTAGACAGCTGCCATTAAATGTTCTCTTCTCAAAATTTTCATGAAGCTGAGACTAGTGTACTATATGTGCATTGTGTACAGATCCAGGGAAACCGGTCACCACAACGCCGATCAACATTTGGGTGTCAAACACCAAGTAAATGTTCATGAAAATATATCCCTTTCTATTCCAATAGATGTGCTCCTTGTGACTGGGTGCCAATAGGGGCACAATCAATCCATTACATTTGGGATCAATGCAGTAGCATAAACTCCACCTTATAATTTTGTTCCCACTCCTGCCTTAATGAGGGCATGTGGATGAAGAAACTAAAGCCCTGTAGCACTCTTCCCAGCATTCTTGAAAAAGATGTCTGCAACATTCCGACCTCATCACTGGCTACTATCAGGTAGGAGACCTTTCACCGAAAAAGAAGTAGAGTAAGCAATTTAGCCGTGCCAGATATTGCATGACTGCACTGCATGGTGGTCTCTGACACGACACGCAGCCTCAACGTACAGTAAGAGATTGGACTTTTGCAGATCTTCAGCCTCCATAAAGCCACCTAGAAGTGTGCGTTCTGAAAAATGCCTTGGAGCCATGAAGACCACTCTTCTCCTCCTAACACGCCTTATTAGGAGGTTGAATTGCTGGAAATTCTATTCAAACAACTCCATGGCTGATTTTTGCACTAAATCCAATCGGTAAATACTGCATGTGATACCACCAGCAAAACCCTGGTGGTAAATATTGTGTTTTTTTTTTTTTTTTTTCCCAATATGTGAATTGAATTTAACAGCTTACCGCATGTTTTCTTGCAATATTTACTAACACATTTTTCATTAAATACCACAGAATTGTGTTTTTTTGTGAATTGGATTTTTTTTTTACTGCATGTGATAATTCATGCAAATTAGTCACTTGACCTTATTATCACATGCAGTAACCTTTTCGTGAATTGACCCTTATATGATTCTTCGTGGCACTTGGCTGGTACTCAGCATACAGGCCTCCAGTGTAGATATGTAGGTTTTCTGTAGCCATCATACCACAGCTAATTTTGTTCCATTCTTGTAGATCTCAGTCATCATCTGCTCGCTAACAAAACCAAAGAAACATTTGTTCGTGGGACT